>CM058040.1:96043902-96090784 GCA_030169165.1 Centaurea solstitialis | reverse complement strand
GGGAATTATAAATTATAATATCAACTGTCAACATTCAATACAGAAGTTTCAACATTACCTTTCTTTGGCTAAAATTTATGATTCTTGTTACTTAATAGTTAATCCCCATAAAAACAAAGAAGAAAAAAGCCCAAGAAGACAGGAAAGAACTCAGCTAAATACATTGAACAAGCAATAAGACACAATGTTGGCTTATAATTGCTTTCAAAAAAAATTTAAATTTTTTTTTTTTTTTGATGATTAGCTAGGTTTCTATCTATCTACTCCAAAATCAAAATAGCAGATAGAAAAAGATAATCATGGTTTTTAATCATCAAAGACATCCATGGAAGTTACCTTATTCTCCGAAACTTGGATGAACACAATCCGGCCTTCCGATTGGGGATCATCGCTGGTGGAGCGAAACCATCGAGAAACTGAATTAGGAACACAACAACGAAATTCGTCTTCTTCGTGGAGTTTGAATGGATCTTGTTCTGTAATCTGATGTTGTTTAATTCGTTCAGGAAGGCAATCGATCAATTTTAGGTTTTGTTCATGAAAAGAAATCAAAATCTCATCAGTGAGAAATTTGAGGAAAAAGGGGGAAGAAGGGATCGAGCGTGGAGGTTGAAGAAGATGATCGAGAATTGGACAGCGTGTTTAAGAAGCACCCCTTTGGTTTTCAAGTGTTGTTCATTCATGACTACCCTTTTATGTTCATTACCTTAAACGGTCCCTTTAACATTTTCTTCACCTTGGGTTTATATATAATTCAACCTCTCTTGGGCCATCGGTACCCGAGAGCCCTCTAGGCCTCGAGCCCTAGTGTCACATTAGCGTAACGTCTGTTTTCAATAAATCCTCTATAAGTCCTCTGGAGTCTTCTCTGTTAGTTAGTACATGAACCCTTTCAAACTAAATACCCAATACAATTAAAAAAAAGAAAGTGTAAGAGAGGGAGAGAGCGGTGTGGAGACACCGCCCCTAAATGCAGCCCGCTGACAGGCATACCGGAGCCCGCCCAACCCCAGCAGCCCGCCATGCCAAGCCGTTGCAGCGCAGGTAACGGCTACGCATGGCCTTATGTCATCATCCATATAAATTATACATTGGGAATGTAAAATTGTTGGACGTTTACTAAATACTTACCAGATAAATGTTCCTTGGTTTTGGTATATTGAATGGTGTCTCCTCCTTTGTGGTTGTGGGTTCGAGTCCCGTTGTGGAGAATCAAACAGAGCTCGTTTGGTTTGCTGGTTTTACGAAGGATTTGAGATTGCATTACATTACATCACAGTCTTATGAGAGATGGCTATATTTCAAGTCCTAATCCCAATTATTTCAATTGTTTTCGTCACATTTTTGTCGTGTCTCTTTTCAACAAATCTGCCATCATCTCTACATCTTACCGAAACAAACAAATTATTTATAACCACGAGGGTTGCAGCGTGGTGGTTGAGGCTCATGGGATGTGGTGGAATATCTCATTCATCCAGGGTTCTATTCCAAACGTCCATAATAATTGTAGCCACGGAGTTTATGAGGGGATAATATGTTGCAGCTGTAATTGGCCGAGACTAGTATGGGCTTAACACATGACACTCTTCCAAATAAACAAACAAATATTCACAAAACATTACTGGTTTGATGGAATCTTTCGGATGGAGTTAAATTTAGGAGTATTTGAAATTTGAATAATTTATAATTTTTTGAATGATTGGTTTATACTTTGTAGGACTTGAAGTTGAATTGAATAAGATTCTTTAAATTAACATATAAAAGTAATTAAATTACATTTTTCATTAATTGATTATAATAATACACGTCTTTTAACATATCTTTAGAACATTATTATAAGCATGTCTTTATGGAATTCCATGAAATACTAACTACCCCATCGGATTTTAAATCCCATAATTGTAGAATTTCAATTTCAGACTTATATTTAAACCAAATGTGGGATTGGAATGGAATCCAATTCCAAATCCTTCTAACCGTTATAAGTATCCAAACCTTGAGGGTGTGATTGGTTTGACATTATTTTTTAGGTCCATTCGGTTTGTAAGATTGTCGGAATTTGAAATCCAAAAATTATATTAAAAATATTTTTTTTAATAATCAGTTATATTAAAGGATATTTTTTCCTAGATATTCCTTAGGGCGCTTTTGGTTGTAGAAAATTGTTTTCATTTTTCTATAAAACATATTAGAAAATAGAATTGAGTTTTCATTTAAAGTACTATATGAAAATTTTAGAAAACATGTTTCGTTGAAAATTTTACCAAACGTCACCCTTTTAGTATTTTAGATTTGATTCCTACAAACTAGCGTCTGATCCCTAAAACAAACCATCTACGTTGACGATCCCTAACTTTTCATTTTCATAACACCAATGGTCCCTCAAGTTAACACAGTTAACTTATTTCCGTTAAGTTTGTGAAGGGTTGTTCACGTGCCCCTCACGTGAGGGATATTATCTCCTTATATCAATTGACAAAGAAGAAAATGAATAGTGTTATGGGGTAATTTGGTCTTTTATACCAATGAAATAAGACTTCTATTTTTCCTTCCCCGCCATACCTCTAATCTTCAGCCACATTTCCAAGCCATGCTTTCAAATAGTGTTTCTCTTATTGGTTGATTTTGGTTTTCTACAAGAAGCAATATCCATCATACATTCACCCATATTTCAACTCATTCTTTCCCATTTAAAACTTCCCTTTTCCTTTTCCCCTTTGGAGAATGACGATTGCACACTTGGAACCCTATACAAATGCCTCCATAATCATATCTACATAAGGTAATTTCTTCATCACCATATAAGCATTTATGTTTTATCTATGTTTTCTTGATTGATTGGTCATTTATGTTGATAGAATTAATCAATGATCACTATCAAGCTTCATTGTAGCCCTAATCATAGACATTTATAACTGCATAAGGTACTTCTTCATTTATTTGTGTCTTCTTAATGTTCTTTTTTATATAAAATCTAAAGTCAGTTTAGCTTTACTCTTTATGCTATTTAGATCTACCTTCTAATCCTTGATGGTTGTTTATACAGGTGTTGATCTTTTGGTTGGGGAGAAAGTATGTCTCTAACAAGCTACAACAACTAATATTGGTTTACTTAACTACTTTCGAAACTATGGTTGGCTAAAGAAAACACAAATCATGTAGTCTTATGTGCGTGACGTAATCATCAAATGCAATAGATGCATGCTAAAATAATATTGCCTACTTTGAACAATCAGCTTATCTAATATATTATATGTAAATTAGATTACTAAGAATGTGATTATTTGAATATCACCCGACGCAACGCGCGGGCTCGACATATCTTGTATTAGTCAAATTTCCCATTATTTTCATCCCCTTCTTAGCCCCTCCCTAATTCAAGGTTCATCTTCAACAATTCAAGGTTTGATTTTTAGAATTTGCATTAATTATTTTTTGATTTAGGGTTGGATGTTCATAATTCTGTGTATCAATCTCCTTGAGTATAGGGTCGTGTACAACAAACTGGGGTTCTTAAGATGATTAAAATACATAAACTACACATATGAATATGATAAATCGACACGAACACACATCTAAAATCAGATAAATCAGTAAGTACATACAGTTGAGATCTAAAAAATCTCTAAAATTAAATGTTATACAAATCCATCATCAAAACCCAAAATCAATCTTAAAATTAAAAAATCAAACCCTTTAATCGATGTGTGTGCAAAGTATTACAAAATACAAATTTATCAAGCTTAACCGATGTGAAACTCCTATAACTAAAGGACAAAAGAAAACCTAAAGAAAATGGAAAACCAATAAACACCCTCGTAGCTTTGGACCATACGCATTTGTGCATAGAAGTAAATGAAGTTGCCTTTTGGGTTTTATGCCCATGTGCATATTACAAATTCCTTCTATGCACAAGTATATACGGCCCATGAAGGCTACGACGGTGTTCCTCAGTTTTCCCTTCAACTCCCCCCCCCCCCCCCCCCCCCCTTCTTCTCTCTCTCTACACACACACACACACACACAGAGAGAGAGAGAGAAAGGTTCAAATGAGAGGTAGAGAAGTGATTTCCACCACGCACGGAGGATTGACGCGATTCATGGAAGGTGGAGACGATTAAAAGAGGGTGATCCGGTCAAAGTCGCCTTTATTGACCGGATGAGTGGTAGAGATCACTTCTCTACCTCTCATTTTTTTAGCACTTCTCATTTGAACCTAATACTACATATATATATATATATACCCACACAGATATCCTTTTCAAGACTAACACATTTACAAAAAGAAAAGGCAAACAATGATTTCTTGAGAAAATAAAGATGGTATTCATGTATAAAAATGCATATAATTATGCAGAGTACAAGAAGGTAAGATATTGTAAACAAATTACTAGCTAATGCAATTCCTCACTATTAAGCCATTTAAGTTCAGGCAACAATTTAACCAAAAACAACACAAACCTTTCATTCATAGCGGCATTGCCCACAATATCCAGCTGATTTAGATTCAGACTTCCAAAGATTGAGAAGGGTTCCCAGAAGTCCATCATTTTGGCATCACCATTCACAAATTCTTCCAATTTTTTATCGAAAGGAATTGTATGTGATAAGGGAGATGAGCACAAATATCTTTTGGTGTCAACAGTGTGTGCACCGATCTCGTTGTAGGAGATATCCAACACTCTCAGTGACTTCAAGAATCTTAAAGGGTCCAAAGCCATGAAACTGCCAAGTTTATTGTGACTAAGGTTTAAGCATGACAGAAGCTGCAAACCCTCCAATCCTGTCAAAAAATCCCATAAAGACGGTAAAAATGGTGTTGTGTTATACATGCAATCTCACGAAAAAATCATCATGAAATCTCACAAAAAGGTTAGTTCATGAGTTCCTAAAATATTTTAAGGTTCCTAAATGAATCTCCCTCTCTCTATATAAGGCTAATTCTATTCATACCCCAGTGATATGTGAGTGGAAGAGGGGGTATGAAATGTGTGGGAGGGGTATGAATTGCAAACCCCACACACACACACACACACACACACACACAGGTCAGGTTCAAGGGAAAACGTCAAAAAATTGGAAAACTGTGGAACACCCCTGGTAGCCCTCCACGGTTGACACTTGTGCATAGAAGTAATTTGTAACATGCACGTATGCATAAAAACCAAAAAGAACAACTTAATTTACTTGTATGCACAAGTGCAAATCATGCAAATGAAGGGCTAGCAATGTGATCCTCGGTTTTCCATTTTTTGAGGTGTTCCCCTTAACCCCCCCCCCCCCCCCCCCCCCCACCCCTTCTCCTTCTCTCTCTCTCTCTCTCTCCCCTATCTATATATATATATATATATAGAGAGAGAGAGAGAGAGAGAGAGGTTCAAATGAGAAGTGCTAAAAAATGAGAAGTAGAGAATTGATCTCAACCACTCATCTGGTCAATAAAGGCGGCTTTGACCGGATTTGGTGGACGTGATCACGGAGGATTGACAGATTCATGAAGAGTGGAAACGATTCATACCCGTGTACTTAAATGTTGAACTTCCCATCTTAGGTATCAAAATGAAGGTTATGGAAGTATGATACTCAAAATAGGAATCAGAACAGAAGTACGCTATCTCTTCATGCAATTTGTTCATACTAAAACCTTTAGGTCACATTTGAGTTCAATAAATCCAGGCCATATAACGTTTCAACATTCTCAATGTTGTCTTATATGACAAGAAAATCGAAGATGTATTTCTTCTTCCCAAAATAATTGATGAAATTAATAGATATATGTGATATTTGGAATGTAGATATAAATGTTTTACCTTCTAAAGAATGAAGTTGGTTGTGGCTGAGATCAAGACTTTGCACCCATAATAACCGCTCAACGGATCCAATTCTCGACAACGATAGAGAATTCAATCTTAAACACGTATGACCAGTGACATCCAAAGAAGTTGAATCTTTATATTGCCAGCAGTATTTCAGCAAAGACTCCTTGCTAGAAGTCACCTGTGATATCATATAGCTATCTGAGTACAGACATGTACAAATAGAAACTTTACTCGCAACTAGCTAGACTTCAGTGCTTAAGCTTAAACCTGTTGATAAAGAAAAAATGTTACACCCCTCCCAAAGAAGATAATAAGCAAAGAAACAATTAGGGTCTATTTGTTAGCAGCTTAATGAGCTTAATGGTACACACAACTTATTCGGTCAGCTATACATGACTATTCAGCTGGTTTATTCAGTAAGCTTCTAGAGAGAGGCTATATGAAGCTTTTCTCCAAACCCTCATAAACGAAAATCTTCTCAATCTATACAAACAGATTAATCCACACAGATAACTTTATCCATACGGAAGTTAATGAAAACCCAACCAAACAGTGCCTTACCTGCTTTAGCAAAATTGAGCTGTATTCATCCTTGTAATATTGGTAATGTGGGGGGTCTAACTTCATCAATTCAGAATATAGTTGCAGAACCTCCTCCGCAATACTTGGAGTAAATTGAGTGCCGGTTATCATGGCATCATATGCCACCAATAATCTCGCAAGTGTAAGCTTCCCAATTTTACTGTCAAACAAACATTTTAAAAAATTAAAAATAATAAGAGAATTAATAAGACAATTGGTGCATGGAGATTGGAGCATGGAGATTCTGGATTAGAAAAGAAAAAGTCAAGCATACCAGTCTGCCCATGATAATAATTCTCGGTATTGAGCTATTTCGCTAGCTATTATCTCAGACTTCCATTTTGCTGACGTAGGTTGCCCATCATCATTCGTGACCTGAAAAGCTGAGTTAAGCAAGGCTGTCCTTTTCGAATTTGTGTCAATTGTACAGAAATTTGCATCTGTCAGTGACAACCTCCCTAAACTCTGTCCTTCAGCAGGTTGCAGATCATGGCATACAGAAACCGTAAATGCAAAAGACCAAGGTTCGCTAAGTGGAACACTGCTCAAAGAAGTTATGCCTTGATAGTTTTCTGAGCTAATTTTCACTTGATAGGTCTTTGATGAGTCAAGTTCCTCGTGGGGTATTCTCATATGTGTCACCCAGGCACGAGCAGATCCAAATTTATTTGTTGAAAGTGGACTCCAAGTAATATCATTAAATATGTCATACTCGGCTTGAACAGTAACTGTATGAGAGCTTACGCCTTCAACAGGTTCGTTAAAATAGAGAATGACAGGAAATGTCGATTTGTTGGCATCTAGATCTATTGGTACATTAAGATCAGAACCAGAAGGAGGCCAGAATGAAGCTAAAACAGGCATGTCGAGTTTAATAGTTTGATCCAGAAGCCAGAGATGATAGAACCACCCGCTTTGATCATCTGGATCGGTAAAAACTGCATTTCGTACAAACTCATACTCCTCTGTTAAAAAGATTTCCCTGGGAAAGTATCCTTCCACCTTTTTATCCAGCAGATGAGATAAGAGCACACTGCAGAATTACATAAATCAAGAAATCAGATGATATAGAAAGAGAAGTAGGCTATAAATTTCCATTTAAATGCATAGGAACGTTAGGTATAATTCCATTAAAATATATAAAGAAGTATGGTATAATCCCCATTAACATGCATTCAAAAATAAAGATATTATTACAGCCCTAATAAAATGGAAGTGCATCTAACCAATATGGAGATAAGGTGACAGCATTAAAAATATGTCATATGCTCCAATATGACATGTTCCTAAAGGCTGCATATGGGTATGGTACATGCTTACATGGGACGGGATTGGAATCAATATGATAAAACTCATAATCCCACTTTTCGCATGACATGGGACAGAAAAAACTCCCTGTTCCATGTTTGGCATGACATGGGACAGGACAGGGTGAGAAGGGATGCGACAAAAAAGGTTTTGTTCCACCAAAATAGGTGGAACATCATAGGACATGGGACAGAACTAAAAAAAGTTTACCAATCTATCTTCTATCTGATATAACTTTCATATGGTATTTGGTTTAATAGTCACCAGCGCTTATCGCTGCCACCACGCCCAGTGGTGACCACCTGCTGACCACCTCCATAACGATCACCACCATTACCGTCGCCCACCACCACCTCTACCTCTTAACACATCGGCTACTACCATCTTCTGCATCACTGTCGTCCGCCACCGCCACCACCACCACTGTCCACAATTTTCACGTCCTCCACATTCACCACCACCAGCCACCTTCAATCCTCCATAACCACCAACTCCACCATAACCATCATCACCACCTTTACTGATGAAGAATCAATTAAACTTGAGAAAGAAAAACAAAATAAAGGGAGGAATTGCTTGATTGAATTAAAATTATAAAAGAGATAACAAGAACGACCAGGGACTCTCCCTCTCTCAGAGAAAAATTGCTAAGAGCCAAAATAGAAAGAAAATACTCGACAGAAAACACATGCCTCCTTTCCTCCCTTTTTATTTCCATCACTCTCCACTAATTGCTTAATTTTAACCACTTTCCTTATTTGCCCCTTTTATTCTTCTAGAATAAACCTTCAACATTTTTGGCTTTGGCATATTTTGGGCAAGTAATTATGAATCGGTATCATTTACCTCTACCAGATTGGCAACAAACACCTCCTCCATCACTGTCAGCTGCCACCACCACCAACCATCTTCATGTCCACCAACCACCCCCTCTTCGACCTCCAACATCACCACCACCACTGCCACCCACCTCCTATCGCCACAATTACCATGTCCACTTCCACCACCACCACTAACCACCATATTGGTCACCACCACCTCAGTAGACCTCAGCCACATCCATCATAGTTGCTGAAACAACCTCCACCTCCACCTCTTCCAATTAATAAGAATCTTCTAAACCGAATAAAACACATGCTTTCTTTTTATGAGCCAGATTTTTTTGAACTACCATCAATTCTATCAAATTCCTCATTCAAAATTTGGTACTATTAGATATGTTGTATTTATTTATATTAAAAATTGTATAAAATTAAAAATTGTTTATAAATTAAATTACTTAAATATTTACTTGATTTTGTGTCATCTATAGCCACTATATGATATGTATATATATATATATATAATCATCAAACAACTTTTTTAGAGATAACTTGTCCAGGCGAGTCTTAATTTTATCAAACACCAGACAACTTGTCATGTCCAATCCTGTCCGATCCTGTCCAATCTTGTCTGTGTACCAGATGCTACCAAAAGAAACAAACATTCAAGGGGTTTTCACGGAGAAGTCAAAGAAAGGCTAGAGCAAATATGATAAAACTTATGGATGCAAGCTATATTGTTTAAGGGGGTAAACCTCTGGAGCAACATGAAAGGTTACTCCTATGTCTATGTGACTGAAAGATCACAAATTCGATTAAAAAAACAAGCTCTATGCACAATAACAAAGGTTATCATGTTACATGTCAACACCCTGATAGGCTACCACAACTAAAGGCTCGTTTATCATGAAGGACAAGAAAAACAGTACCATTACATTAAGAACAAAGTGTGGTATGTCCAAACATAGTTAAATGTTTAGTTCATGGAGTAAGGAATAATTTGCAGAATAAATGCCAGACAACTAATTACAAAAAATGGATGTATATGTTCATTCGAGTTTCATGCCTTCACTATCTATGTTAAAAGTTCTCCTAGTACAGACCAATATGGAGCTGCATGATTGATGAAATTTCCATGTAAGGTGAGTTTCATCATTGCCGCTTTTGCTAGTTCAACAACATTTTTTGGCAGTCTTCTCAATGGTTTAACCACCACAATAGGTTCTTTTCATCTCTTGATAGATATTTAAATATATGGAATCATTAATCTATTAATTTGTTTAAGAAAGTGGTAATTGCCATGTGTTTCCTAAGGAATCCATATATGGAATTGAAAATAATCACTTTTCTAGTCAGAGCAGCATGCTCATTTTATTTACAACTATAGTACGGGTGTTACTATCCCCTTAAACAATAGGGTCATCTGCAAACATGCAGATTTGAAATAGATGGCCATACCTACGATTATGCCATGCCGAATAATTACTGAAGTTATCATTTATCATATCTGTTGTAAATTGTAGCTCCGTCTCCTCCGATATGCTCTTCAGGCCTGCTATGAATCTAAAAACGGTATAGCAAATAAGGTTCATGTAAATTACATAATTTCCTGATTAAATATATGACTAAATACAGGTCTCCACCTTCGGTAATTCCAAGCATGGAAATTGCGGGTGTCTTGCTTCTGGAACATGTTTAAAAGCTTCAATTCCCGCTCTGTTGAAGAATTTCCTTTGCTTACCACCCATTTTCGGTGATGCCAAGCTCCGTACGACTTGAAATTCTTCCTCAGTGCATTCTCTACCTACATATACAGTCAAAACTTTATCTAGCAAGACCAATTTAAGGCATTTCAGAGATTGATCAAAACTTCATATAAGCAAATGCTGGGAGAAGTGTCTCATCTCCGGTTGAACAATCTTTTATATTTTTCCACAAGGTAGTTTTCATCTTCAGCATTTCTCAATTCAAACTGACTTCATTCTCACAAACAGTAATTGGCACAATTGCTCACCTACTAAACATGTGTAACCACTTCCAATTTATTACAAGTACAAGAAGCAAAAACATTGGAAGCATCAAGAAAAGCTACATTTGGGCTTTTCAAATCAATTTGATCATTCTCCTCCATCCTATCTTCCTCTCATGGGTCCATAACTTTAACCAAATGAAATGACCAAACAAATAGACCCTAGATGAACTGAACCAGAAATTTAAAGCTGAGTTTGCTGCAAATTTTGAGAAAAAAATGTTCTAATTGTCCTAAATTTAAACAACTTAATAGCAGCTTCTAGGTTAAATATACCTCATCTGATCACAAAGCTAAATGACATCTTTTACTGAAAATTCTTATAGCAATTAAACTAGAAATGTCAACAAACATTAGAAACTTACAACTCGCAATTCTTCATCTATGATTGCTTTAATATGATCCAAATCCCCCTTTTCATCCTCCGATTGACTACTCAGATTATGCTCAAACGCCAATTTCCGATAATTCCAAGCGGTCATAAACTCAGGATTAGCCTCGATGAGCTTCGCATTGATTTCTAGGGCTTCTTTAGTGTAACTACAACCACGAAAAACAAAAACGCAAATACATAAACACAGATCAATCGATGCATTCTGAAATTTGAAACAAAAACAAAGAATTAGAGATAGAAATTGTACATCTTATTGTGATGATTTTGAAGAAACTGAGATTGAAGAGATCGAATCTTAGCAGCCTTGAGAGCTGATGCATTCTCGTCTACTGGTGTCGCAGATTTCCTCGGTCTTCCGTGCATGTTTCTCGCCGAGAATGAGAGAGAGAGAGAGACGGCGAGAATGCCCAATTTTTAGACTGTGGAGACCAAATTGTTAAAACAACTAGATTCAGTCCCTGAATTTTCAATTTTGTTTCTTTTTTGGGCACTAACAGTTTTTATCTCTTCCAAAGGATTAAAACCTTCTTGGTTAGCAAAAGGGTGGTTGGTTTAATTATTTGGACGGTTGAGCCTAAAAGCATCGGTAATAAATTCTTTAAAATAAAAAAAATAAAGAGAGAATACAGATTCTTCAAAGAGATCTTTCGAGATTTTTCTCCAATATAAAGAGAACTTTCATAAAGTTATTGCTTAAAAAAGAGAATAATTAGTTTGCACATTACAGAATTGCATAACTCGTTGGCACAATACCAAATCGTGATGTTTAGAACCTTTGTTATATGGTCTGTGGTTTGAAAAAAATAGTCAAACCACACATGTGGTTTTGATCTTTGTGTAATATATAAATTAATAATTATTAATTTATCGATTAATTAATAACTCTTTGTGTAATTTACAAAATGGAGAAGCTGTTGGATTTAAATGTAAAATTTTTTTAAAAAATTTTTGATTTTTGATTCTCCATTTTAATTGACTTTAGAAGAATCTCTTGGAGAAGCTCTCGCATGGCCAAAATACTTAATAGTTCGACTTGCCTAGAAAAATTTTCTGCCTGGAATGTGGTTTTGATCCTTTCAATGATGTCAAAAGTTGTTTTTTATATACGGTTTTATCTTGTTTTTGCTTTATTTATTATCCTTTATCTGGAAGTCACATTTCCTTTCCTTTGGCGGCACCTTCCAATAACATTGATTTGTTTGGATCTTGGTCCATGATGATTATTAATTGATTTTGAAAAGCTTAAAAAAAGTCAAACTTATTCATGCTTACATTCTAAACTTCACATTTTGATCTAAGCAATTTTTTACATTTCAGATGTCATATATACAATTGATATACACAACGTTTTTACAAACTCAGGCAAGATCATATGTAAGAGTGTTCGATGACCACAAAATGAGCTAGCATAATTAACAATCCCTGCTATGTATAAGCTACAAAAATTTCGTCTTAACACTCATAGTGATCAACTTATGATTTCATGCCAATAAGCGTTGGTTTATCGCCCTTGTTATATCACTTTTTGTATCATTTTAGATCTTTTATTTGCCTATTTTTAGAAATTACGTCTTCACAAAATTATATAATTTTACACCTCTTTATAATTACATCTAGCTTCTAGCAAATTTCAAGTTTTTAGTATATTTTAGCTTTAAACCAATCTATTTCACTTATATTATTTTGTGTCAATATTTTTCAGGTTAATTATGAAAAGCGTCAAGGAAATCTGGAATTCTAGATAAAACTTAAAGGAACGTTTTGGACTGGTTTTTGGAAACTTTTTGCGGCTATAACTATTGGGCCAAAGAATGGGCCAGTTTTGTGGATTATTAAGTGCATAGCCCATGGATCTCTCATGTTGACCTTTTGAAGTATGTAATGTATTTTTGGTATTTTAACATCTCATCTCATCTAGAGATGAGATATATGATTCTTAGCCATATGGTGGTTTTAACTTTTGTTTGGATGGAGTTTTTGGTAAATTGCTTATCATTTCTTTAAGAAAGAGATATTTAAAGCTAATTTATTTTAACCTTTTTAAAAGAAAATAAGTCATTTTTTTAATAAGCATAAGTTGTTTTAGATAAACAATTCCCAACACCCCTGTTTCAGTTAAGATTAGAATATATTTAGAGAAGCTAATTAGGTGCTGTTCGTTTGCAGCTGAACTAGCTGTATAGAGGATATGGCTGAATCGCACAGCCATATTGGAGTGTTCGTTTGCAGCTGAATAGGTCAGCCTTTGGCTGATTCGCTCAGCAAGAAAGATGAAGTCCTATGTGGTCAGCCATTTACTTTTCTATTATTTCCTCAAATACCCTTTCACCTTTCATCTTCAACCTCACGCTCCATCTGCAACCCAGCCTCTATTCCAGGAAATTAACCCCACGTTCCATCTTCAACCTCACGTCCAGAATTCCTCTCCATTGAAGCTCAAGCTCTCGATCCAGAAAACTCCATGTTTCGCTTAAACCTGTGATTCCTTCCCTCAAACCTCGATTGTTTCCGGCCATTGTTGGTCATCTCCATGCTGCCCTCCTCGTCATCGTCATCCACTCCTGTCCTAGTCTGGTCTGTTTTTGTTCTGAAGTGGAATCGAGTGGTGGATATTATACCACTGTTTCTGGTGAACGGTGATGGGATTTTAATCAACCATTTGTGGAAATTAGAAGGTTTGGGATTCAAGAGTGAGTTTGTGGTGTGTAGCAGTGATGGAAGCAGAAAGAGGAAGCAGCAGTAGCCTTCCTTATCATTGCAATTTCCTCCAAATTAAATGCTAAAATTAGGGCTTCTTTTTTTGGGAAAGAAATGCTTCAAATTTGGGTTCATATTTAGAGATGATATCATGTCTTGGGTTTAATAAACTTTATTGATTTTTTTTATAACTTAACGTCATTTTCCAAGTTCTTTTTATCAAACAATTATTTTTATCATTGAATTATAAAGAAAAACATAGAATAGGGGTAAAATAGTAATTTCTGATATCCAGACGGTTTATTCAGCATAACAACCGAACAACAACCTATCTGTTAACACACAGATAATTATATCCATACAGACAGCTATATCCATACAGGTCTTAATTAGTTTGATTTGTATCTACAACTTATTTTTCTTACATTAATATTATAATAAAAATTATTTTAAATACACCATTGTTCATGATAAAAATTTAGAAAAAATTAATAAAGAATTGACAATTTTCTTTTTGAATAATTAACTTTTGAACTTTTTGTGAATCAAAAAATTATTGAACTTTTTTCATTTTAAATGATTAAGTCGTTAACTTTTCTTTATAAATAAATAAACCATGGAACAATTACAATTTGGTTTTTAATCAAAAAAAAAGTTACCTAAAATCAGGCAATCAGCTAGAAAGCTCTTAAAGTAAAAGAAGAATGCAAATCGGCCTTACCAGTCTTGAACCCTACATCATTCAAAGCCCTTGTCGACTTATTGTTGCCCGCTTTCTATAACCGCCAATCACCACCGTTGGCCCTTGCCATCAGTCTCCCTCTCTTTGTTTTTTTGATTCACCAATATTTGTTGATATGTCTATACATGCTCCATTTAATTGTCGTAAAAGAGGGAGAATCAAAAGACAAGAGCATAGATCAAAAGAGGGAAATCGATGGTAGGGGCGACAGTAGCAATGGGTATAGAAAATGAACAAGGATGCGCTGACGACTAGTGGCGAGGAAGAGCAACAAGAGGTTTGAATAGTGCATAGTTTGAGAACGACAATACAATTTAGGTTTTCTTTTACCTAAAACATATAGCATTTTTAGGGTTAAAATAAACTGGGTAACTGATTTTTAAAAGTTCAACTAACTGTTTTACTCAAAATTATTCGGTATCCAAAAACAAATCAAATGTTAGGAGTAAACAACGGAACATTTCTCTTGGTATCGTGGCACCCATATTTTGAACCTTTTTAATTACAAAATTCATAGAAAACATCCACTGGGGATTAACTCAGGGCAGCATGCTTTAGCTGTCGATGAACCTTGTCGGGATTAGTCGGGGCAAAGCCTCGGATACCTTTTAAAAAAAAATTCATAGAAAACAATAATTTTATAATGTTATAATTAAAAAATTAACTAAACATGATGGATCCACAAGAAGTGGTTAATGAATGGAGAATATGCCATATGGTTTGCTAAATTAGTGGCATCCAATATTATATGCCCAATTATTATAGAATAGATGTTGTATTCTCTTAACATGAGGCTCATATGACCCTTCTAGCCTTAGCTAAGAATAAACACCATGAGCATTGATTCCATATTTATTTTATTACAAACATGTTGATTTCATGTTTCTGGTCATAATTTGACCGTCTTTTCAAGTTTATTATTGTTTTTGCAAAAAATAAATGCATAAGATGATTTAAAGTTGAGGTTTTTCGACAACAACTAAAGTTTGGATTTTTAAACAAAAAACAACATATAACAATAAAAAGCTATAGGTAGTCATTAGAAGTTAGAACCACTATGTGACTAGTGACCACTAACACCAAACAACTCATCCTTTACAATGATGCCATGAGTATAGTTCTATCGTAAAAATGCGAAGACAATAATGTAACTTCGAAAAATGGAATATTCAATAGCACAGGAACACCCTGGATTGCAAAGTGTGTTGAAATGGTCTGACCTTCGGATATTTATACTCCCTTTGGCAGTGTTGCATTTCCATTTGAATCAATGATCATAATTGTTAGTCATTGGTTATGATTGGTATATTAATGACGAGATCTCTTGGATAAGTCATTTCTTTAATGCATTTGGAATGGTTACCTACAATATTCAAATAAATTACTAGCCTTGGTCGTTAGCCTTTAAATCTTTTGGCCTTAAGAAGTTTTACAATTGTTACGAGTTTGGTCATATTTTTTATGTAGTCGTTAGATTGTTATTTTTTTATTTAAGCAATTTGCCTCCAAAATCTAAACTTTAATTCCTTTAAATTTTGAACTTTCCCACATAATATTTTAGTTATCGACTTTTCTGGTTAGTGGATAATAGTTGTTAGACGATTCCCTAAGCTATAGCTATCAAGAGCAAATGTGTCTCCCGTCCAAACGACATACGAAGAGGTTGGGACATGTTTTGACCATCGATGCATGTACCACATGACATCGCATCATTGTGAATATTTGCATAAATATTCTTTTTTCCTGCTTTTGTTTTTTGTATTATTTTGTTTAAAGATCCAAACTTTAGTTGTTGTTTAAACGTCTTGATTTTAGATTGTCTTGTGCAATGTTTGGTAACAAAAATTACAGGTTTTTTCATTGAATAACTTTAGAAATCCATGAGATTTGAGGTGTGTGTAAATTAGCACAACATACTAAATAACTTCTTTTGGTGACGGTATTAAGAACCATAAAAAGAACTTACACTACAGTGGGATAAATATCAAGTGATGGATGACACAATGAGAGATACATGAATATGCTCCGTGCGAGTTAGAACTAGTTGGTGTTAGTAATTGTGTGCATAAGTTGACAAACCAAGTAATTACACATCCAATGTTACAAGACACTTGAGGGTCACACATGTGAGGACCTATAAATCGAATAAGTTATATGAAATCAAGAAATGGAGAGTTAGGATTTATAATAGTCAATTATAAATCAGTTGGGTAATTTCAGTCAGAAATCCCAAAGTTGGAGGGTTATTAATTAATTAAGAAGATTGTATATTTATTTGATGAAATAAATATATAATAGTTAATTAATAGTATTATATATATTAGATAAATATATATATATATATAGATAATTATCATAGCAAATTCTTTTCCAGTAAAATAAGGAAAAGATTGAGATAATTATAATAAGGAAACTGGATCCTATTCAAACTGCATTTTTCCTCCATATAAATAAGGCTTATGGGTTTAAGGAAAAAAATTAAGATTTTTCAGAGCACCAACTCATAAATCAGTTTCCAGTTTCCTCCCTCTCTCTCCCAATTGGCGCCGCCCCCTCTCTCTCTCGGATTCCAGTTCGGTTTCTCAGATTTCGGTTTTCAGTTCTGCTAGAGGAACAATTCGTAGGTCGTTTACGGGTGGATCAATTCTCAAGCAATCCAGGTAAACCATCGAAACTGTTAGAATTAATTAAACTAAATTGATTAAAGATCTATAAGCTAATCTAGGGTTTTTAGCTTAAACGCTTCCGCATAAAGATCAAATCAGTGTGTTTTTGATCATATAGGACTTTTACCAGATTGGTTATTAGACCTATGGGGTTTATCAAACCAGTAAGGTTTCTAGATCCATGATATTCCTCGTGTCAGATTGACCCGAGGGAACCCACAAAAACCCAACAGTGGTATCAGAGCTTCTGGTCAAATCGTTCTTGTTAAGATCCGTATAAAATTAATCCTTGCATAACAAGTTTAAAAAATCTGATTTTATTACGTTAATGGTTTACATAAAAATCTGATTTTCATTTATCGTACGAAAAACACCAATCATAGACAAACCAATGATCGGCGGTAGAACGGCGGCAGTAGGCTGGCCGAACCACCAAGCCGATCGTCGGTTACAAAATCACACCACACGAACGCCGGACGCACCACAACTTGTGGTAGCGGCGTCGGCTGTCGTGATCGACCACCAGACCGCACCTCAGATTGGCGGTTGCGGTGGGTGGTGGTGGCCGAATCATCATGGCCGCGGAACAGCCGCCGAAGCCGCAAGGCGACGGTGGTGTTCGTTGATCGACCAACTCACGATGGCGATGGAACGACGGCAAATAGCCGATCGAACCACCACCTGACAACCAAACACCCACCGCACCATGGTGGCTATGGCCGCCGGAGATCGAAACCGCACCACCAGTTCGATGGTGGCGGGTGGGCTTTTGATCGCACTACGATGGCAATGGTGGTGTCGTTTCCACTACCGTTGTCACCGAATGATTGCACGATGACCAAAACCACCGTAATCGGTGGTGGCGGCGTTGAATCGCCACACACAGATCGCCATCGGACTGGTGGTGGTCAATGGCGTTATACACTGGCGGTGACGGGTGTAAGCCGCGGCTGCATCACCAGATTGGTGAATGGCAGCCGACCACCAATCGCGGGTCGGTGGTGGCAGTGGTGTCGTTTACGCTACTGTCGTTGCCGGTCAATGGCGATGGTGGCGGTGGTTGATGGTGGTTACGTGGTGGCCAAGTGCCACGCGCGAAACACCAAACCGTCGTGGTTGTACCACCAGCAAGGTGGTGGTAGTATTTGTGATGGCCACGGCCAAACCACCTATCGGTGGTGGCCAGCGGTTTCAAACCGCAAACGACCTAAGGCGGCGCACACGATGGCTGTACCACCAACGGGTCGTGGTGGCGATGGTCGATAGATGGTGATGATTATGTTTTTGTTCAATCGCCGACCGAATAAATCGAATCGACACCCGGCTGCACCACCAGTGTGGTGGTGGTGGTGGCAGCGTTTTCAGACCACGGTGGCGGCGATAGAGATATCCTCTTTGACGTCGTCACCAGCAGCAGTATCAAAACGTACCAGTACAGCCTTCGCGGCGCGAGCAGATCAGAGAAGAGATCCTCGCGGCGCGAGCCGTGTCCTCGTGACGCAATCCGTGCTTTCACGGCACGAGCAAGGCTCCAGTTCTGTCTAGGGTTTTTTCGTTTGGGCCAAGTTTTGTTAGGCACAGAACCCAGTATTTTGGACCAAGTCATGGCCCAAAAAGGGTTCTTTTGGTTTTAAACTTTTTCATCCAATTTTTTTATTTAAACAATTTTATTTGGAAATTTTATAATAAAAATTTGTTTTATCAAACCAGTTGGACTGAATTGTCCGGTCTGATAAGCTTTTATAAAAAGAAATTAAGTTTTTCAAATAGGCCTAATATCGTGTTTTTACTAATTAATTTAAACACAAAGGCCAGTATTTTAAAAGTTAATATAAATTTGGATAAAAGGCAAATATTTTACCTAAATCAGTTTTATTTATAAAAGGGTAATTTTATAAAACTAATCTTAGACTAAAATATTAGTTTCGATTTTTAAAACAGTTTGTTTTTATAAATCAGTTAAAACCAAGTTTTGCGATAATTGAGACAAGATAATTTTAACGGATCTAGGTTTATTTCTTGCTTTTATTATATTGCTTATTTATGCTTTATATATAATTGTGTGATTGCTTGAATTTCATATATGCATTCCAGTTTAAGCATATATATATGTCTATTATAGTGTTTGCCAACTTAGACCCTCGACTCGTTTCTAGGGAGGCCTGCGTGCCACTTGCAACCCCTTTGTAATAATGACCTTAGGATAAATTTTATTTTTATTTGGAGTTCCATCGAAGATGCCGAGGCCAGTGGGAGCTAAGTGAAAGACTGGAGATCCTATTTTTCCGGAGTTCAGACAAAGGTGACAAGGCCAGTGGGAGCTACACAAGTTTTGAAACCTTTAAGAATAGGTCATTATTGGTCCCTAGGAAACAAACGTTGGCAAAAACTATAATTGGCTATTATGTGATTAATTGTTATTTAATTGCATGGTTGAATGTTTATTTGTGGTATCTTGCATGTAGTTTTTAAATAGAAAGGTTATTTTAAAATTACCAGTTTTTCGAACTTTTTCAAAACGGTAGATTTTATTTTAAACCTATAAATGATTGTATCATGTGAAAAGGCAAGTTGACAAAAACAGTTAGTTTTAATCAACTAAGTATGCTATTAAAACAATTAGTTTTAATTAGCAAGTGATTTTTGAATAGTTAGTTTTGAAATAGTATGTATGTTTAAAACAGTTAGTTTAAAACATCAGTAGCCTTTATGACAATCAGTTTTTCAAAATTATAGTTTTTCAAAAATCCTGGAAATAAAGTTTTTTCAAAACCCCGAAAATCATAGATCAGTAGTGCAACCCATCCAGGGGCACCTTCGACGTAAGGTACACAGGCGTTGTAAGTGATCACACATTCAACGTCAGTGTTCAAACTGAAGCTGAAGAGGTTACATAACTCTGCGAATTATCTCCGGGTGGTACCGACCAGAGTAAAGTGATCAGGTCCCCAAAATGGTGAGATCTATTTTGGTACTGTTAAGTTCACCGGGAGGTACCGGGCCAAAATGCACTAAGAGGAACCAAAATATGCACGGATAATTACCGTGGTTCCGAAAAGATCTAGGAGTCATATCAGTTGAATATGATTGGTAATGTAACATCCCATTTTTAATTTGTGTTATTATTACTATTATTATTGATATTATTATTATTATTATTAATATTAATATGATTATTATTAGCATTAGGGTTTAGGCTAAACGGGTTGCTTGCGTGTTAAGCCAAGAGCGAGAGAGGCTCGTTTAATTTAAATAAAAACCCTAGAGCCGTAGGTTATTTCTCATTGTGAAGGCGGAGTCTAGTAACAGAGAGAGAGAGAGAGAGAGAGAGAGAGAGACGCGGGCTACCGGCGTGGTTCGAGCGGTCGTCGTAGGTAAAAACCCCCGTCCCTTTACAGTCTCGATGTCGGCGGTGGTTCCCCACCGGATCGCCGCCGCCACGGTTGGTTGTTGTCGTTTAGGACCGGTGGAGGTGGCGGTTAAACGCCGTCATCACCGCCGTAGCATGGGAAGCCGCCAACGGCGATGGCCGTGGGGCGGTGGTGATATTGTTTGTTGTTCCGGCACCGGTGGTGGCTAGCCACCGCTAGCTGCCGCCGCGTGGCCTTGGCGGAAACGAACCGGAGGGAGGCGGTGGTCTTGTGACCGCCGTTGCTGTTGACCAGACCCGAGGCCGGCCGGGGGCTTGGTGGAATCACCTCGCCGTCGTGCCGCTGCTGTCCCTGCGGTAGAGCGACGCCGGCAAACGGCCGGCCGCCGCCGTCTTGTTGTTGTTGATGTTATCGGCGGTAGTAGAGGCGACCGCCGCTACCGGTGGTGGCCAGTGAGGGCATTGGCGATCGGTACGGCTGCTGCCGTACTCGGTTCCACCGGCCGGCGGTGGTTGTGGATATCCGCGGCCGCCGTCGTCGCCGTGCTGTTGATCTCGTTGGCTGCCCGTGGTCGGCGGTGGTTGAGGGAAGCCCTCGACACCGCTGCTGGCTACGGTGGATGTTACGCCGGCGGTGGTGGCGGGACGATTCTTCCGCCGCTGCTGCGTTTTGGCTTAAGCGGACCAGCGGTGGTGGTGGAGTATCCGCCGCTGCCGCTGCTGGGTGGCCGGTGCACGGTGGCGAGAGTCGGGTTGCCGCCGTCATCGCCGCCATTCCGCTCAACGGTGATAATAGTGTGTAATAGGCTAGGTTGCGTCATTATCTTTCGTTTAAACCGGTTAAGTGTATTGGGAGTTAAGTGTTCGTTCAAGTAATTAGAAGGTGATGTATAGGTTTTAATGTGTACCCTATTTTCAGAGTGGTTGCGTGGGTTACATCTGTGAGAGGAACGTTACTCTTGTGCATACGTGACATCTTCGAGGTGAGTGGGTTTTACATGCGTATATTATGATTTTATGTGTTCATACGTGTTATTGCTGTTACATGGTGATGGTTCGGGTTGTGTGATGACCCAAAAGGGCGGGAAACCGCGGAGACCGGATTGCGGGATGGTCCGGTAAACGGGAAACCGTTAAGCTGTTAATGTGGACGTATGTGTATGTGCATTTAATTATGATATATTGTATGTGTAGCTTACTCACTAAGCGGTTGAGCTTACCCCTCGTGATTTATTGTTTTTAGGTACGAGTTCCGGTGTCGACAAGGGCAAAGCTCCGGCTTGAGGGTCTCCGGCTAGGCGGCGTTCCGATCCGAGCATTTATTTCTATTGTTAACTTTTACTTATGGGATATTAATGTGGTTTGACTTGGGATTTGAGAATGATTGCTTATTTAATAATCTATGCAAGGGTTTTTATTACATTTTTATTTTTTTTATTTTGAAAATTTTCAATCGGGTTTGGGTGCTACAACTTGGTATCAGAGCCTAGGTTTAAGAGAATCAGCACACGCACTCGTGGGTGTGCGTGTGGTTGGACTTAAACCAGGCGGTTGAGAATAATCGGATAAGATCGGAACGGCCAGCGGAACCGTCAAGACGGAGGTAAGCTTTAGTACCTTTAAATTATTATGTACGTAGTAGTTTTATTTCGTGACGCATGCATGATTGAATGTGGATTTCATGGGATGTAATGCATGGGGTGATAAACTGTATACGTGATTTTATGTGTCCGTCTAGTCACTAGGTTGAAGTCTAATTAGGACGGTATCAAAACCAAACGTAAACACCTTAGTACGTCGAGGATGGGTCGTCGGGCATGTTCTTGCTTGATTGTTGCCTGGTGATCTTGATCCGGCTACCATGCATGGTTGGTTATAGTAATACGGCGCCAATAATAGTGTTACTATAGGCACCTGTGTAAGGTTGGATTTGATTAAGTTCTGGGGACTTTAACAAATTGACAACGGCTAGGGATTTAGCATGCTATGTGGCTGACTGTTACGTATAACGTATATATATATATACCTGAATCGGTTGTGTTAGCATGCGCGGTAGAACTAGCCCTAGGGTTGGCATGATCACTATTATTAGGGTTGCGTGTGAGTACCTTAGTAGTGCATAGTGATATTCGCTTAAGCTGTGAACTAAGATATTTTAAATCTTCAGAATGGTGCTAACCCGAAGCCAGACTGATGATGGTGATGCCGGGCAATCTGATCAAATTGCCGCCCAGATCACCGAAACCCTACAGCAAATGCTGCCTGGGTTATTCAACCAGATGAGAGATGAGCTGATCCAAACCATGGACCAGCGCATTGATGCAGCCCTTTCGGCTCGTAGCGTATGATCGGGGAGCACGGGTCAGTCGCAGACTCGCGGGATTACCTTTAAGGACTTTATGGCGTGCCAACCGCCATTATTCGACGGGAAGAAGGACCCTGTGGCTTGCTACCGCTGGTACTCGGCGGTCGAGGGAGCGTTTCGCACTTGCGGGTGCCCTGATGGATCGAAGGTTCTTTTCGCTGTGAACCTTCTTCGCGGAGCGGGGAAAGACTGGTGGGACCTGACGCTCAAGAAGTACACGGAGGCACAGATCGCCGCGCTGACCTGGGAGGAATTCCGGGCTTTGTCCGACGAGGAGTTCGCACCTCGTATCGAGAAGGAGCGGATCGCAGCTGAGTTTCTGAAGCTGACTCAGACGACGGAGTCAGTAAACGAGATCACCGCGCAGTTTCTGGAGAAGTTGCTTTTTGTACCAGGCTACGCGAATGATGAGTCGCTGAAGATGGCTCGCTACTTGGGGGTGCTGAAGCCAGAGATCAAGGGAGCGGTGGCTACAGGGAGGTGTAAGACCTTCAGTGAGATGCAGGAGGTTGCGAGGGCCTAGGAGTTGATCCTGGAGGAACGACAGCAAGGGAAGCGGAAGGCGGAAGATCAGTCAGCGCCGTCAAAGAAGTTTAAGGGGGCAAAGAACGATACTAGGAGCGGGACCCCGAGTTGCCCAAAGTGCGGGCGTTACCATCGGGGCGAGTGCAGGCCGCGGGAGTTATCGTGTTACAAATGTGGCAAGACGGGCCACCTTAGCAAGGACTGCAAGGAGACTGCTAGGCTCTGCTTCCACTGCTACCAGCCGGGGAATATCAAGCCCGATTGCCCTCAGCTGAAGAAGACGCCAGCCCTGGCCCCTGCACCAGCGACGCTTATGATCACTGACGGCACCACCAAGGGGAAGAGCGGAGCTACCAGTCGTGGACGGGCTTTTCAGTTGACAGCCGAAGAGGCGCAGTCGACACCTGACGTGATTACAGGTTTTCCTTGTTATGTTTCTTATGCGATTATTGTTGGTAGCTTACTTTATTTGTTAGTAATGAGAATAGTGTATCTGTCGTTAAATGTGTACTTTAGGCATATTTCCTGTCAACTCGAAACCGGCTTTAGTGCTTTTCGACACGGGGGCCACGTGGTCCTATGTGTCGCGTAGGTTCTGTAAGGACTTCCAGATTGAGCTCGGTAATCTGGATAGTCCTCTGGCAATCGACGTAGCTACGGAGGAAGTACAGGTGGTCGAGCATGTGTACCGGGGGTGTAGCATTGATATATTCGGAGTTCGTTTCAGCATCAATCTCATCCCCATTCCCATGAACGGAGTAGACGTGGTTGTCGGGATCGATTAGATGTTTCCAAATCGGGCGACAACTGATGTAGCGGGGCAGCTGGTACGCATCCAGAATCCAAGTGGGGGAGAACTGGTGGTGTACGGCAAGGGGAGAAGGGTATCTACATCCTTCTGTTCTGCCGCGAAAGCTCAGAAGTACATCCAGCGGGGGTGTACGGGGTTCTTGGTCTATGCTATGGCGGATCAGGCGAAGGAGAGGAAGCTGTCGGTAGCAGAGGTGCCAGTTGTCAGCGAGTTCCCAGACGTATTCCCAGAGGATCTGCCTGGCCTTCCACCTGACAGGCAGATCGAGTTCGGCATTGACTTGGTACCAGGAGCGGCTCCGATTGCGCGAGCTCCTTACCGTCTGGCTCCGCCGGAGCTTCAGGAGTTATCTGAGCAGTTGCAGGAGCTCTCGGGGAAGGGGTTCATCCGCCCGAGTAGCTCACCGTGGGGAGCACCGATCTTGTTTGTAAAGAAGAAGGACGGGACCACCGTATGTGTATTGACTATCGGGGGCTCAACAAGGTGACCATCAAGAATAGGTACCCATTACCTAGGATTGATGACTTGTTTGATCAGCTCCAGGGGGCGTCGTGGTTTTCTAAGATCAATCTTCGGTCAGGGTATCACCAGCTGAAGGTGAAGGAAGCGGATGTTCACAAGACCGCTTTCCGAACCCGTTACGGCCACTTCGAGTTTTTGGTGATGTCGTTCGGGCTTACCAATGCTCCAGCCGCATTCATGGACCTTATGAATCGGGTGTGTCGCCCGATGCTCGATCGGTCCGTGATCGTTTTCATTGATGACATCTTGATCTACTCGAAGACGAAAGAGGAGCATGTGATGCATCTGCGGGAGGTGCTTGAGGTTTTGAGGAGGGAGCGACTCTACGCCAAATTTTCGAAATGCGCTTTCTGGTTGGAGGAGGTTCAGTTCTTGGGCCACATCATTAACCGGGAGGGCATCAAGGTGGACCCGCAAAGATCGAGGCGGTTATGAATTGGGAAGTTCCGAAGGCACCTACCGAGATCCGGAGTTTCCTGGGTTTGGCCGGCTACTACCGACGGTTCATCCAGGATTTCTCTAAGATTGCGGTACCTTTGACGCGTTTGACGAAGAAGATTGAGCCGTACGTTTGGGGTTCTGAGCAGCAGGTGGCTTTTGATACGTTGAGGCAGAAGCTGTGTGAGGCTCCGGTTCTGACTTTACCGGAGGGGGTGGAAGACATGATGGTTTATTGCGACGCATCTCGGCTGGGTCTGGGATGTGTCCTGATGCAGAGGGGTCGGGTGATAGCCTACGCTTCGAGGCAGCTGAAGCCTCACGAGGCTAACTACCCAACGCACGATCTTGAGCTTGCGGCGGTGGTTTTTGCGCTCAAGTTATGGAGACACTACCTGTATGGGGTGAAGTGCACCATTTTCTCGGACCACCGGAGCTTGAGATACTTCTTGGAGCAGCCGAATCTGAATATGCGGCAGCGGAGGTGGCTTGATGTAGTCAAGGACTACGATTGCGAGATTCTCTATCATCCAGGCAAGGCCAATGTGGTTGCGGACGCTTTGAGTAGGAAGACGGAGCACGCGCCGCTTCGTATTTCACATCTGAAGATGGCGGTGACTACCTCCTTTGTGGACCTGGTTCTACGGGCACAAGAGGAGGCAAGTCGGGAGGAGAACCAGAACGGGGGGCGGATCCGGGGTCAGATGGCCGCTTTGGTCAGGGATAGTCGAGGGTTGCTGACCAGGTACGGTAGAGTGTGGATTCCTCGAGCAGGCACGGCACGGTAGACCTTGCTTGAGGAAGCCCATAAGTCTAAATTCTCAATTCATCCTGGAGCTACTAAGATGTATCGGGATCTGCGGACGGGTTACTGGTGGCCGGGGATGAAGAGAGACGTGACTCGATACGTGGAGTCGTGTTTGACCTGTCTAAAGGTCAAGGCCGAGCATCAGAAGCCTCACGGCAAGATGCAGCCTCTAGAGATTCCCGAGTGGAAGTGGGAAAACCTCACTATGGATCTAATCACCAAGCTTCCGAAAACCCCTCGGAAGTTTGACGCGATTTGGGTTATAGTGGACCGGTTGACCAAGAGCGCTATCTTCCTTCCTATTCGGGAGAGTTCGACTGCGGAGCAGCTGGCGAAGATCTACGTGGATGAGGTGGTGTCGAGGCACGGAGTGCCAGTATCGATTATCTCGGACCGGGACGTGCGTTTTACTTCCCGGTTTTGGGAGAGATTCCATTCGGAGTTGGGTACCAGGTTGCATTTTAGCACCGCGTACCACCCTCAGACAGACGGTCAGAGTGAGCGGACGATTCAGACCTTGGAAGACATGCTGCGAGCTTGCGTTTTGGATTTCGGTGGCAGTTGGGATACGTATCTACCCCTGGCGGAGTTCTCGTATAACAACAGTTACCATTCGAGCATTGGGATGCCGCCGTTTGAGATGCTCTACGGGAGGAGATGTCGTACTCCTATCTGTTGGGGTGAGGTCGGACAGCGTGTTCTTGGTAGCACCGAGGTTGTCCAGAGGACCACGGAGGATATTCAGAGGATACGGGAACGGTTGCGGACGGCTCAGAGTCGACAGAAGAGCTATGCTGATCGTCGTAGGTCGGATTTGGAGTTCCAGGTGGGAGACCGAGTCCTACTCAAGGTTTCTCCTTGGAAGGGCGTGATTCGGTTCCGGAAGAGGGGCAAGCTGGGGCCTCGTTACATCGGACCATTCACCGTCCTCGCGCGTGTTGGGAAGGTGGCTTATCGCTTGGAGCTGCCTGAGGTGCTAGGTCAGATCCACAACACGTTTCACGTCTCGCAGTTGCGCAAGTGTCTCGCCGACGAGACGGCGCACATCCCTCTAGACGATATTCAGGTGGACGAGGGCCTGAATTACGTCGAGAGGCCGGTAGCGGTGTTAGACCGGAAGGTGAAAAAGTTGCGGAGCAAGGAGATCGGAATCGTGAAGGTGCAGTGGCAGCATCGGAAGGGTTCCGAGTGGACCTGGGAGCCGAAAGCGGAAATGCGGGAGCACTACCCGGAACTCTTTTCAGATTGATTTCGGGGACGAAATCCTTGTAAGTGGGGGAGAGTTGTAACATCCCGTTTTTAATTTGTGTTATTATTATTATTATTGATATTATTATTATTATTAATATTAATATGATTATTATTAGCATTAGGGTTTAGGCTAAACGGGTTGCTTGCGTGTTAAGCCAAGAGCGAGAGAGGCCCGTTTAATTTAAATAAAAACCCTAGAGCCGTAGGTTATTTCTCATTGTGAAGGCGGAGTCTAGTAACGAGAGAGAGAGAGAGAGAGAGAGAGAGAGAGAGAGACGCGGGCTACCGGCGTGGTTCGAGCGGTCGTCGTAGGTAAAAACCCCGTCCCTTTACAGTCTCGATGTCGGCGGTGGTTCCCCACCGGATCGCCGCCGCCACGGTTGGTTGTTGTCGTTTAGGACCGGTGGAGGTGGCGGTTAAACGCCGTCATCACCGCCGTAGCATGGGAAGCCGCCAACGGCGATGGCCGTGGGGCGGTGGTGATATTGTTTGTTGTTCCGGCACCGGTGGTGGCTAGCCACCGCTAGCTGCCGCCGCGTGGCCTTGGCGGAAACGAACCGGAGGGAGGCGGTGGTCTTGTGACCGCCGCTGCTGTTGACCAGACCCGAGGCCGGCCGGCGGCTTGGTGGAATCACCTCGCCGTCGTGCCGCTGCTGTCCCTGCGGTAGAGCGACGCCGGCAAACGGCCGGCCGCCGCCGTCTTGTTGTTGTTGATGTTATCGGCGGTAGTAGAGGCGATCGCCGCTGCTGCCGCTACCGGTGGTGGCCGGTGAGGGCATTGGCGATCGGTACGGCTGCTGCCGTACTCGGTTCCACCGGCCGGCGGTGGTTGTGGGTATCCGCGGCCGCCGTCGTCGCCGTGCTGTTGATCTCGTTGGCTGCCCGTGGTCGGCGGTGGTTGAGGGAAGCCCTCGACACCGCTGCTGGCTACGGTGGATGTTACGCCGGCGGTGGTGGCGGGACGATTCTTCCGCCGCTGCTGCGTTTTGGCTTAAGCGGACCAGCGGTGGTGGTGGAGTATCCGCCGCTGCCGCTGCTGGGTGGCCGGTGCACGGTGGCGAGAGTCGGGTTGCCGCCGTCATCGCCGCCATTCCGCTCAACGGTGATAATAGTGTGTAATAGGCTAGGTTGCGTCATTATCTTTCGTTTAAACCGGTTAAGTGTATTGGGAGTTAAGTGTTCGTTCAAGTAATTAGAAGGTGATGTATAGGTTTTAATGTGTACCCTATTTTCAGAGTGGTTGCGTGGGTTACATCTGTGAGAGGAACGTTACTCTTGTGCATACGTGACATCTTCGAGGTGAGTGGGTTTTACATGCGTATATTATGATTTTATGTGTTCATACGTGTTATTGCTGTTACATGGTGATGGTTCGGGTTGTGTGATGACCCAAAAGGGCGGGAAACCGCGGAGACCGGATTGCGGGATGGTCCGGTAAACGGGAAACCGTTAAGCTGTTAATGTGGACGTATGTGTATGTGCATTTAATTATGATATATTGTATGTGTAGCTTACTCACTAAGCGGTTGAGCTTACCCCTCGTGATTTATTGTTTTTAGGTACGAGTTCCGGTGTCGACAAGGGCAAAGCTCCGGCTTGAGGGTCTCCGGCTAGGCGGCGTTCCGATCCGAGCATTTATTTCTATTGTTGACTTTTACTTATGGGATATTAATGTGGTTTGACTTGGGATTTGAGAATGATTGCTTATTTAATAATCTATGCAAGGGTTTTTATTAAATTTTTATTTTTTTTATTTTGAAAATTTTCAATCGGGTTTGGGTGCTACAGGTAAAAGTCCTTACCTACCGAAATAAATACGGGCCTGGTGGAGCAAGAATATACCGCACATCAGGACGTATGAAATAAGGATCTTAGTCCAATAAATTAATCATTTAAGGGTTTATTGATATTTATTGGAATCTATTTACAGTTGCTAAAAACCAAAAGTTTTAATGTGTGTAGATGGCAAGCACTGTTTCCAGCACTAACAATCTTTCCCTCCGCTCTATCCTAGAAAAGGACAAGTTAACCGGCTCCAATTTCCTTGACTGGGAGCGCAATCTGATGATTGTGCTCAGACACGAAAGGAAATGGTATGTCCTTGAAGAGCCTCATGGGGAGGCTCCTCCGGCAACTGCTCCGGCTGCTGCTAGGAATGCCCACAAGAAGCATTCAGATGATCTACTGGATGTCGCCTGTCTCATGCTTGCAACTATGAGCCCAGATCTGCAAGCAGGGTTCATAAACACAAATGCTTATGACATGATCCGCCAGCTGAGGGACATGTTCCAGACACAGGCTCGTACAGAACGTTACGACGCCACAAAAGCATTTAATGAATGCAAGATGACAAAAGGGACATCAGTAAGTGACCACGTCATGAAAATGAAACGGCACTTGGATCATCTGGAGAGGCTTGGTCATCCAGTTCCGTTGCAGCTAGCAACGGATGCTATACTCAACTCGCTGTCAGAAGACTACAGGCCCTTTGTAGTCAATTACAACATGAATAACATGGAGAAGTCAATAGCAGAATTACACTCCATGCTTAAGACAGCTGAATTGAATATGGGGAACAAGAACAAGACCAAGGATGTCTTGATGGTAAAAGACGGAGGGGTGAAAAAGAAAAATGGGCATACTAGCACCAGCAAAGGGAAGGGACCAGTTCAGGCCGTCCAGAGTGCACCCAAGAAAGGCAAAAGCAAGGGCAAGGGCAAGAAGGTAAAGCCAAATAAAGCTAGGACCGAGAACCGCTGCTTCACATGCAATGAGGTCGGTCACTGGAGGCAGAATTGCCCAAAGCGTCATGAAGCAGGTATGTAAACCTCAGATATTTGTGATTGCTTTAGTTTGTCACTTCGTACTTGTTAGTTTACAAGTGTACTGATACCTATAGCAAATGAATATTGCAGGTGGTCAGAAGTGATGTGCCCGAGAATTGCAAGGATCCAGATAAAAGTTCATTTTAGACATTTATTTTTCAAGACAATTTTATTTATGAAACAGTTGTTTTTATTTATGGTTACCTTTTAAATACTTATAATTTATTGAATATTTTTAAATTTTATGAGTTATTGTCTTGAATAAATATCTGTTATGCATGAAGTTTTTTGGACAAAGTCAAGTTTTGACTTAATAAGATCCTAGATATTGCCTATTATAATTACTTCAATAATTTTGGATAAAATTAAAGTAATTTATATGAAAACTATCAAAAACACACGAAATTCTTTAAGAATGTGTTTTTAGAAATAAAAACATTTATGATATTTTTTTGATCAAGTTTAAATATTCAAATGTTTAGAAGAGAATTTAGGATATTAACTCAGGTAACGTTAATAACAGTATTTATAAAACTTGGGAAATTCCAAACTTTGGAATTAGGATTTAACAAAATCCAGTTAAGTTTTATAAATAACAAAATTCTCAAGTGTATTACTTAAAATAGAATTGACTAATCAAAGCTTTGACTGAGTCAATAGTAAATTTTGAGTAATAATCAGTTTTCATATAGGTTAGTGGGAGCCCAATTTATTCTCTATCTAGTCTAAGATAAAGAATGAAAGATATAATTATTGATTCAATATATCTCGGAATTCATGATCCAGGTAGGATGAGAATTCATAAGATATAATTTACCTTATAGTCAAAAGTATAAAGTTTCAAGATCCTTGAAACAAAGGAAAAACATGATTGACTTTTAATCAATAATTAAAGTGTTGGATTAAATATAGATTTCCAGTGAGTTTACCAGTAGAGTAAAATGAAATCTAAATTCAGGTAGAAATCATTCATCTACACAGCAACTAAGGAAAGTTGCAGTTTAGTTTTACATATTCAGGAACTGGAAGTTAGTCCAGGTCTCCAAGTTCATGGAATATAATAAAAGTCTAATTATTGTTTTAAAGGTGTTTGCAAAACAATGATTAGCAGATACAACTAGACAATATCAATAAATACAGACTTATATTATTTGGTTATCACTTTGATTAAAATGGTAAACTTTAATCAAAGGGTTTAAACTGAAGATAGGTGATACTTCATTTTAGACCAACATTTAACAAACGTTAAATAGATATTATAAAAGTTATTAAAGAAAATGACATTTAATTTTGTTATTATTACAGCGTGTAGTACGGACTATACAAAATTAATTTTTTTATCACTTTTATATTTTGCATGTTTTATAATCCAGGAATGAAACTAGTTTTTCAGTTCTTCATTCGAAACTTGTCCATGACAACTTATCATTGTGGGAACATGATAAGGTGTTAAAGTCATTGTGAACTTTTAGGTAGTTATGATTAGTTACTAAATAACAGCTACAAGCGTTGTAGACTAAAAGTTGCACAGATATTTGATAGAGTAGCAAATATCGGACGTGATCCGCAGTTGAGGTTACTTCTTGGAATCAGTCATAAGTAAATCTCACAGTGGTTGTCCCTATCACCTGAGGTATCTGATTTGATATCATGAGGACTACTGAATACTTAGTGCACTCAATCGCTACGCCGTAACAGGGTGGCTATAAAGGGCGTAACTAGATTCAGCGGAAGCCGTGGTGTTAAAGGCAGATATGCAAGATGGGATTTGCACCTCTTCTTTGAAGAGAGATATTTCTGGGCCCATCTTGACTGACTGAATATACTGATGAAGTGCATGGCCATGCCAAACGAACTGATTAGTTCTTTGTCGTTTACCTATCAGTAAAAGTCGGATAGTCAAGAAAACAGAATCTTGAGTATTTAGAGTTGACACTTTCCAGGCTCATACTCACAGATGGAACATCGTGATGCAAAGGGAAAAGCCAAGTTATACCCAATCAATGAACAGTAGTTTCATAGATGCTATTTCCTTACGGAATGTTTATATCACCAGTCTGGGTATAAGAGTTCTTGTAACCTGGTTAGCCTAAGTGCCTGTCTAGGGGCCTCCTTAGGTCCGTGTAATCAAGGCGGTATTGCCAACTTGCACAAGTGGGAGTCTGTTAGTAATTGTGTGCATAAGTTGACAAACCAAGTAATTACACATCCAATGTTACAAGACACTTGAGGGTCACACCTGTGAGGACCTATAAATCGAATAAGTTATATGAAATCTAGAAATGGAGAGTTAGGATTTATAATAGTCAATTATAAATCAGTTGGGTAATTTCAGTCAGAAATCCCAAAGTTGGAGGGTTATTAATTAATTAAGAAGATTGTATATTTATTTGATGAAATAAATATATAATAGTTAATTAATAGTATTATATATATTAGATAAATATATATATATATATATAATTATCGTAAGCAAATTCTTTTCCAGTAAAATAAGGAAAAGATTGAGATAATTATAATAAGGAAACTGGATCCTATTCAAACTACATTTTTCCTCCATATAAATAAGGCTTATGGGTTTAAGGAAAAAAATTAAGATTTTTCAGAGCACCAACTCATAAATCAGTTTCCAGTTTTCTCCCTCTCTCTCCCAATTGGCGCCGCCCCCTCTCTCTCTCGGATTCCAGTTCGGTTTCTCAGATTTCGGTTTTCAGTTTTGCTAGAGGAACAATTCGTAGGTCGTTTACGGGTGGATCAATTCTCAAGCAATCCAGGTAAACCATCGAAACTGTTAGAATTAATTAAACTAAATTGATTAAAGATCTATAAGCTAATCTAGGGTTTTTAGCTTAAACGCTTCCGCATAAAGATCAAATCAGTGTGTTTTTTATCATATAGGACTTTTACCAGATTGGTTATTAGACCTATGGGGTTTATTAAACCAGTAAGGTTTCTAGATCCATGATATTCCTCGTGTCAGATTGACCCGAGGGAACCCACAAAAACCCAACAGTTGGATTAAGTAGATACTTCAATAGTCTGTCTTCTTTTAATGTAAAAATATTTTACGTATTAAATATAGTACTGTAGCTAAACTCGAATAGGTTATTTTACAATATTGTAATTATTTTAGTACATTTTTGATGATTATATTTGATCAATGTGTTAATGGTTCGAGCTTTTAATGAGCTACATGAGCTCCAGTTCAAGCTTAATAGTTTTACTGGATATGAAGGATCCCAAGCTTTGCCTGTACTAATTTCATGGAAAATTACTACTGGAGGCTTAGGCTATGTTTGGCAAGCGTAGCTTATAAGCTAGTTGTTGATTGATAAGCTTGCTAGTAGCTGATAATCTAGCTGTTGAACATAGGCATGGGAATGGGGCGGGTTTGGGGCGGGGACCCCAATCCCCATCCCCGTCCCCGAGCCCTCATCGTCATCCCCGTCCCCTTCCCCATCCCCACCGGGGAATTTAATCATATCCCCATCCCCGTCCCCAACGGGTAGCGGGGATCCCCACGGGGAAACGGGTATTTTATGTCCGTTCATAAATCTATTTTAAATTAAATGTTTTGCGATACCTTACGTGTTTAAATCTCACATATTTCCAATAAAAACTAAGAATGTATCGTGTAATAATTTATAGACGTAATCGTATAATAATTTATAAACGTAATTATCAAAATAAATTAAACTTAATCCTAAAACAATTTTTAATGACGCACGTACCAAAATGTATCAATTAATAGTCAATACCAATCAACTAATATTCATAATTTATCGAAATTGGAACAACCATATACCGATATAATAGAAAGTGAATATATAATTTAAATAAATAATTAATATATATATATATACGGGTACGGGTATGAGGCGGGGCGGGGAGTGCTAAACCCGTCCCCATCCCCATCCCCGGTTTGAGAAAACGGGGATCCCCATCCCCGTCCCCAATACCCGATTTACCGGGGAATCCCCGTCCCCGACCGGGGCGGGTGGACCGGGTTCCCCGATGGGTCGGGGACAATTCCCATGCCTAGTTGAACAAATTATGTTTGGCAAAAACTAGCTTATGAGTATGTAAAGTGACCAAAAATGGTATATTTGAATTTAATAATTAATATTAATAAGGGTATAATTGAAAAAAGCTACAATAAGCTCCTCATAAGCTACTCAAAGTAGCGTTTCAAAAAGCTAGCTTATAAGCTAGCTGATAAGCTAGCTTTATGGTACATGTTTGGATGTACTAGCTTATCAGCTAGCTTATAAGCTAGCTTATGCTTGCCAAACACAGCCTTAACCCACAACCCCGATAAAAATCTTCAATAACACAAGCGAACATGTAGATGGTAGGATTTGAACTTGTGTTGATTTTATCATTCTCTTGTCCTTATCTACCACATTACCATCCTTGTTGCAAGCTTAACAGTTTCGAGCTCGAGTCAATCTTACACATAAAATAAAACTCGTTTAACTTAACAACTCGAACTTCATAACACTAGGTTTGACGTGTCTTGTTCGAAATCTCAATTAAAATTTTCGTGTGGAACCGAGCCGAACCATTTGAACATATACTTTTCCAAACCAAACAACTTTATATCCAAATAAATTGTACAATCATAAAAGTTATCATTAATTTGATAAACGAGCGAATCAATTGCGAATTCGGTCTTTATAAAAAAGAAGCTATAAAGCTTAAATTTCTAATAGAATATATAATTAAATTTATTAAAACAAGTATCAGGTTTTTTTGGAAGGGTGTCCGGGTCAAGGTCCGACTAATCCTCGGTAATTTTAAGGGTTAAACATGATCCTACTTAAATGTCTTCAAACATATGCACGAAAATGTTCGGACTCGATTAGGACATTATGAATCCCTGAATAATAACCAATCCGCTACATCACGGGAAGACAACAAGTATCAAGTTTGAACTTAGATATTTCAAAATATGATCTTCATTGAGTTCAAACGAAAAAGTTGTAAGCCAAGTTCTAATACCCTCTCTTACTCGATAATAATTATTTATTTTGCAACCATGTTTTCAACTTGATGATATAAAATTGGTTATTTTATTCAATATGTTATTAAGTAATTAGTCGAAGCATTAAACACATATAATTATGTGTTGTAAACTTTTAAAAATATTTTATTTGTAGTGAGATATTCATATGACTTGTATTATGCACGTGTACTTAGCAAGTAAATAGGAGACTAAAATATAAAAATATAAAAATTAAAATGAAAAGGGGAAATAGTCAAAGTCAAAAATGTCTTTAAGGAGTTTACAAAAGGCAGAAGTTGGCTCATTTGACCCTCTACCCGGCTACCCCTATTACCCACTTCAACAATCATGATAATGAAAAATATGTGGCCATGCGATCTTGTTAGGGACTTATGGTAGATGTTGGAATTAGTTTACCTAAACTTTGATTGATTGATTTTACGAAGACTTTAAAATAACGATCGGTAATCTATAATGATTAAAAAAAATGGTCTAGCATTTGTTTATGGTTGAGCCAACCCTTACAGATTGATCATCCATGCATCGGAAATATAAAATATGTGAGATTGATGTTGATGTGTACGAATGCGAGAATGTTTTAAAAGATATTTAGCAAGTAGATGAGAGTTTAGTTAAAATCATCCAAGTGAAAAAATCAGGCCAAAGCAACGAGTGCGTCTTTTCTTTTCTTTTTCACATTATAACCTTGGACCATGGTCAAAATCGGGGCGAAGATGGGTCCTTCAAGAAATACAACTTGTGTTTTAGTCAGTCCTGATGGTCTCGAGAGATTTCCATTTTGAAGCTAAAATGGTTAAGAAAGAGTCTTGAAAGACCAACCAAGGACCCAACTGAACCCGATCAAAGCCCCAACAAATGACTATATGTGGAATTCGAAACATTTTAATTGGTTGCGCATCAACAACAAAAACATATATGGACGCCTAAATTTTTGTAGTGGAAGCAACAAAAGATTTTTCTAGATTAGGTTAAGTCAAGACAAAGTATGACTGTCGAGTCACTATTGATCGTAGTTGTCAGACGAATGATTGTTTTGGAGAATGAAATATTGCTTAGAAATATTGATTTATAAGGATCAATTCTTGTGCATCTCTAACCAGAACTAAATAAAGTAGGAATCAGTTATTACTAACATATCCTAAGACCGATCCCTGGATGACCAAATTCGATTCGTTGAGTGATCCATTGCCCAAACGGAATCAAATTAAAATGAAGTTTCATTAGACAACAAGTTGAAATCTAGTAAATTCAATTTATGAACTAAACCACGTAATCATAAGAGAAAGATGTGACAATTTATAATTTAAAAAACTGAAGTATGCAAATTAATTATAAAAAATAAAATAAACAAAGATTATGACGATTGTTCAAAAGCTTTCTTAACAAATAATTTAAAAATATGATAAGCTCAAAAGCTTTATTACCTAATTACTAATACTATTACGAGGAACGTTCAAAATGCATATCATTTAGATAAGATCAACTTTAATATGATAAGCATTGACAACTTGTAGTTTCAACTTTCAAATATCATTAAATCCATATATTCATATAGAGGAAAGTTCAAATCTGAACCACTTTTTGGTCGTGAACGTGAGGATAGCCGAGAGCGCGATACGTGACGGAGATTAGTCAATAAAGGTGGCTTTGAGTGTCCCCCCCCCCCCTTTAATTCAATGCCCTCCCATAAAATTGCGCCTACTCATTCGCCGTGGACTTGACGTGACGCCTAATCATCCACCACGTGTCGCGCTCTCGGTTGTCCTCACGTTCACAACCAAAAAGTGGTTCACATTTAAACCCACCCCTACACATATATATATATATATATATATATGTATGTTGCATTAGACCATGTGAGACAAATACAGTTTTTATGAGCCTTTAACTTTTCTTTAATCTCATGAAACCGTTATACAGCACGACATCCATACTAAAAAGCAATGGCAAAATTTAAAACTTTCACATGAAAAAATATGAACATTCACATGAATATATTTGGTAAATACTATAAGCTAGATAAAAAATATAAATTGACTAAAAATAATACCTTAAAGAAATAATCAATTATACTATTTTCAGGATCATTAACTTATCTAATCTTTGTTCAAAAAAAAGTTTCCATTGCTAACCCGAACATTTAATGAAAAAGTTCTTTGGAATCGTTTCATTTCCTCCAAAGTTAACATATTTTTTTTTGGCAATTATGCAATGATGGTCTCCCCACGAAACTGGCCTTATCGAAAAGGGGTATCTTGGTTGATTCGGAAGATTATGTATTGTGTGGTAGCTATATTGAGTCGATAGATCATTGTTTTTTTTACACCTGCAACAAGGTGAATGTTCTTTGGCACTCGTGTCCTCGAGTGTCTGCGTTGGAGCATTTTAAATCTGGCCAACAGGCTCATGCTTCTTGTGCGTTCTCAATAAGGTTTTTGAAGCTGTATGTATCGTCTATGGATAAGTGCCGTGGTAAGAATATTTTCCCTATATTGCAACGTGTTTATGCCTAGTGGCTTGCTGTTAGACTTAAAAAGATAAAGTTGGATGTGCTGGTTTGGATTAGGTCCCTAAAGTTGGATGTGCTGGTCTCTTTGTTTTCCACTGGTTTTAGGTTTATGGGTGTCTTTCTGGTTCTATATGTTTGTTGTAGTTGTGGTCGTAGCACTGTAACTTTGTATCATTTGGATCCAATAGCTTGCTAGATGCTATTCTTTTTTATATTTATTTGGTTGGTTAGAGGAGAGTGATGGCCATACCGAAACTCTCTCGAGGAATGGAGACCGACTTCTTATTTTTATAAAAATTATAAAATAATGTTATAATCTATGATTTTTGTGATTTAGACATGTATGTAAAACAATATATCGTAACATCATTTTTATGTTTTTTTCTTTGTCATTCAAACCATCGCCTTGAAAAGTCAAAGTTGACTTTGGATAAAGTTGACTCTACCATAAATTTAAATTTAAGTTTTCATTTTAATTTCTACGCTCTGTAATATTTATTTAATTTTCTTTTTGAACGGCAAAAGACTTTATTAATAACGAGAGAAAGCTAGCAAGGAGCTAGCAAAACAATAGGGAATCAAAAACAAGACAAAGGAAGGACAGACACACCAATCAGTCCCATTAGAAGCACCAAAAATAGACTACGCCTATTTTGAACAAAAAAAAGATAAAGCTTGTAGCTCCCCCGCGACACTCCTATTAGACCGAGGAGAAGGGAAGATCTTGCCGTTACGCTTACTCCAAATGATCCAAAGGTAGGTGTAAACAACTCCGATGAACGCCTTCATTTGAGGAGGGGTTAGAGACGAAGAGTCACACCAAGCAAGACAGTTGAGAAGCGAAGATATACCTTCTATGTCGAAACCCACCAAAGACCAAGGTCTTTAAGCAACTGTCAATAAGATAAACCTTTTATTTAATGTTCTAACTTTAAAGTGAATCGATGAAATGCTGAAGTATTAATAGGGAAAGAAACACAAACCAAAAATTTGTCTGCAAAAACTAATATTCAATAAAATTATTTAAAAAAGAAAGAAACAAACAATTTTGTCAAATTAAAGACCAATTTAAAAGGTGGTGTTTATTTATCTTTTAACAGTTTCATTAAGAGACAACTTTTAATTCGTTAAGAGGCAAATCTTGTTTGGCAAAAAAATGAACTGACTCTTAATTGTTCCAAAACTCTCTAAATGATTTTGTATCCTAGATATCTTTTAAGCATTCAGAGTCCTGATTTCATATCAACAATTACCAAACCACCATATTTCATTTTGCACATATCATAAGAGCCTCTTAATCATTCTGACCACTTAATCATCTGACACTAAACCATTCATCAACTGCCAAACAACCCTTAAGTTGAAATGAGTTCTTAAATGATAACATATATATATATATAGAGGAAAGTTCAAATGTGAACCACTTTTTGGTTGTGAACGTGAGAACAGCCGAGAGCACGACACGTGACGGATACTAGTCAATAAAGGCGGCTTTGAGTGTGATCCCCCCTTTAATTCAATGCCCTCCCATGAATCGTGCCTATTTATCCGCTGTGGACCTGACGTGGTGCCTAGTCCTTCGGCACGTGTCGCGCTCTCAGCTGTCATCACGTTCACAACCAAAAAGTGGTTCATATTTGAACCTGCCCCTATATATATATATATATATATCGAGAGAGAAAGGAAAGTTCAAATGTGAACTCGATTTTGGTTGTGAGAATCACTAAAATCGCGTCGCGTGTCAATCTGAATAGTTACCTACACTTTATTCGGTATGAATATCATGCACTCTGAAAAGCAAGCTTTATTTAGATTGAATAATAATACATGAATTAATTATCAGACTGAATATCAACACGTGACGCGATTTTAGTGGTCATCGCGTTCACAAATGAAAGATGAGTTCATATTTGAAACTGACCCCACACACACACATATATAGACTCTGGTCATGTGAGACCAAATTGATTAGGTGAGACCAAAACTTTACGTATGAAACTTCACAACCAAACATCGTAAGGTAAATAAAGTTCGAATATTCATACTAAAAAACATTATCAGTGTAAAAAAACAAGGTTAAAAAAATGAAACGTTTACAACGAAAATGATGTAAAGATAAAAAATAAATAAGCCGAAACTTCACAACGAAAATGTTGTGAAGGTAAAAAAAATCCAGCATTTACATAAAAATATATCGTGAACTTAACATTTACAGTGTTTTTATTATGGATGTTCAATTTTTTTATCTTCACAGTGTTTTGCTATGAAATTTTATGTAAAAAGTTGTTAATCTCACCGCTCTTATGAAAACAGCTTAGCCATGCGTAAATCTTACCCTATATATCAATGAGATGATTTCTTGATTTCTTAATTTCAAAAGGAGCATTTAAAAGTTTTGAAAATTGCTTTTCGGTGATTAAAGGCCTTGGCAACGTAGACAACGAAATTTTCAGAAAAAGGTATTTAATTAGTATTATGTTTATTTTGTTATTAAACAAATTGGGTTGACAAGTTTAGCAATCTTTTATAGATATTTGTTATTTAAACGATAAAATTATTGATTTTTTTTGTCATATTCATCCTGTAAGTAAAGTTGGGCTGGAAGACCATCCACGATCGGGGGTGGTAGGAGACCGGTATCAACCGGTATCAGTGGGGAACACCAAAAAGGATGACTCCACACTGGCATGGTACCACGGTGGCACCTCCATGCCCCACCCCACCCCACCCCACCCCATCTTCTCTCTCCTTTTTCTATATCTCTCTCTTCTTTTCTTTTCTTTTTTTTTAATTAATTAATTAGATTGGTATGGAATTGATATGGGTAAGGATGGTATGATATGATGTTGCTAAGGTGTTGGTAAGATAGTGGAAAGCTGATGTGGTGCTGAGGTGGTAGCTGGTAAAGGTGGTACCAATAAGGATGACCTAAGACTAAATTTTTACTAGACATCCCCTCATAGAACTTAGACCAGTCACAATAGTTTTAGGGGGTGTTTACTAATAACTTAATGGGCTTAATGGGTTCTCTTGGCTTATTCGCACAGACCTTACCACTGTTTACTAAGGACTTATCCACTCAGAAAGTGGCTTATTCGCACAGCAAGGGAAGGCCCTCTTGTCCCCATACAGACACCAACTTGACCAAGATACCCTTGTTGTTTTTAACAGGGGTTTTAAAAAAAATGCCTCTCTTTTTAACAGGGTTTTTAACAACTCGTCGTCTCCGACCAGCAGGTAGTCATCTCCGGCCAACAACTCGTCGTCTCCGGCCAACAGGTCGTCGTCGCCGGCCAACAGATCGTCGTCGCCGGCTAGCAGATCTCTCCTTTGCGGTCACGATGGTGAGGGGGTTGGAATGGTTGAGGGGTCATTTTATGGCTGGCGGTTTTGCTTTGCCGGCAACAAGCGATGGTGATGGTGAGAATGGTGGGTGAGGCTGCCGATCAATTTGAGAGAGAGAGAGAGAGACGGTTAAGAAAAGACGTGGAACTAAACCCTAGTTTTCAACTTATCCCAATTTAACTTATTACTATATTATCATTATTGATTGTTTATTATCATTATTTAAGATAAATATTGATTATATTTAGTATCACATATTTGATGCAATTATTTTATTCTTTTTTATACGTATATGGTACTTATTTTTTAAACCAATTTTAAGATTTAATAAATTACTACTTATTTTTTAAACCAATTTTAAGATTTATAAAATAACTAATTCAATAATAACTTATGTTTTCAATTTTGGATTATATTAATGATTTTATATTTTGAATTTTGTGTTTTAGATTATAATTTTGCTTAATAAATAAACAACAATTTATAAAACAGCTTATAATTCATAGCTAGGGTAAATTGGTCATTTCTGACATTCAGACCGTTGATTCAGATAAAAAGGTAAACACCAGCATGAATTTATCCAGACAGACAAATTTATCCAAACAGACAAATTTATCCATACAGACAGACATACAGAATTTGGTAAACAGCCCCTTACCCTTTGTCAATGGTACCAGCTGCCATATCAGTGTCACATCAATTTTCTGCTATCTTACCAACATTTTACCAATCAATATCAATTCATCCTCAATGGTTTTGCTATTTAATACCAATATAAATAATTAATCAAAAATAGAAAAAAAAAAAGGAAAAAAAGAGAGAGAAAGAAGAGAGAGAGGGTGTGGTGTCGTGTGGTGGAGTGGGGTGAGGTAGTGTATGCTACCGGCAAGAGGATGACTTTGTTTTTGGTCTGTCGGTCACCCTCAACGGTATTGCCGGGGTACCGGACTCCCGGCCTTCCTACTGTATGGCTGCCGATGATCTAATGATCAAAACTATACTCGGTTTAAACTAAAAACTAAATTAAATACGATACCGAACCATATCTACCCAAGGAAATAAATTATAACATACACTCCAAATCTTGTGACATTTAAACTCCAAATTGTATTACCATGTGAACACCAAATTGCCAAATTGGAACATATTTTTGTATATAGCGTTGTAACTAAGTCAATTTTCAAGAAATTTTCTTCCCTTCCATCCTAGAAACAACCTTCCCCAAATGACAACTAGGGTTCTTTCAAATCCACCATTAACGCGTATTCTCCCATCTTCCTTCCTATATAAATAAATCTCACTTCCATAATATCATCATTCATTCAATTCAATCTCACTTTTATATGTCTCACAGATCCATCGTTCCACATTCTTCCTCCATAGCCTTCCACCATCTCCAAGTCTCAAGCAATCTCAAACCTAACTGGTTTTGTTGCTAAAAAATGGGCGCCAAAGGATTCGTTGAAGGCGGAATTGCTTCCATTGTTGCAGGTTGCTCTACTCATCCTCTAGATCTAATCAAAGTTCGTATGCAGTTGCAAGGCGAATCATCAGCAGCAGCTCCGATTGCTAACCCTAGTCTTCGTCCTGCTTTCACCTACAATGCCGGAACCGCCGCCGCCGCCGTTCAAATGCCTCATCCGGTGGCCAGATCTGGACCGGTTTCCGTCGGAGTGAAGATTTTGAAAACCGAAGGCGTTGCCGCGTTGTTCTCCGGCATCTCCGCCACCGTCCTCCGCCAGACGCTCTACTCCACCACCAGGATGGGGCTGTACGAGATCTTCCGTGAGAAATGGACCGATCGGACCACAGGTACGTTTTCTCTCGGTAGAAAAATAACCGCCGGACTATTGGCCGGCGGCATCGGCGCCGCCGTCGGAAATCCTGCCGACGTCGCGATGGTGAGGATGCAGGCCGACGGGAGGCTTCCGGCGTCGCAGCGCCGGAACTACAAGTCCGTCGGCGACGCGATCGCGAGGATGGTGAGGTCGGAAGGCGTGACTAGCCTGTGGCGCGGTTCATCGCTTACGGTGAACCGCGCGATGATCGTTACGGCGTCGCAGCTGGCGTCGTACGACCAGATCAAGGAGACGATTTTGAAGAAAGGAGTGATGGCGGACGGATTGGGGACGCACGTGACGGCGAGCTTCGCCGCCGGTTTCGTGGCCGCCGTGGCGTCGAACCCCGTGGACGTGATCAAGACGCGAGTGATGAACATGAGGGTGGAGGAAGGGGTGGCGCCGCCGTACAAGGGGGCGGTGGACTGCGCCGTGAAGACGGTTAGGGCGGAAGGGCCGATGGCGCTGTACAAGGGTTTCATTCCGACGATTTCACGGCAGGGGCCGTTCACGGTGGTGCTTTTTGTGACACTTGAACAGGTTCGGAAGTTACTTAAGGATTTTTAATATTTTTTTATAGAGATATTATTAAAATTTGATTTTTGGGAGATTTTCTGGAAATTGAATTAGATTAAAGTGAAATTATGTGTTTGATGATGATGAAAAATGTTTTGGATACTTCTATCTTCTATGTATGGTTTAGTGGGAAAGATATATTATAATGAAACTATTGAATTACTTAGCAATTATGATGGTTTTGAATTTTGTGTTTGTTTGTTTCCGAAATATTATTTACGGGTTTGCATCGGATAATTAGTGATAGATTTTTTATCATAAATAGTATTATAGTAATATAGAATAAAAATAAAAAATTTATAAGAGATTTTAACTTAAATCTTTGAAAAAATTAATTTATAAATTTATTATATCAGTTTAACAAAAAATCATAATAAATAAGAAATAAAAATCATAATAAATAAGAAATAAATATGGTGAATGAACGATGGCGAACAGGAACGCAGTGTAGTGAATGAATGGTGCATGATTTTTTTTAATTAAAGTTACAATAAAACAAAATGCATTGATGAAATAAATACAATAATAAGTAAAAAATGTGAATTTTGTAATTCGAGACTACAAAATATAAAAAATGGTCTATTATAATAACCAAATATGTAATTTAACCAATTTTTTTTTTTGAATCAGTTAACTTTTTAAGAATGGTCTACTATAAAGAATTGTCTACATAATGACCAAATAATCTTGTAATTTTACCACAATAACAATCTTGTAATTTAACAACGATACCACAATGACAATCTTGTTATTTAACAACGATCCTTGTATTGTAATTTAAGTGATTTTCAGAATTAAATTTATGTAATTTGAAAATAAAAATATAAAGAATAGTTTAATATAATATGTAATTTAATCATATATTTTTTATATGAATTAACCAAATAATTTAACAAAGTTGGATGGAATGATTAAAATGAAATGAAAATAAAAGCCACAAGGATGAAAAGAGTAATTATAAAAAATCAGTGATGAAAATCGTTAAAAAGTAATTATAAAACCCCAATGGGGCAGCCTACTGGTTAAGACTTGGTGTTGGGGAAAAATCCATCAAAGTTCGAATCCAGGGGTGAGTAACCAGGGGCCACTGAGTATTAATCCCAAAGGAGCATGCTTTAGCTCTCGGTAAAATTTACCAATGATGTAGTCTGGGAAAACCTAAGTGAACCTTATAAAAAAAATCGTTAAAAATATCAAAACACACCAACGAATGTCTAGCCCGGCGGTGGTAGGTAACATCCTTGCGCTTGCCTTGAAAGATTGGTTGGCGCGGGTTCGAGCCCGGTCGGTATAAAAATGGCCAAAGGCCTTATAGACCTCTTATGCGATATCCAGCTCTTGACCGTCTTCGGGTCGGTTCAGGGGCGAGTCCATGGGTTGGCTTTTAGGTCGGCTCATGGGCGCGGGGGATTAGTCGGTGCCCGTATGGATCCGGATACCCCCGAAACGTGTGTGTGAGTTAAAATGCCGTTCAAAAAAAATAAAATCAAAACACTTGACAAAAGTTGTAGTTTAGCAATGTATTTTATAATTACAATGGCGTAATTTAAACAAATTTCATGATCAATCTTGTTTTATTCCAGCTATTTATATGGTATTATAATACGATAAATGATTAGAAAATTATTTGGATTATCTGTTTTCAAATCTTAGAGCATCTCTCCCATAAATCGTTTATGAAATTTAAAGAAAATTTGAAAATCAAATATTAAAATCTCTATAGAATATTATATCGATCTTTAAAAGATTTTCTATTTTAATATTAAAATATTTTGTTAGTCTATTAAAATATATTATAACAAAAAAGAAATATTATAACAGTTAATTTGGAGGAGAATACATTTACTTAGCATTTATAATGTTGTTATGTTTGAACTTTTAGTTATATGATAAATAATAGGGAAGTTATTCAAAATAATTATTTTGAACGTCTTAGTCATTTATGTTGAATTTAAGTGATTTTGTTTTTTTCTTCTTTTTTAGATGGATATATTTTGGTTTGAAGTGTTTTGAGTTCAAGAGAGAATATGTTCTAGCCAAGAGTTATGAATTGGGGGAAGTTAACTCAAATAATAATTTTGTTTCCTCCAAATTGATCTCCTAACCCATTCTCTCTTGATTTTATCAAAGTATCACTATGTTTGCAAGTGACCCCAACGTAACTTGTGAAGGGTTAAAAGGTAAAAAGAAAATTGTAACACCCCAAAGCCCAAAGCAACAAGCTGGCCCAATAACTTCGAGTCCAACTAAAAACCATGGTGGAAGTTATTGGTAGCCTATGACTTGAGGCTTATAAGGCGCTAACAACTTCTACTTTCTATCCATGTGGGACGGGTTGTTACAAAAATGTTCTAGTGTAGAGGCCAAACATGTAAACAAATATAAGCATGTTCGCAACTCCCAGACCATTTTGCAGTTGTAGACAAAATTACGATTTGGTTCTTGTACTCAAAGATGATGTTAAATTTTTTTTAAACTTGTTGACCCTCCACAAATTAAGGAGTTGATATTTACAAAGGTAGACATTTTGATAAAGTAAGGACATAAATAAATATCAAAAAGAGTAATTATGAAGAGAGAAATAACTATTTGGGCCACTTTATTGGGCAAGATCGATTTTATACTTGCACAAAAATTATACTAGACCACGTCAATGGACCCTTCATGCAACGTCTAAATTCTTAATTTTTAAGTTGTTTGATATTTTGACTATTTATGTACAACTTTCAAAAAATCTAATCTAGGCATTTAGATCGTATTATGACTAATTTTCAAAAGTTTCTTGAAACAATTGGAACAAATTTTTTTTCAAACAAAGTTGGACTTTTCCACATATGAAATGTACTTTTCTTTCATAAAGAAGACTTATTGTTTTGATATGGTCCTTAGTAAGGAAAACCGTAAAAAAAATAAAAAAATTGAGGAATATACTATTGATCTTTCATCTATACAATATGCATATGTGTAAACAAATTTTTTTTGTTTACATATGTGCATAACATGTACATATGCATAAAAACTAGAGAGTATGTTTAATTACTTGTATGTCAAAATACATACCGTGTAAGTTTTATTTATTGAGGTTTTTCTCTTAACCTCACACTTAATGTTATCTTAAGAATGCTTACGTTTAAGTTTCTTTACGAATACTTGCGCTTACACATATAAACAAGTTCAAGTTTTGTTCTTTTCAGAAAGCGTTTGCTTTCCTTTAAAATCATTTCTTATAATTATAACCTTACAATTATAATAGAGGTTTCTTTAATGGGTTGTAAATTTTACTTTTTAAACTAATATATTTTGATTTGTCTTCTTTACATGCTCAAGAAATCAGAATTACAATATGTTTTCTTATATATTCCATTAAAACTACGAGACAAAAAAAATGTGAACCTTCATCAAAACATATGAACTTATAAAATGCAACTAAATTTAAAAATATTTTTATATATACAATATCGCCGGTTAGACTTTAGTCATTTTTTCCAATTTATTTATGTTTGTAAAATGATTAACATAGTGTTCATTTTAGTTAATGAACGACTTTTCTCATTTGTTCATTTACGTTAGTAAACATTCTTTACATTCATTTATATTTTTCTATATATTAGATAT
>CM058040.1:95978533-96043802 GCA_030169165.1 Centaurea solstitialis | reverse complement strand
TGTCCATCCAAACATGTACCATAAGCTAGCTTATTGAAACACTAATTAGAGTAGCGTTTTATTAACTTTTTTCGGTCATCTTACATACTCATAAGCTAGTTCTTACTAAACATAATTTATTCATAAGCTAGCTTATAAGCTATCAGCTACCGGCTAGCTTATCAACTAGTTTGTCAAACACAGCCTAAATGCAACGAATGAAGTATGCATAAAAAATAACGATGTAAGAGCATCTCCAACAGCTATGCTAAAATAGAAAAAAGTTAGATTTTAGCATATTTGTTGCTCCAACGGGTGTTGTTAGCAATACCCCCCTATACCTATAATACCAATCAAACACACCTAGAAGTTTGAGAATATATAATTTTAAGATAAAAAGTCAATTTACTTAGGGTTTACTTCACGAAAGTGTATCCAACTTGTCACGAAAAGTTATTGTATGTACTGTACTTCCATTTTTACCATTTGGCATATCAAAACTATCAAAACCTACCATTTAATGTATTTTGTAACAAGTTGGATACACTTTCATGACAAGTTGGATACATTAAATGATAAGTTTTGGTAAAGTTGGATACATACAATGACCATATTTTAAACTTTGATATGTCAAATGGTAAAAATGAAAGTACAGTATATACAATAACTTTTCGTGACAAGTTTGATACACTTTTGTGAAGTAAACCCATTTACTTATGGCTAGAACCACCTAAAATTTTAAAACACTGTCATATCATAGGGTAGAGGGGGGTGTAATGATCCTTACCCATCTCTAAATGGTGAAGGAAATGGTTATTTTAATTCTTCAACCAATAGGATTACTTGAGGTTAAATATTTAAGATAGAGAAATGATTATTTTAATGTTTTAAAACAACTGTAGAATTGATTGGATGCAAAAAAATTTAGGGATTTTTAACTTTTTACTCTATTTTAGAAAAAATTTAGCATAGCTATTGGAGATTATCTAGGTAATAATCAAATTCGGAATTGGTTAAAAAGAAAGAAAAAAAAAACCTTGCCATTACGAGAAGTCTGTCTTTCGAAAGAATGAGTTGCCCCTGACGAATTTTGCAAGTTACCACCACCGCCATCTCCCTACAACAACAAAACGAAGAAACTTCCAATAAATCGCACAAAAACACAAATCTGTCACTTTCAATTAACAATTATACTCGAAATTCAAATTGAAACCTGAGGAGGATGAGCATCGGCATTAGGTTTGGAATCAAGGTTGCATTTCCAATCACAATTGTCCTTTTCCTTTTTGGAAGTAGAATTGCTTTTCGTCAAATCAGCATTGTTTTTTCGTTGCAGAATTGTTGGAAGCAGCATTGTTGTTCTTCGAATCACCGCTGTTTTTGGGATCACAACTGTTGCTTTTGGCATTAGGCATCATTCAATTCCAAATTTCATACGATCAATTCAAATCAAACCTTCCTTCATTCAAACAAAATCGATAATAACCTGCAAATCATACCAACAAAATTCAAATCCAAATCCAAATTCATCCTACAAATCTTCACAAAAACATTACTATAAGAATCAAAAACTTCTATCAATTTAACATGCATTTCTTCGATTACAAACAATGCCTAAATTCGAACAGATCGTTAAATTGTACAAATTCAGGAACAAAATTATGGATGAATCAACAACACTTACATATGTTAAAGAGATTAAAAGTTTTACAATAGGCATTACGAAGAAATCTGAGAGAAACTTTTTTTTGGAAATTTGTTTTTTTGATTTTATGTTATTTTTGTAACGGAATCCCGATGATCAAGCCAAAAACATAACCTTCTGTTCGTTCATTGCCATTTTTTTTGCGTTTGTTCTTTTCTCCAAAATAATCGCAAATGTATGTCTTTTCTCATTTGTAATTAAGTTTTAATGAATATAGTAAAACTTATGTATGTTGGTAAAAGAAAATGGTTATTGATATTTTGAAAATTGGATGTATATTTGGATGAGATGCACAAAGATATATCAACTCAATTTTTTTTAAAGCGTAAATTATGGAAAGGAATGGGATTAAGAGTGATCAGGTTTAGACTTTGCATTAACCTTAACTTTTTACTCGCCTCGTAACATAATACCGTTAAAATATAAGATATAATATCAGTCAAGTTACATGCAAATTTAGTATAGGATATCATCATGCTAGCTGATCTCCATTGTCTCGGGAACATTACGGGTTCAATGGCAAGCGGTTGTTGGGTTTCTTTATATATGATATGGAGTTTGCCGAATAAAGTAGTATCCAAAGATCGTTCACTGCTCTTGATTGATATTTTCAATGAAATTCAGCTACCTTCGTTTCTCTTGACGTCTAAGAAGGATAAGATTTTCTCAACCTCCTGGTCTAGATGGTGCTACATCGAGACTAGTTGGGTTTTTGGTTGTTGGTATGCAGTTCTTTTAATATTATCCTTCCCCGCTACTCTGGTTGGTTTTGTTGAAGCGCATCCGTTTTCTATTCGTGTTCAGTTTCTTTTTCCAGGTTTCGCCTAGTCTACATCTTGCAGATTAGGCTTTCGTTTTATTTTTTCTCATTTGCAATAAATTAATGCCTTTCAAAAATTCACATATGACTATGAGAGACAATCAATACGAGTGTGGGTGGGTGACTTGTGAACGACCTAGGCCGTGGCAAAGTTACACTATAATTACATGTAATTTGGTCGTATTCTCTTATTTTAATATTGTTTTCATTTGAAGGCAAGTAGTATAATTTATTATAAATCGAGAACAAAAGTTAATGTAATTTAACGAATGAAATATCAAGCTATTTTTTCTTTTTGTTATAGCAATATATAGATATAAACTCTTTCCTAATTAACATTCAATTTATAGTCAATTTGTTAACATTTTTATCTTTCGTAACTTGTCCAAAAAACGTAGCCATTTCATATATAAAACTTATGAAAAAACAAATTTTGTTATACAAATATTAGCAGAATATCTCTTATTTCATTTATCCAATAACCAATTAAATCAAACCTTGTTGTGTTGTTACAGATAATTTGAAAAAGCATTTAATCAAATTGGTTTAAACTACAATTTAATGCCCTACTCCTGCTCATGTTGGTTGTAACAATCTGTTACATTTGGTATTTGTTTTCATAAACTCTAGTGAAACATGTTATCAAGGTAATTTGTCAATAGTCTTAAACATGTTGATATAAATAAAAATTAGATCCCTTTCAATACCCTAACTTAATGATTAATAAATTACTTAACATATTCGGTCCCTGTGTTTACACAAATTTACGATTAGTCCCTATAACCCTAATTTCAGCCTACGGTCCCTGTGTTTGTATTTCGTAATCGATGTGGCCTGTCACTATCTTCTTTAAATCAACTCTGTTAAGGTTTATATGCAAGAATACCCGATAAAATCAACCCTCCCTTCCCAACCCAACCCTAACCTCTCTCTGCAACTAATACTTCCCTCCCACCACAAACCAAGCTTAACTGCAACTTCCTATTCTTCCTTTACCTTCACACCCCAACCCTAAGCCAACTCTCCTTTTCCATTTCAAGAGAAAATCAAACCTGCAACCTATCCTTCTTCTTTTTCCTTTTCGATGCATCACCGTGAAGAGCAGCACGCCAAACCCTACCCTTCTTTATCTCTGGCGAAAGCCCCTACACACTTACGCCCTTTTTTCTTCCGTTTTCCGTGAGAGCACCGCGCAGAGACTGAGGGGCGATTTTATCTTACCAGAGAGCGAACTGAGCGCGCCGATCTGTTCTGCCCTCGCCGCCCGTCGCCGATCTGTCTACCAGTCGCCGCCCGTTGTCGATCTGTTCTAGCCAGTCGCCGCCCGTCGGTTTCAGATCCTTTTGATTTCGGTTTCAAATCATTTTGAATCTTTTCTGAGTTTATATGCATCTTTTGATGTTTCTGGTTGGTGGTGGTTGGTGTTGTTGTTGTTGGTGGGTGTTAGTGTTGGTGGTGGTGGTGGGAGTTGGTGGTGGTGGGTATTGGTGGTTGTTGGTGTTGGTGAGAGTTGATGGTGGTGGGTATTGGTGGTTGTTGGTGTTGGTGGGAGTTGGTGGTGGTGGGTATTGGTGGTTGTTGGTTGTGGTGGTGGTGGGAGGTGGTGGTGGTGTTAGGGAAGGAGATAGAAAAATATTAATAGAAAACAAAAAGAATTATGAAAAGACGAAAATACCCCTGCCCTAACGGAATTTTTTAACGGACGTTAGGGCAAGGGACCACCATGGTAACGAAATACAAACCACAAGGACCGTAGGCATGAAAATTAGGGTTCAGGGACCTCCATCATAATTTCGTGTAAACCACAGGGACCAAATATGTAATTAACTCTATAAATTAAATAACATTTTCAATATTTCAATTTTTTTCTAAAAGTAATATAACGTAGTTGATAAAATTAGATATACATTAAAAAGTCAGTATTGATCATTTGATTATTCATCAAAAAGATTTAAAAGCCACACTACTAGGGTTTGATTCCCACGGATGACATTTATGAGATATCCAGACTTCGGATTTGGTCCTTTGGGGCCGGGTTCGGGGCCGGTATGGAAGGATCTAGTCTATGAGATCCACTTCCCTGTTGGTCGGGTTCAACCATAGGTTGGGCCGGGTCACAACAAATTAGTGAGATTACCCAATTAAAAGTCCGATAGCGTTGAAACGTATTAACTTGTCGTTCAACTTTTTTTTAATAGAAATTAAAAACATGAAAACAAAACAAAAACATCAACAACCTTCCCCATACGTACACAAGATGTGTACTTAATGTTTGACCGCCGACAACGTAATCCTTTTGAGATGGTGGCGATGTTTGACCATTTTTTGGTATATATGTACCCTCCATGATACGGTCATTTCATTTTTTGGTACAAGATACGATTTTGTCTACCTCGATCTTTAGTTATTACTTATTAAGGCTCTATGAGAATACTAGTTTAGAGTATGGGATGTACCACGATATTCTATTCGGCATTGCCTAGTTGGATGATCGGTTCCAATGGAAACACCACCTCCCATCTTTGGTACTGAAAAATTAGCATGCTTCTCGGCATCCTAATGCGGATAGAGAGAATATAGAGAGGAAGGTTGATGTGGCGTTGATGTGCCACTGAAGCATGGGATGCTTCAAACATGTACACCCTATACTCTTTGAGTTTAATAGTCTGCAATTCAATAAAGTAATCGATAAAAAGAATTTTCATCGTGATTTAACGACACGATAAACGTGTTATATATATATATATATTAGACACAAAACAATGTACATTACTTAAACTTAAACGATTATTTATTTGACACTATTGACACATGGTTTACATTTCAATGCTTTTACTCTTACGTTACTTGCATAATCAACTAGAGGTGCTCAAAAACCCAATCCAGCCCAACATGACCTGATGTAAAATAACCTAACCTAAAGCAACCTGATGTCTAATCAACTTGTAAAATCTTCGAACTGTATGTATTAGGTTGATATCGAGTTACAATCATTTAAACCGAATCCAACCCGCTGAACTTGATATTCTTTTATTTATTGGACTTAGTATTGTTATTAAATATATATTGATATGTGCATTAGAGAATTACATCATCACATTTAAATGCAATCCTTACTACTGTTCCACACCTTGCAAACAGTCAATTGGTTTATCTTATGAAAAATTATTAAGATTCATTTAATTATTTATGGAAAATTACTAAAGTTTATTAATTATGATCAAACCTTATAATAAAAAAACAATTAATATATTTATGAAACTAGATATACATTATACTAGTCTTGAGGTACCATAACCCTAACTCTTTAGTTAATACCTTTTTTTTCTCTTAATATTTTGGGTTAACTTATTTATTTTTTAGGCTATTTTTGTAATACAATGATGGTTTTCTTATTTGAGGTTAGTTACTTGTTTGTAATACAATGATGGTTTTCTTGTTTGTAATACAATGATAGGTTTTTTTTTTACGACATATAAACATATACACACGTCCCGATCGAAGTCGAAGAGGTATCCGGCATCCACTCGGGCACCCAACTAATCCTCTCGACCATGAAAACCGTTACCGGCCCATGCATAGCGCTCGCCCATGCCCGGGCCGAAGGTCGACCTATGAACTGGGGTGTCGCCTCCTGTTCCCCCTCCAAATCGAACCTAAGTAGACAGGAAAACCATCCACTGCCCCCCTCAAGATGTTACCGACCGTTGAGCTACAAAGGAATTGACAAATGTCCTTAGTTTATGCATGGGGAATTCGAACTTGGATGGGCACTATGTACCCTCCACGCACTAACCACTCCACCACAATACCTTAGACCATTTTGGTGATAGGTTACTGAACGCTTTCGATCATTTATATCCTAAAAAGGAAGTATTTGTCAATGTCACAAACAAATATGTTATTGACCACTTTCAAGAAAAAAAGAGCTCGAAAGAATGATCGTAGGATTTTATTTGTTTATCAGTTTAAATGAAACCAAACATTTTATGATTAAGTTTTACTTTATTTATATTCAAAATATCTATTTGATAATACCACTTCAAAGATAATCTGGATCAACCTTTGTATTAATGAGTTTAGATTAGGTAGCGAATTAAAACATGTTTAGATCAAGCATATAAGTTATTAGTAAGCTGAAATTGGTTACATTAACCTTGAGTTTACTTGGATGGCATATTTATAAGAAAGATAAATTTGACCATATAAAAGAAAGAAATATTAGAAAATTAGATTCATTTTATAATGAATTGGTTGAAATAAGTGAAAGATCCTTATGCTCAAGATTGATTGTGTAATGATATTTGCTAGTAACATATGATCCTTTAGGGTCACACCTAATAGCAAGTTGACACTAATTGATTATTTATTAGAATTTGATTACTAATAAATATTATCAACTCTTGTATATATTGGAGAATTATTATTTTATAAAAAATAATAACATCAAGATAGAAATCAACTAATAACTCATAAGGTATGTTTTATATGTTGTATACATATTGTCTATTAGAATATTGATTACTAATAACTACTATCATTCTTGAATTTAAGTGGAGAATTATTATTTTATGAAAATAATATTTTTAAAGAGTAACTAGTTATTGAATCATATAGTATGATTAAATAATTATGTACATATTATATATAAAGTATAAATCACAAAATTGGTTTTGTCTTTTTGCTTTATATATATATATATTATATTGAAGTTGTTGGACTACCCTATGGTAACTCCATACTTCTCTTACACTATGTATGGATACATGTCATGGTGGTTGTAAGAAAGTATGGAGCATGAAAGTAAGAATACATAAAGTGTGTAATGGCTCATTTTTATGTAGACTTGATCATCCAAATCTTTCATTTTCCACTAGTTTTTTCTTCTCATCTTTGTTCTTATGAAGAACATCGTATTTTTGTAGAAGATACAAGTATATCTCCTTAAAAACTAACTTGAGTTTAGTTCTTAATGGCATAAGAAGCTTATAATATAAGTGAAGACTAGCATCTTGAAGGGTTTTACTCTTGCTTGGTGGATACATATAGAGGAAATCTACCTTGGGTTCTTGCCATCTTCATCAAACATCTAGCCTTCCCTTGAGGATTCAAAGTCGGTTGTATTTCCTTTATATCTCATTTAGATGTTTTAATCTTTCCAATGTATTGCAAGATGATCCTTGGTGGGAAATAAAATGGTTTATTGTTATACATTTATAAAATGCTTCTGTTGTCTATTTTAAGTTTTTGAAAACTTATTTTGTATAAAACTCAACAATAAGTGTATTTATGAACAATCAAACTCAACCACTTTTTAAAATGATTGAAATATTTATAAAATAGTATTTTTACAAAAGAAATTACAATCCTAAATATTTATAGTCATTGACATTGCCAATCTTGTTGTCAAAAAACTAATTTTTGTAGGTGATCCATCAAAGGCCACTGATAAATTTGTATTATCTGTTTTTTTTTCCCGATGATACACAATCATTGATTAGTATTGTGAATTACGGAGTATGTACCAGTTAGTTACAATTTTAGAAACTAAATAACATTTATCGCATCACAATTAGCAACGGCAAAACAATTTTTATTCACACTGATAAATACTTGTATAAGCTGGTCATGGGGTTACACTAAATAAATTTGTTAGCAATTTAATGAGTTTAATGGATCCAAGCTTATACAATCACTTATACATGGTTATTTGATACTAACTTAAGTACATAAAAATGACTTATTTAATAAGTTTTTAATGGGAAGTTTTATATAGAAAGCAAAGTTTTTTGTTTTGCAAATATGTCTTCCCCCAAAAAAAAAAAAAAAATACACTCATTCTATGTATGTGCAAACCATCTCAAACAAAAAACAATACTAACGTATAAAGACATATTGATTAACACAAACTTTATATGTAGAAAACTTAACGAAAGATCAACTAAAAACCCTTGATTTTTAATTAACAAAGTATAATAGTAAGATATATATTTTTTTTGAAAGAGTTTGTATATCGATTGGTTTGGGAGTTTTTATATAAAAACTCTTTGTTTATATTAAATCAAACAAACACTTACAAGTGAGAATCCAATGTCAAAATGTCTTCTTTTTCAAGTTCATCACCCCCTCCCTAACATGCAATTTATTATATATAAAATACTTAGAATATTTTGATAAAAGATATCATGGTTTTCCATAATTCCAAAAACCATTTTCCATACTTCCAAAACCATATAATTTAACACTCATTATTATAGTACAATGCCATATGTTTCAGTGTCAATTTCCTCTTTTACCCTCTGTTCATATCTTTTATCTTTTTTATAATATTTTATATATATGAATAACATTTAAATTAATGTTTTACATTATAATTGTTTATATAATAACATTACAAAAAACTAGAATTCATGAAAGGTTTTGAAAAAAAAGCTCCTGTAATTTTTATAAAATATCTTAAAAATATATATTTTCTTCAACGTGTAATGAGTTTACTCAAAAGTCAAGTATAATAGATGAAAATATACAAGGTTATTAAAGATAAAAATAAAATAAAATAATTCAATCACAACAATTTTATTGAAATCAATTTCAATTTATTTCTTTTACATTGTCATAAATACGATAATCATTTAACAACAAAAACAAAAATACGATAATTAAGATTCTTATTCCTTCATCATTATATTATAAAGTTAAAAAGAAAATAATCCCACTTAGAATTTGTCTCAAAATTCAAGATCTGACAAACATTAATATAATTTTTAAGAAAAAAGTTTATTTACAATATAAGAAAAACCTAAATAGGATAAAAGAATTATAATAATGCGAAGCTTAAAAAAGTAACATCAGTTAAGATTTGTCTCCTGATATAGAATTTGACAATCTTTAATTTAAAATATATATATATATATATATATATAATCATCTATTTACAGCAAAATTAAATCTAAGATTATGATTCATTCGTCATTTGTGGAATTGTATTTAACCCCATCGTTACAAAAAATGCAAGATTTAGTCAATGTCACTTGTATTCATTAACACTTATGTAAATATAATATCATAATTTATTTGACCTAATCAGAGTTTTCTTAACCTACTTATAAAACAAAATTGATTTTTTTTGTACACCAAATTAAAATATAAACCATTATAATGAACCAATCAGATGAACCATTCAAACCCCAGCTAAAATACACATAAACTGCAAAATTTTAACAAAACGTTAAATGTTTTTTTAACCCAAATAGAAGGTACTTAAAATACAAGATCTAGTAAACTTTAATATCTTACATAAATAATGATAAGTAACAAGTGATTATAATTCATCTCATCATTCCTTTAAATAAGAAAATACCTTTACTTTTACTTCTACTTTTGTTTGCTCATGTGAATGTTGCCTTGGTCCCTAAGTCAAAAAGTCTAGAACATGTCCAATAATTGTGATATTTGTTTAATGGGGTTGCATGTGACATTTCGTCAAGTGCATGGTTGTCTATGTAATTTTTTCACAAAAGTGTACTATTTTCATTATGACCCCTTAGGTTTAATAGAAATTACAACTTTGATGCATATAAAATCATATATTAGAAATCATGACTAAAGGTTAGCATAAAGTGGAGAAAAATTCAAGAATTAGATGGAGGAGGTTCCAAGATGTACGTAAAACTCATAATACTTGTTGCCCCATATTCAACGTATGAAATTTATTTAAAATATTTTTTATTCTACTCATAAAATGAAGCTATGTTATTTATACCAAATATACTACTATTACTTTAGCTTATGCATGTCTATGGTATTTGTCACAACAAATATCTATACACATATGGTATGTGACAAGAGAAGCGTGTATGCTACTAATTTATCGGGGGGTTTTTCCATCTATTTGGTTTATCGTATTACATTAGTGATACAACTTAGCAGATGTACCTAATATACTTGTTACACATGTGCATTGATTACATGAATTTTTTTATTGTTAGAAAATGACTTCAAATGAACATAAGTTCATAGTTCAAGGGGGTTATTTAAAAATCGTCTTCCTCTTTTAAATCAAAGGAGAGAGAATACATTTCACACTTTACATGATTTATTTCCTTTTTTAATGAACCACAAATATTTGAACATAAAAATAATAATAATAAATTATTTAAAATAATCAAAGAGACAACCATCTCCCTTTCTCACTTGCATTTCTTCAATTATAAATACATCTTGCACCATTTCTAACATCAAGAAAAACACATACATACTATATTTGTTCAATTTCTTTAAATATTTTGTTTGGCCCAAAGAATCGTATTGAGTGTTCTTTCCTTTATGATTACTTGAAAAATGGTGAAAAAAGACCAGAAGTTACGTCCACAACCACTGAAGACAGTATCATCATCGTCATCATTGCCATTACCATCAACACCATCTATTAGCAAAGAGAAATACAAAGGAGTGCGAATGAGGAGTTGGGGTTCATGGGTTTCCGAGATCAGGGCACCAAATCAAAAATCACGAATCTGGTTAGGATCTTACTCGACTCCTGAAGCAGCAGCCAGAGCATATGATGCCGCCCTTCTATGTGTTAGAGGCCCTATTGCAAATCTAAACTTCTCACAACACCAATATGATCTCACCACCACCACCACCACCATGATGTCTCCAAAATCCATTAAAAGGGTTGCTGCCCTTGCCGCGACCACCATTCAGCCACCATCTCCATCTCCACCACCATCTCCAGTACAGTCATCTCCATCTTATTCATCACAGTTATCTACAATCTCTCCATCACAGTCGTCTTCATACAACGAAGAGAAAACCCAACAATTGTCTCTAGAAAATGATCCCCTCGATGGCACCTTGATGTCAATGGTTGCTCCATGGTGCAACTTCGATTCGCCAACCTACATCGATATGATGCACAACAAGTCCCCATTCGATCCCTTTGATGATGAAGAAGGTGCCGAAATTCGTCTATGGAGCTTCTACTGAATCCATGTGCTTTTTTTTGTTCTAAGTTATTTTTGGACCAATTTTACTAACACTTAACTAAATTTAATTAGTTATAGCAATAATATATATAAATATTATAAATTTATACATTAAAATTTTATTGATTCATGTCTATGTAAAGCGGTGCAGGTGATCATGGAGTAAATCCCATGTGAGTTCCTCCCCGACATTCAAATTTAGTTTTCTGTATGGTCTCATATTTATTTATTCATTTTAATTCAATTGATCTCTCTCCCCTCTGTCTCTATATCTCAATAATAAAAGTATATTGTTTATACATACATACATACACTATATAGGTAGGCGTAGGATTGTATGAGAAATTGAGTTAACTGAGAACCGTGAGAAATAGATCTGAACTATTGATTACTTTTTATTTCATGTTGTTCCATGAATTGCGCTTTAGATTGGAATTGATTTGGCGCACCTCGATGCATCTTATCTAAATGCATCTCATCCTAATATGCATCTATTTCTCATCCAACAATGAATAACCACTTCTCACCAAAGATAATAAATATTATGAAGTAATTTTCTTGTTAACATTTTAATATTAATAACTGGACATCTTTTTTATAACGTCCTAGCTACCATTCTCTCTCTCTCTCTCTCTCTCTCTCTCTCTCTCCTCGTTCTGGACCGTATGCACTTGTGTAGAGCGATTGGATCATGTGTAGATGATATATGCCTGTTTGAGAAGGCAAGTCTCCCACAAAAAAAGACAAGAGAAGTGGAGCAATTTTCTGAGATTTTTTTCATACCAATAAAAGGAAAATTACATATGCTTAAATAGCCAAAGAAATAACTAAAATCTAGAAAATAAATGGTCAAAGACCTTATCCATGATCTACTAACGTGGACTATTAAGTAGCCACTTTACTGAAAAAAAGGAAATACTAATTCAACCATGACTTCTTCTCTTGCACGTGTTTTTCTTCCATTAATCCATGAACCTGGTGGGTTTGCGGATCACTCTCTTGGGCCTGTCTTGGACTCCAGTTGGGTGGTCACTGCTTGGGCTTGTATCAATTGCCCCCTCCTTTGCAACGAGCTCGTCCTCGAGCGATGACGTGGTGGGATTGTTAACACAAAAAGGCAGGGAAGCGGAGACGAAAATCGTCAAAAGGTTCCCATGTAGCCTCAATGTCAGCTAGTCCTTCACACTCTACCAGCACCTGTGTAGAAAGACCTTCTTGGCGATGTCGGAAGATGGCTTTTGGAGTTAGATGCAACTCGTCAGGAGCTGTGTTTGGGATTTGAACGGGTGTGGGGTTGCCATGTGCAGGTCGGAGCAAAGATACGTGGAAAACAGGATGAATTTTGACATCGGTGGGAAGGTCTAGGCGATACGCCACCATACCAATACGTTCCAAGATCTTGAAAGGCCCGTAATAACGCTTTGTGAGCTTTTTGGTGTCGCGAGAATGCACTGACTTTTGACGATACTCTCGCAGTCGGAGGTAGACCATGTCACCGACAACAAATTCTTTGTCCAGCCTGTGCAAGTTTGCCAAAGCCGTCATTTGTTGTTGCGCACGTCGGAGCTTGTCTTTAAGGAGAATGCGGAGGCATTGATGTTCTTTGAAGGTAGCATCAATGGTAGGAGAAACTATTGTACCTGTATGATAACGATGAAGGTTTGGCACAACACGGCCATATAAGGCTTGAAACGGGGGCATACCTATAGCACTGTGGTGTGAGGAGTTATACCAAAATTCTGCTGAATACAAGAATTTGGTCCATGTACGGGGTTCCTCACTCACAAAAGAGCGGAGGTAATTTTGGAGACATCGGTTAACCACCTCAGTTTGGCCATCTGATTGTGGGTGGTAAGCCGTCGAGTACCGGAGTTGTGTGCCAGTTGCTTGAAAAGCTCTTTCCAAAAAGAGCTGAGAAAGATAGAATCGCGATCCGAGACAATGCTCTTAGGTATCCCATGCAACTTGTAGATGTTTGTGAGGAAGAGAGAGGCCAAAGTGACAGCACCAAAATGAGTCGGCAAGGCGATGAAGTGAGCAGTTTTGGAGAAACGATCAACAATCACCCAAATTGCCGTTTTCCCGGCTGAAGGTGGTAGGTGGGTGATAAAATCCATGGAGATGTCTTGCCAAGACATGGTGGGGATGGGAAGTGGCTGTAAGAGGCCATATGGTTTATGGTTAGGTGACTTAACTTGTTGGCAAGTGGCACAGTCACGAACGAAAGACGTAACATTGGTCTTTAATTTGGGCCATAAGAAATTGGATGCGATGCGTTTGATGGTAGGAAGAACACCAGAATGCCCACCGAGGGGGCTGGAGTGGTACTCGTGAAGTAGTAACTTGCGAATGGTAGATTGTTCCGAGATATATAACCGTTGGCGATGGTAAAGCAACCCATCGTGAACATGGAAGGTGTCGGAGCCGGCTGCCTTTTGGAGGATCGAGTGGGTGAGGGCCTGCCCTTCAGAGGTGGTATAGAAAGAGCGTAGATCCGCGAGCCAAGTTGGATCAGTAGAACAAAGGGCCAGTAGTTGTGGCTGGTCAATTCTACTGAGGGCGTCCGCGACTACGTTTTCTTTGCCTGGCTTATAAATTATCTCAAAGTCATAACCCAATAATTTCGTGGCCCACTTGTACTGCTCTGGGGTTTGAACAACCTGTGACAGTAAATGCTTCAAGCTCCGTTGATCCGTAAAAATACGAAATTTTCTACCGATCAAGTATTGCCACCATTTTTTTACCGCTTCAGTAATGGCAAAGAGTTCGCGTACGTAAGCGGAGGTAACTTGCATACGAGGGCAGAAGCGTTTACTGAAGAACGCAATGGGTCGGTCTCATTGGGATAACACAGCACCAACAGCAACATTGGAAGCATCGGTGGTGACATCAAACGGGTGCGTGAAATCCGGAAGGGTAAGTGTCGCGAGCTTGGCCATGGCGTCTTTGAGGTGGGCAAAGGAAGCGGCTGCCTCGGAGGTCCACACAAATTGGGGTTTCCTGAGGACATCCGTGAGGCCGGCGGCGATGGTTGCATAATTCAGAACGAAACGCCTGTAATAACCTGTAAGACCCAAAAAACCACGTAATTTAGTTAGATTGACGGGTGTAGGCCACTGTTGGATTGCGTCTAGTTTGTCCGGTTCGGCTTGAATAACCCTGTAGAAATCACGTGGCCAAGGTAATGGACTTGAGCTACAGCAAATGTGCACTTTGACATCTTGGCATGGAACTGGTTTTGGGCTAGTCGCGCAAAAACGTGAGCTAAGTGGTGGTAGCGGAGATCGATGGATGAGCTGTAGATTAAGATATCGTCAAAAAAGACGAGGACATATTGTCGCAACATGTCTCGGAAAAGCTCGTTCATGGTGGATTGGAATGTAGATGGAGCGTTGGAAAGGCCAAAAGGCATTACGAGAAACTCGTAATGTCCATCAATGGTTCGGAAAGCCGTTTTGTGAGTGTCGGCAGGGGAAACGCGGATCTGATGATAACCGGCACGTAAGTCAAGTTTGGAAAAGATGGTTGCACTATGTGTTAGTAATTATGTGCAGAAGTTGACAAACCAGAGATTACACATCCAATGTTATAAGACACTTGAGGGTCACACTTGTGAGGACCTGTAAAACGAACAAGTAAAATAACTCCAGTATAGAGAGATTAGATTTATAATAGTCAATTATAAATCTATTGGATGTTTTCTGTAAGAAACTTCAAAGTTAAAGGTTTCTATTATTAGTTAAAAGGGATTATATATTTATTAGTTAAATAAATATATAACTGATTTAACTAATTGATTTATATATATTTGTTAATTAAATATATATATATATATATATATATATGGTAATTATCCTAATATATATTAGTTAAATATATATGGAATTAATCTTTTCTTCGTGGAAAAGAAAGAGTTTATTTATGGATAATTATTGGAAAAAGGAAACTGAATATGATACAGATACTGTTCGTATCAATATAAATATTCAGTTATGGTTAATCCTTTTTCCACCCCATTCATTATTCACTCCAACCATAGAAACCGAAAAACCTCTCTCTCTCCCTCGTAATTGATGCCAACCACCAAACCGGAGGAAGTTTGGTTTTTCGTTCGGGCGTTCGGGAATTTGGAGTTGTAACCGGCTAGAAGGTCCGTTCGTAGGGTTCATCACGGGTGGATCTATCTCAAGCGATTCAGGTAAATTTACTAACTCCTCATTATATGAATGTTAAAGATAAACAATAAACGATTAGTGTGCTTTCAGGTTTTTACACGTTTATGCTTCCGCTGATTAAACCGGTTTGGTTTGATGTTTGGATTAACAGTTAGTTTTTCCGAACCGTGACTCGAACCAGTTTGGTCCGAGGTCACACAAAAACCCAACAATGGTATCAGAGCCATTGGTTTGCTTGTTGTTTATTGTTTTTAATTGCTAGTACTGAATTTTATCTGTTCGTATAAAATTGTTTTTCATTAGATCCGTTTAAAAATTATTTAGTTGCATAAAAATTAGTTTTTTATCAGTTTAGATTAAAAACTCAATTTTTATCAGTTCTTGTATAAAATTGAATTTTATCAAGTTGGTATAAAAATTCGATTTTTATCAGGTTGAATAAAAATTGGATTTTTATCAATTTAGATAAAAATTCGATCTTTATCAGATTTGTATAAGGATTGGAATTTTATCAGTTTAGATAAAAATTCGATCTTTATCAGATTTGTATAAAGTTTGGATTTTTATCAATTTAGGTAAAAATTCATCTTTATCAGATTCAAAGACTTTATCTTTATCGTTTTCATTGATTTAAGTCTGTTTAGGATAAAAAAAATTTACTTGGCTTTTTCGATTCGCCAGATTTTATCGCCACCATAAACCACCAGTTTGGTGGTGGTCAAGTCGCACGTAGCGGTGGCCGAATCACACAGTTGTGTGACCGAGCCCGCACCCCGCTATGGCCACACCGTGGCTCGAACGCCACTCGGCCGTGGCTCGAACGTCACTCGGCCGTGGCTCGATCGCCACAAGCCATGGCTCGATCGCCACCACGCCGAGGCCAGACCACCAGTAGCCGCTGTCGCGGCGGTGGTTGATGGCGGTGGTCGATGGATTTGAAGCCGCAACCGCCGAGGACCACGTCGGTGGCAACAGTGTTTTTTGTTTGTTTGATCGTCGACAACAGCAGCGATGAGCGGTGGCGGCGGTTTGCTTTCATCGCCGTCGACCACCTGATACAGTGGTGATGGTGGGTTTGTTGTTGTTGTCCGCCGATCACGATGGTGGCGGCATGGAGTCTGTCCTTCACATTAGTAAGTGCACTGAAGGAAACAAGGTTGAGTATGCCGCCTGTTTACTACAAGGACGTGCTCTAACATGGTGGAACACTCAAGTTCAGACCCATGGCCGTGAAGCAACTGGCCAGATTTCTTGGGAAGATTTCAAACAGATGCTCAAGGAAGAATTCTGCCCGAGGAGTGAAATAAAAAATTTGGAAGCCGAGCTGTGGCATCATGAAATGAAGGGAAACGACATCAGCACTTACACTACCCGATTCCATGAGTTGGCCAAACTGGTACCACACCTGGTAACACCGGAGCAGAACAGGGTTGGCAGATATGTTTGGGGACTTTCCCCTGAAATCAGAGGAAACGTGACAGCAGCTGACCCTAAGACTTTACAGGAAGCAGTAAATCTGGCAACCAGACTCACCAACAACGCTATCCGATCAGGAACGTTTTCAAACGACAAGGCCAAAGGAAAGAGGAAGATGGAGGAATCTACCAAACAGCAATTCGGAGGAAGATCAGGCAAGGACAGAAGGATGGCAAGAAACTACGGAGTCCAGACTCAGGTGGTAGAGAAGGAGAAAGGGACATACCCGAAGTGTGGCAAGTGCAGTAACCACCATACCGGAAGATGCATTATATGCCTCAGGTGCGGCAAGGGAGGCCATGTTGACAAGGATTGCAGGAGGCGAACCTGTTTTGAATGCGGAAGCCCTAATCACTACCGGAGTGCTTGTCCCAAACTGAATCAGAGGCCATACGCAAACCCAACGCAGCCAGCAAACCAAGGAAATTGTGGAGGTTTGGCTCGAGGAAGAGCATTTGTGATTGGAGCGGAAGAAGCAAAACAAAATCCTGATGTGGTCACAGGTACATTTCTTCTCAACAACTATCCTGCTACTGTGCTTTTTGATTCTGGAGCAGATAGGAGTTATGTGTCGTTAGAATTCAGGCCTAAGATAAACAAGAAATCACAGAATTTGAAAGAGGAGCATATAATTGAATATTCTAATGGGGAGCTAGTTAAGGCTAGCAAGGTAGTCAAGAAATGCACCCTAAGCTTAGCAGGAAAGGATTTTAGTATAGATTTAATTCCGATCAAGATAGGGAGTTTTGACATAATCGTTGGTATGGATTGGATGTCTAACCACCGAGCAACGATATGTTGTGCCGAGAAGATAGTTATATTAGCACTACCCGAAGGAGGTGTACTCGAAGTACACGGAGAAAAGCCAAGGAGAGACATCAAGATAGTGTCATATATGAAAATGCGAAGTCATCTACGAAAGGAATGCGTAGCATTCATGGCGCACGTCGTAGATAAGAAGGCAAAGGAGAAGCAAATACAGGATATTCCAGTTGTGCGAGAATTTCCCGAAGTATTCCTGGAGGAGTTACCTGGATTACCCCCGCAAAGGCAGGTAGAGTTCCACATTGACTTAGTTCCAGGAGTGCCCCCCATAGCAAAGTCACCATATCGTCTAGCTCCGTCAGAGATGCAGGAACTGTCAAATCAGCTTCAAGAACTGTTAGATAAGGGATTCATCCGACCCAGCTCTTCACCATGGGGATCCCCCGTTTTATTCGTCAAAAAGAAGGATGGATCCTTTCGCATGTGTATCGACTATAGGGAGCTGAACAAGATCACTATCAAGAATCGTTACCCTCTTCCGTGCATCGATGATCTGTTTGATCAATTGCAAGGAGCAACTTACTTCTCCAAGATCGATCTTCGATCCGGATACCATCAGATGAGAGTTCGTGAAGAAGATATTGCCAAGACAACGTTCAAAACTCGATATGGGCATTACGAATTCTTGGTCATGCTTTTTGGTTTGACGAACGCTCCAGCAGTTTTCATGGACCTGATGAACAGAGTATGTCGACCGTACCTCGATAAATTCGTGATTGTCTTCATAGACGACATCCTGATTTACTCTCAAAGCAAGAAGGACCATGAGCAACACTTGAGGTTGATACTAGAGTTACTCAAAGCTGAAAAGCTTTATGCCAAGTTCTCAAAGTGTGAATTTTGGATCCGAGAAGTACATTTTCTGGGTCATGTGGTGAACGAAAAGGGAATCCATGTCGATCCAACTAAGATTGAGGCCATAAAGAAATGGGAAGCTCCGAAGACACCGACAGAAATTCGACAATTTCTCGGTTTGGCAGGCTATTACCGGCGATTCATTGCCAATTTCTCCAAAATCGCGCAACCACTGACAACTTTAACTCAGAAAGACAAGAAGTTTATTTGGGGAGAGAAACAAGAGGAAGCGTTTCAGTTACTCAAGCATAAGTTGTGCAATGCACCCATACTGGCATTACCCGAAGGAACGGATAATTTCGTGGTGTACTGCGATGCTTCACATCAGGGCTTGGGATGTGTTTTGATGCAAAACGAGAAAGTCATCGCCTACGCATACAGGCAGCTAAAGATCCACGAGAAGAATTATACCACTCACGATTTAGAACTCGGAGCTGTGGTGTTTGCACTTAAGATCTGGAGGCACTATCTTTATGGTACCAAATGCGCCATCTTTACGGATCACAAGAGCCTCCAGCACATTCTCGAACAGAAAATGTTGAACATGAGGCAGAGAAGATGGGTCGAGTTGCTCAATGATTACGACTGTGAGATAAAGTATCACCCAGGGAAGGCGAATGTTGTAGCTGATGCGTTGAGCAGGAAGGAAAGAGTGAAGCCTACAAGGACGCCAGCCATGGGAGTGATAGTACAAACCAGTTTGAAAAATCAAATACTTGAAGCCCAGAGAGAAACTTTAAAGGCAGACAACCTAAAGAAAGAAACTCTTCACCAGATAGAAAAGGAGTTTGAGGTGAAAGCTGATGGAGTGCGTTATTTTAAGGATAGGGTATGGGTACCAAAAGTCGATCAGTTGAGAACAATGATCATGGACGAAGCTCACCAATCAAAGTACTCAATACACCCAGGATCTGACAAGATGTATAAAGGACTGAAAGAACACTATTGGTGGCCTGGAATGAAGAAAGATATAGCCACTTATGTGAGCAAATGCCTGACTTGTGCAAGGATTAAGGCGGAACACCAGAAACCATCCAGACTTCTGCAACAGCCGGAAATCCCAGAATGGAAATGGGAGCAGATATCAATGGACTTCGTGACCAAGCTACCCAAGACCAAGAAGGGTCATGATTCGATATGGGTAATTGTTGACCGACTCACAAAATCTGCGCACTTTTTGCCAATACGAGAGAGTTATAGCATTGATCGACTCGCGCAACTGTATGTCAACGAGATAGTTATGCGTCATGGAGTACCAATCTCAATCATCTCCGATAGAGACAGCAGATTCACTTCGCGATTTTGGCAGTCGCTGCACGCAGCATTAGGTACTAGCATGGATTTGAGCACTGCTTACCACCCGCAGATCGACGGACAGACCAAGAGAACCATACAAACGTTGGAGGATATGCTGCGTGCTTGTGTGTTGGAATTTGGAGGTAGGTGGGACGATCACCTACCCTTAGTCGAGTTCTCCTACAACAACAGCTATCACGCCAGCATCCAGTGCGCTCCGTATGAAGCCTTATATGGATGCAAGTGTAGATCACCACTCAATTGGTTGGAAGTGGGGGAAAGTCGACTGATTAGACCCGATATCGTTCAAGAGACAACTGATAAGATTAAGATGGTTCAAGAGAAGCTTAAAGCGGCCAGGGATCGCCAGAAAAGTTACGCTGATAATCGCTGGAAACCGTTGGAATTCCAGGTTGGCGATAGAGTACTATTTGTAACAACCCAAAACCCATAACAATAATAATATGCATATAATATAAATCCCAGTGATCTAAGTACTCAGTATCATAAACATCAATTCAAAAGTAAGTGGTCTAAGAGTGCATGCGGAACAACCCTCCACAGCTGAGATTCTAGAGTATTAGGTACTGAAAATAAACTGACACGCTGCTCTAAGCGTTCACCTTCTCTTTTCCTCTCGCTACTCGATCTTTCCCTGAAAAGTATTTAGAGTTTGAAAGACGAGGGTTAGACCATAAGGTCTAGTGAGTTTCCCCAAAACAAGTTATAAAACAGTTCCGGCCCGCTGGCCATAAATCGAGTTACAAACTACCGAATGTGTGCGGACAAAGAAAAACAGGCCCAGTCCAGGTCGCCTGATAACAACTCCCAAGGGACATAGTCCCAAGGTACCCCCAACTAAGACACCCCTAGGCAGACTTAGCACGGGGGTTCCTATAGAAAAACCTCTTCCGAAAAACTAACTCCACAAAGCAGGCCTCAAAACCAACATACCAAAACCCGATTCGGGTAAAGGTAATTCCCGGTTCGGGAAATGCCAATTCCCGATTCGGGAAATGCCAATTCCCGATTCGGGAAAAATATCACACTCGATCCTTGGAAAAATTTTCTAAGTTAGATCCCCTAATCCGACTCAAAAGGAAACGAGGTCAAAATAACGACTCAACTAGCCAAATTCCCGATTCGGGAAACATAAGTTTCCAATTCGGGAAAGGCAGAAGGGAACAAAACGTAACACGAATCCCGATTCGGGAATCATAAATCCCGGTTCGGGCTACATGATTTCCCGACTCGGGAATCATAAATCCCGATTCGGGTTTTATGATTTCCCAATTCGGGAAACACGACCAGATTCGAAAAATGATCCAAATCTTGGTGAAAACTGACCCAATTGGATCCAAAGCAATTCTAGAATGTTACCAAACCAATCCTATATCAACCTAGATATATTTTACGCAAAATAACATCGTAATCTTACCTCGGTGAAGAAATCTCGACCTTGAAGATGAGTGTAGCACTAACTTGACCTCCAAGAAACACACACTAAACACACACACTAAAAGTTCCCCAAAAATGGTAAAACCCTAGATTAGCCTATAAATAGTATGGGCTAATGGGCTAAGCCCATACCATTTATGGTATGAGTCTAACTTCCAAACATTAAATAAAAATGACATTTTTCACCCCTAACTCCCAAAACCTTTTCAAAAAGAGTCATTTTTAACGAGTGACTAACATTAGAACTAACTTTTAAACTCTGGTCATTACACTATTGAAGGTATCTCCTTGGAAAGGGTTATTACGTTTTGGAAAGAAGGGAAAATTGAGCCCCCGATTCGTTGGACCATTCGAGATTTTAGAAAGAATCGGACCAGTCGCCTACAGATTGGACCTACCTCCAGAGCTCAGCACTATTCATGACACTTTCCATGTGTCCAACTTAAAGAAATGCCTATCGGAAGAGACAGTGGTCCTATCCCTGGAGGAAATCCAAGTTGACGAACAACTACGCACCACGGAGGAGCCAATTGAAATCCTTGATCGAGAAACCAAGCAGCTTAGGTGCAGTAAGATACCAATCGTCAAAGTTCGATGGATTTCAAGGCATGGGCCAGAGTTTACTTGGGAACGGGAGGCATTCATGAAGAGCAAATACCCCCACCTTTTCACAAAAGACTCCCTTGGTAGCGACAAAAAGTAAATTTCGGGACGAAATTTCTTTCAACAGGGGGTAAATGTGACAACCGACAAATTTGGCTTTCAGGTTAGCGACTCGTTAAATCACTCAGTAGTGTTTCCGTTAGTAAAATTATAGTCATTTAACTTATTAGGAGGATTTAGGTTAGTTTGCGCGAAAAATTTAGGCGATAACTTAGAAGGCCCGAAAATTGCCCGAATAAGCCCGTTTCGGCCCAAGGTCGCCCAAAAACCTTATAATGCTAAATTTAAAGCCAACTTGTATAAAATATGATATTTTATTAGAAATAAAAATAAAATGTTCTAAATAATCCAAATTCGCCCTTGAAAAAGTCGGTTTTACCGAAAAATCACCGCGAACCGACACAACATCGGATTTTAGCAGTATAAAGACATTATATATATTAAAAAAATAAGAAATTGCAAGGGATGGGGTGGGCCCCACCATGGCCGGCCACCCCCCCCCCCCCTACACCTCTCTCTCTCTCTTTTTCCAACAAATTTAATCATTTTCACCTCTTCCCCATTCATCTCATTATTTCATTTTCAAATTTCCATCTATTCTCTCTTCTCTCTCTCTTTCAAATCCTCTCAAGAAATCAGCCAAGTTCATCTTCCAAATCTGAATATTTGAAGACTTAATCAATTTTTTCAAAAGCCCTAATAGTTGCATCATCAAGGTAAGAGTAAAATGTATATGTTAGCTTCGATTTCTAGCACTTTTGGTGCTTTTTCTTACATTTCTTGAGGTTTAAACCCTCCTTGTTGGTTGAATAATGTTCTTGATGTTTGAAGACGAGAATGAACCATAGAAATGTGTAAAAACATTCAAAAGATGGTGAAATTCTATGACTCTTCCTTATAAACACAAGATTTGAGTGAAAAACCACATATTTTGGTGTTTTTGGTGCTCCTATGGGGCTGGAAATCTTTTATCATTTCATGCATGTAACTTGATGATATTCAAGTATATTTCTTCTATTTATTTGATATATGTTGGGGGTTTTTAGTTTAACATCAAATAAACCCCAAATTCTTAAAGGTTTCTAAGTGTTTTTGGGAAAATATTGAGCATTGATTCTGACCTGATGCTGACAGAATGTTGCATGTGTGTTTGGACGACCCAAAAAGGGTGTAAATGGACTCATTTTTGTCTAAAATTTTTATGGTTTAATATTTTATGGGTTAGGGTTCGAACCCAACTGGAATCATTCAAAAGTTCCAAGTTTCGGACCTTCAACCATTACAAAACTTTTTAGTGTGCAAATAGCTACGGGTCAGATTTTGAGTTGATTTGTTGCATGAATATCTCCTTGATAACTTATCCAAAATGCATGATTTTTTATTCTAAGTTCAAGTTCAATGAGTTATCTTTCCAAAGAACCTGGAATCACTTGATTTGGTGGATTTTTGAGTGCTCAACCAATGAAAATAAATTCGTGGTGCAATCTGTCCAGAGATGGCAGATTCACATGCATGGATTTAAGAGGTCATATCTCACTCATAAATCATCAAAATTGAGTAAAACTTGTTTCATTAGTTAGGTATGCATTTTATCTTGAAAATCCCTTTTGAAATTTGAGATTTGGAGTGGTAATAAACTCTCCATGGAACAAACATTACTGACATGTATTTTCAAAAGTGAATTGATACTGATTTTGCAAGAATTTTTAAAATATGCTAAACACCTCTAAAAATTATGAAATTTGTTGGGAATGTTGTTAACACCCCAAAATCAGTGGATAAAAATTTGAGAACTTTTCCCCTTTTGGACCCAAGATTAAAGGTGACATTTTTGCAACATTGCGAATCTGCTAGAATCTGAAATTTCTTCAGAAGTTGATTTGTGAACTTCAAGACTTCCCATACAATTGGATATTATTATAAAACTACCAAAACCTATTTTATACTAAGTTAAGCTAAATAAGTTGCGTAAAGGCATTATAATAGGATATCGGTAAAGACATAACTGGATATTGACCGTTGAATTAAGACTTACATCAATTACGTATGATATAGGGCACTAGTAGACTGGGAATCGGGGATACGCACACTATCGATTGTCCAAAACGCTAAGCTACTCAAGGTGAGTATTCACAGCCCCTCTTTTACGTTTACGTATTTGGGGTGAAAAGCATGTTTACGAATGAATTGTTGATTTATATTGTGAAATAAATCATGATGTGAGTTAAATTTTGCAATGTTATGAGACATGATATATTGAGTATAAAAGTTTAAGTCCCCGGTAACTACTATTAACTCATAACAATGGGCCTATAATACTAGTGGATAACGCTATTTGGTTGACATACCCACCTTATACTGACGAGGAATAGGTGCACTGTATTGAATAAAAGTTCTACACATGTGGGATTTAGTCCCACCGCTGAGGTAGAATAGGGGCGTAGCATGTCGTAATTTCAGACTTAGTAGTGACTCAAAGAATAAAGATCATGTGATTAACGTTAACCCGGGAATTTTCTCACGTTTTGTTACTAATCTTTGAAATGGAGTGAGCAAAAACGTTCACTAATGATAAGACTAGTAACGGTAGTGGACAAAAAGGTTCACTATAAATTGTTTACAAAATTTGTGTGAATAAAAAGATTCACTGAAAGTTTGTTGCATCCAAATTGTTTTGTGCATATGAAAACCTGTGAACTCACCAACTCTCGTAGTTGACGCTTGCTTTAACATGCTTTTCAGGAAATCAGAAGGTGAATGAAAAAGATTAATTTGAGCTTTTGTAGACATCAATCAAGACTTCGTTTATTTTGTTATGTTTGTAATTACTAAACTTTGGTTGGTTGTAATACGATTGTAATCTTTAAATATTTTGAAATGAATGATTGATGTTATTTATCTCCTATCGCTATGAAATCTTAACTGTCACACCTCGCATTTCCGCTTTAGCGGGGTGTTACAAGTCGTGCAATTAAGTTCAACCAAAACATGTATAATTTTGGTGTTATCAGGTACGGGGACCAAGACCAAAGATGTTCTGATGGTCAAGGATGGTGGAGTGAAGAAGAAGTGTGGGCATAGGAACACCAGCAAAGGCAAAGACCAGGTTCTGGTCAGCCAGAGTGTGCGAAAGACTGATGACAATAGAAAGGGCAAGGGCAAGGGCAAAAAGGTTAAAGTCAACAAAGCGAAGACCGAGAATCGATGCTTCAAGTGTCATGAGGTCGGACATTGGAGACAGAATTGCCCGAAGCGTCATGAAACAGGTATAAACACCTTGAATATTTTATGACTGCTTCAGTTTATCATTACTACTTGTTAGTTTACAAGTTAACTGACACCTAGAGCAAATGTTTGATTGCAGGTGGTCAGGAGAAATGAAGTGCCCGGGTCCCGAGGATCAGACAAGATTTATTTTAGATATTATCAAGACTTTTTAAACTTATTTTAAGACATTTTATTTTGGATAGTTTTTGAAATGTTGGTTGATTTTAATTTCATGGATTTTTAGTATTTTAAATTTAAAATTATTGTCTTGATTTATATATCTAATTTTGTTTTGAATCTAAGTCAAGATAAACTTGATTCAATTTGTTGATCCTAGATATTGTCTGCCACACTGACGAATGTACTTCAAAATTTGGTAATTTGAAGTAATATATGAAAACTGTCAAAAACACACGAAGTACTATTTATAGGAATGTGTTATTGGAATAAAACATTTATGAGTAGTATGATTATAAAAGTATTTTAGTCAAGTTCAAATTACTCATATGTTTTTTAAAAGGGGAATTTAGGATATTATCACAGATGACGTTGATAATATCAGTATTTATAAAACTAGTAAAAATTCCAAGTTTTGGAATTTGGGATCTAATAAGATCCAGTTAAGTTTTATGAATAGTAAAATTCAAGTATTAAACTTATTACTTAAAATAAAATTGACTAAGTTGTCAAGTTTTGACTAAGTCAATGAGGCATTGAATTTAAGTAATAATTAGTTTTCATATAGGTTAGTGGGAGCCCAGTTTATTCTCTGTCTAAGTTCCTGACAAAGAATAAAAGTTATATTATTGATTTGTATTTCTAGGAATTCATAATCTAGAGAGGATAAGAATTCATGAGAAATGTGATTTATTCTTTTAAGTTATAAAAGGTAAGATCAAAAAATTTCAAAGTTTTGAAACAAAATAAAGTCAAAGTTTTGACTTTAAGAAAATCAATAATTGTAAGTGTTGAAATAATTAATAAGAAGTATTTTTAGACCATCAAGTGTTGTAGTACACTAGGATAAATTTCCTGGAATTTACCAGTTCGGTAAATGGAAATTTTGTCAGATTTCAGGTAGAAATCTTTATCTACACAGCAACTAAGGAAGGTTGCCGAATTAACTTTACATATTCAGGAAAACTCGGAGTTATTCCAGTATCTCCAAGATTTAGGGAATATGGTAAAGAAAAGTCTAGTTTTTATTTAAAGTGTTTGCAAAATAAAACTAGCAGAACAAGTTGAAACCATAGTTTAAACTTGTGTTGTTTTGGTTGGTCTTTTGATTAGTACGGTAAACAACTAATCAAAGGGATTAAAATTTAAAAGTACGTATTGAATAGACAACATAAAAGTAAACTTTGAGATGTCATTAATTTTGTAATTGATTACAGAGTGGAATATGGACTATGCAAAATTAGTCTCATTGTTTCTTTTATACTTTTGCATGTTTTTGATCCGGGAATAAAACTAGTCTAAGTTTTATTTGAAATTTATCCGTGACAACTTATCCAGGTGGGAACCTGATAGGGTTTTAAAGTCATCGTGAGTTTTTGGGTAGTTATAATCAGAGTATTGAATAACAGCTACAAGCGATGTAGACCAAAAACTGCACGGATATTCGATAGAGCAGCGAATATCGGATGTGATCCGCCGGTTGAGATTACTTCATGGACTCTGTCATAAGTAAATCTCACAGTAGGTTGTCCTTAATACCTGAGGTATCTGGTTTGGAATCACGAGGACTACTGGATACTTAGTACGTTCTAACATCACGCCGTAACAGGGTGGTCATACGGGGCGTAACTAGATTCAGCGGAAGTCGTGGTGACAAATGCAGATATGCAAGATGGGATTTGCACCTCTTCGATGAAGGAGATATTTCCGTTGACTGACTGAAAGAACCGATGAAGTGCATGGCCATGCCCAAACGAACTGATTTGTTCTTTGTCGTTTACCTATCAGTTAGAAGTCAGATAGTCAGGAACATAATCTTGAGTATTTTGAGTTGACTTTATCCATGCTCGTACTCAAAATTGAAATATCGTGTTGCAAAAGGAAAAGCCTAGTTATACCATATTTATGAACAGTTGTTTCATAAATGTTGTATCTTTAAAAGGAATGATTATATCACCTACCTGGGTATAAGAGTTCTTATAACCTGGTTAGCCTAAGTGCCTGTCTAGGGGCCTCCTTAGGTCCGTGTGGTCAAGTCGGTATTGCCAACTTGCACAAGTGGGGGTCTGTTAGTAATTATGTGCAGAAGTTGACAAACCAGAGATTACACATCCAATGTTATAAGACACTTGAGGGTCACACTTGTGAGGACCTATAAAACGAACAAGTAAAATAACTCCAGTATAGAGAGATTAGATTTATAATAGTCAATTATAAATCTATTGGGTGTTTTCTGTAAGAAACTCCAAAGTTAAAGGTTTCTATTATTAATTAAAAGGGATTATATATTTATTAGTTAAATAAATATATAACTGATTTAATTAATTGATTTATATATATTTGTTAATTAAATATATATATATATGGTAATTATCCTAATATATATTAGTTAAATATATATGGAATTAATCTTTTCTTGGTGGAAAAGAAAGAGTTTATTTATGGATAATTATTGGAAAAAGGAAACTGAATATGATACAGATACTGTTCGTATCAATATAAATATTCAGTTATGGTTAATCCTTTTTCCACCCCATTCATTATTCACTCCAACCATAGAAACCGAAAAATCTCTCTCTCTCTCTCCCTCGTAATTGACGCCAACCACCAAACCGGAGGAAGTTTGGTTTTTCGTTCGGGCGTCGGGAATTCAGAGTTGTAACGGCTAGAAGGTCCGTTCGTAGGGTTCATCACGGGTGGATCTATCTCAAGCGATTCAGGTAAATTTACTAACTCCTCATTATATGAATGTTAAAGATAAACAATAAACGATTAGTGTGCTTTCAGATTTTTACACGTTTATGCTTCCGCTGATCAAACCAGTTTGGTTTGATGTTTGGATTAACAGTTAGTTTTTCCGAACCGTGACTCGAACCAGTTTGGTCCGAGGTCACACAAAAACCCAACACTATGGAGCTTATCAAGAAGCTCATCAACTGTGGGAATTGGATAACGATCTTTGACGGTAATGGCATTTAGGCCCCGGTAGTCAACACAAAAGCGCCAGGTGTCGTCTTTTTTTTGAACGAGGAGAACAGGTGAAGAGTAAGGGCTGGTGCTAGCTTTGATGATCCCTTCCTTGAGCATGTCAGCAATAAAGGCTGTCATGATTTGTTTTTGATAGTAAGGGTAGCGGTACGGCTTTATATTGATTGGAGGTGCACTAGGAAGAGTGGGTATGTGGTGATCTTGGGAACGGTGGGGTGGCAGGGAGTTGGGCATGTCGAAAATACGACGGTACTGGTGGAGAAGATCGGCGATAAGAGGGTCAGGATGGGGTGCGGTTGGTCATTGGGGTTCTGGGTTATTTGGTTCGAAGTTGAAGTATAGTGCGTGAAGGGAGGCGACGCTATGTTTGTGCATGAGGGAATGGACACTGGTGGGTGACGCAACATGGAAGATGGGTTCTCCAGTGAGTGTGACGGAGATGGCCCCAACTTGGAAAATGAGTTTTGAGATGGAGAAATCGGCTAAGATGGGACCCAATGTGCTTAACCACACTAATCCTAGAATGACGTCAGCACCCGCGACCTGTAATACAAAGAATGGAATGGAGAACTTGGTTTTTTGGAGGAAGATGGGAACGTCGGGGAATAAGCCTCGACATTGGATTTTTTTCGCCGTTTCCCACCGTAACAGGAAAGGGAGGTATCTCGAGATGGGGAATGTTTAAGGCGGTAATAATTCGGGGTTGTATAATGTTGTGGGTGCTGCCGGTATCAACAAGAATCGTTACGGCCTGGTTATTGATAAACCCGGTAAACACGTAAGGCTTGTGGGGATGCTAGACCGTAGAAGACAGCGATGGATAGTGAAAAGAGTTGGGCAGGTGGCATGTCAATGGTGGGAATAGGTTCAACTTCTTCTGGAAGTGGTTCGGTGGTCGGGTCGTCCTCATTATCAACGATCATCATGAATTGGGGAGGAGCACATTTATGTCCCGGGCTATACTTTGCGGGGCAACGGAAACATAAGCCTTTCACCCGACGTTTTTGGAGAGCCTCGGGGGACAGACGCGTGATGGGCAAGTGGGTTGGCTGTGGTGGGCTAGCGAGGAGTGGTGGTGTAGTGGTAGTCTTGGCCGGAAAGGGAGGTGTTGTGGTGGTGGAAGTGGAGATTTGGTTGGAGAATGAACGAGGCATGGTATAACGAGGCTTAGTGACGGCGAGCTTATATTCGATTAGTTTAGCCAGGCCGTATGTTTGGTGGAGAGTGGTGGGGTTGTGAATGGCGAGCTCATTCTGGATGTCATTGCGGAGCCCGAGATGAAACAGTTGTGAATGGCAACCGGAGTTAAGCCATCAACCCGATTGCTAATCTGTTCAAATTCGGCTTGATAGGCGGCGACGGTCGAGGTTTGCTTGAGTTTGAAGAGGTTTGCTTGGTGATTTTCGTAAGCGGAGGGACCGAAACGGAGTTCTAAAGCCCGACAGAATTCTGGCCATGTGGTGAGTAAATCGTTGTTGGCGAGATGTTTGTACCAGCTAAGTGCTTCGCCGGTAAAATAGAAAACCACCAAGGGTAAGCGTTGGTTATTGGGCATGTTGTAATAATCGAAATAGTTGTTAGCTTGGAATATCCAATCTAACGGGTTGGAGCCGTCAAAGTTTGGAAGGGATATTTTAGGGGGTCGAGGTTGCTGTTGTGGTGGTTGTGGTGGAGGCGGCGGCGACGGTGGCGGTGGTGGTGGTGGTTGTTCGGATAGAAGGTGGATTAATTGGTCAAGTTTGGCATTTGTATCGGTAGAGATACGGGCGATTTGGAGCAGGTGTTCTTGGAGGGCGGTGATGGGATTGTCGGCGGCGTGGACTCCGATTTCTGGTTTTGGAGCCATGAGTACGGCTGGATGAAAGCACCAATTGATATATGCCTGTTTGAGAAGGCAAGTCTCCCACAGAAAAAGACAAGAGAAGTGGAGCAATTTTCTGAGATTTTTTTTCATACCAATAAAAGGAAAATTACATATGCTTAAATAGCCAAAGAAATAACTAAAATCTAGAAAATAAATGGTCAAAGACCTTATCCATGATCTACTAACGTGGACTATTAAGTAGCCACTTTACTGAAAAAAAGGAAATACTAATTCAACCATGACTTCTTCTCTTGCACGTGTTTTTCTTCCATTAATCCATGAACCTGGTGGGTTTGCGGATCACTCTCTTGGGCCTGTGTTGGACTCCAGTTGGGTTGTCACTGCTTGGGCTTGTATTAGTAGAGCGAAGTTTGGTAAATGCCTTAATCGAGAGAACTGATGTTGTAATCCTTTTAATGCCATTGCTTTTTGTACTGCTCTAGCTTCTCGCTAGTCTTTTAATAAATTGCTCCTTTCTTGCGGTCCAAAAAAATGCACTTGTGCATATGGGTAATTTGAGTTCATTTTGGAATTTTATGCACAATGGCATTATGTACCTATACATTTGCGCGTGTTAATATTACAAAATTGTCATGCACAAGTGCATACGGTCCAGATGGACGGCTTCCTCGGTTTTCCGTTTATTGAGATTTTCCCTTGAACTTGACCCTCTATATAAGAGTGGTTTGATTTATAAATCATCCTTAAAATACAAACCATACAACCCATTTAATTATTTTAAATTAACAAAATCAATTATTCAGATCAAGGCGGATGCAGCCCTAAATGGGGATGGGCCTCCACTAAATTAAAAAAAATCCTAGTTTAAATACAATTGTTTTTTTAACGTTTATTTGCATCTTTCCCCATCAACCAAAAAACCAAAAAAAATGTTAAATTTCAAAAAAAAAAAAATGAAAGAAAATCCCTCAAAGTTAATCAAAAATATTAAAAAGGTCGTTCAAAATCAACGAAAACTTAAAAATTCCTCGAAATAAACCAAAAAAGCTCAATAATCTCGAAACCGTCGAATTAGGTTGAAAACTTATCGGACTACTTTGCCAACCTTTAATATACCTTAAAGGTGCCCCACTAGCTAGGCACAAATCCTACACCCGCCACTTGTTAAGACTAGTTCATAGCTATATTTAAAAACTTCGTTTATCAAATATAGCTTAGGTAAATCATCATTGATTTTCTTAATCTAAGGTGATTAAGTGGGTTGCATTGGGGGGGGGGGGGGTTTGTAAATGAACCCTCCTAAATATACATGGAAATGTTTAAAGGGTTAATTACATGGGTATGTATCGAACTTGTCACATTTTATCATTGTATGTACTCAACTTATAAACTTACCATTGTATGTATCGAACTTTCTAAAATTGTCATTGTATGTATCCAACTTTATCAAAACCTCAAGTTCGATACACTTTCGTGACAAGTAGAATACATTCAATAATAGGTTTTCTTAAAGTTGGATACATACAATGGCAATTTTAGAAAGTTTGATACATACAATGGTAAGTTTATAAGTTGAGTACATACAATGATAAAACGTGACAAGTTCGATACATACCCATGTTTAAATGACAAGTCCTAAAAAATGTAAAGTAGAAAAGTGATCTTCGCCATCCATCTAGTCAAAAATTGTGGCTTTGATTGCGAAACACAGATAATTTCTCGCATAGGTTGGAGAAGACGAAAAAGTAGTTTAGTAACTTTTACAAATAAACGACAAACAGATTCATATATGAATTTCGTGATTGATATAGGTTCATAAGTGGATTAGTTGAAAATATTACACGTTCATATATGAATCGGTTAAAAACAGTTAATATGTGAATTACACAGATTCATATGAACATATACATGAATTACAGATGTATCATGTATGAACGTATAGTTCATATGCTAGTAAGTTAAAAAATAGTTATTGAATTAGACAGATTTCTATACGAAGGTATATATGAATTACATAGGTTCATATATGAATCGGTTAAAAAGAATTAATATGTGAATTATACAAGTTCATATATGAACGTATAGTTTATATATGAATCACATAGGTTCATACATGAACCTGCTTTTAGCCTATTTGTAACACTTACAAAATTACCTCTCTATTATGTGTGTAGTCTCGCAAATTTTAACCGGTCAAAGATTGCTGTTTTGACCGGTCAAATCCGCAATCTTTGATTATTCAACCTTGATCTTAGTCGTATGAACGGCTAAGATCACTTCTCTACTTTACAATTTTTTTTTACCATTTTTCATTTTAACCAAACACTATATAAACTTATATATATATAGGGTCAGGTTCAAGGGAAAAACTAGGAACATCATCGTAGCACTCCATTATGCACTTGTGCATACGATCCAGATGGAAGGCTACAAGGGTGTTCCTTGGTTTTCCCTTTTTTTTAGGTTTTCCTTTAAACCTCTCTCTCTCTCTCTCTCTCTCTCTATATATATATATATATATATATATATATATAGGGTCAGGTTCAAATGTGAACTCATTTTTCATTGTGAACGTGAGGACAGCCGAGAGCGTGCCACATGACATATTCAATTTGAATATTCATGTGTTATTCAAGTTTAGTGTTATTCAGTTTGAATAACACATAACGTTCAAACTGAATATGCGATGTGGCGCAATTTTAATGGTCCTCAATCCTCATGTTCACAACCAAAATTTAGTTCACATTTGAACTTTCCTATATATATATATATATATATATATAGTCCCCTTATTTTGCAAACTGTGTAATTTGTGCAAACTTTGCAAAGTAATATAAACCATTGATTAGATAGGTTCAAACGAGAAACATGTCAAATTAAGAAAAAGTGAGGAGCAATCTCAACCACTCATCTCGCAGTTACGGTGGACGTGATCACGAGGGATTGGCGCGATTCATGGGAGGGTAGAGATTATGAAAGGGGGAACCGGTAAAAGCCGTCTTTGTTGACCAAGATGAGTGGTTGAGATTGCTCCCCGCGATTTCTTAAAAAGTTATATTTTTCATATGAATCTCCCTCTCTCTCTCTCTCTCCCTCTATATATATATATATATACTAGGTTTTAACACGTGTAATACACGGGGTAATTTTTTATCATAAAACTTATATTGCAAATATAAACGATCGGCAAAAGTACGAACAATACAACTTAAACGAAATAATGAAAAACTACATAGTTAAAATTTTAATAAAATAAAAACCACTGTTCATAAACTACGAAATACTTCTTTATATACAACGTTCTTCGTTCTATTGCTAATTATACATTCATCATCTATAATTAATATCTTCAAACCTTCTCTACTTTTTACTCTGGATAAAGCAACATACAATTGACCATGAGTGAAGACAGGTTGTCTCAGAAACAAACCAACCTTCGATAATGATTGTCCTTGACTTTTATTTATGGTCATCGCAAAACATACAGAAACTGGAAATTGTCTTCTTTGAAACTTGAACGGAATCCTTTTGTCTGTAGGTGTCAAAGATATTCGTGGAATAAATGTTCGGTTTCCAATATTGCTTCCAGATATGATCTCTGCTTCTATAACACGATTTCCCAAAGATAACACTCGCAGTCTAGTTCCATTGAATAACCCAGATTTCTGATCAATATTCCTTAATAATATAATTGGAACACCAACATTTAGTATTATCTTATGGTTTGGCAAACCTGATAATTTAAGACCATTTAAGACATCAAGTGAGTACAAACTTTCATCAAACTGTTCGTGAAGATGCTCTGATTCACACAAACTATCTGAACTTAGGTACTCCTTTTCGTCTCCTGGAAACAATGATAGCAAACGATCATTTATTTCTTGAACGACTTCATGCTTAGGTGCAAGTATTGCTCTTTCCTGAAAATTGGTTGAACTGTTGACATTTACAAGAATAGAAGGATAGACAAATTCAATTAATGCATATATAGGATCTGTTGAATCGATAATGAGAAGGTCATTAGGTATATCGATAATTGCTTCACCATCATTCACACTACCAACCTTGCCTTCCTAAATCCAAACGCCAGTTTGCAAAAATCCTTGTTTGTTCAATATCTGAAGCTTGACTATCAACAGTTAATCTCATGTTTTTAGTTGTAACAGTCCCCCCTGCCTCAACAACAATATTGTCCGCTTTGCCCCACCGGCTCACGGCTTTGTTTCTGGCAACCTGGTGAGGACTTCCCAGGAGGTCACCCATCCTGGTACTACAGGATCTGTTGAATCGATAATGAGAAGGTCATTAGGTATATCGATAATTGCTTCACCATCATTCACACTACCAACCTTGCCTTCTCCTAAATCCAAAAGCCAGTTTGCAAAAATCCTTGTTTGTTCAATATCTGAAGCTTGACTATCAACAGTTAATCTCATGTTTTTAGTTGTAACAGTCCCCCCTGCCTCAACAACAATATTGTCCGCTTTGCCCCACCGGCTCACGGCTTTGTTTCTGGCGACCTGGTGAGGACTTCCCAGGAGGTCACCCATCCTGGTACTACAGGATCTGTTGAATCGATAATGAGAAGGTCATTAGGTATATCGATAATTGCTTCACCATCATTCACACTACCAACCTTGCCTTCTCCTAAATCCAAAAGCCAGTTTGCAAAAATCCTTGTTTGTTCAATATCTGAAGCTTGACTATCAATAGTTAATCTCATGTTTTTAGTTGTAACAGTCCCCCCTGCCTCAACAACAATATTGTCCGCTTTGCCCCACCGGCTCACGGCTTTGTTTCTGGCGACCTGGTGAGGACTTCCCAGGAGGTCACCCATCCTGGTACTACTCCCACCCTAGCACGCTTAACTGCAGCGTTCCAAGAACCTGCAGCCCGTGTGGCCCCAAAACGCGTTGTTGTTAGGAAGGCCAAGATATTACTTATAACACCTAGCATCACTCATGTCCACAGCCGATATGGGATATGCCTAAGTTCTTACATTAGTTAACCTCAAGACTTTGCATTTTTCCCAAATGTAAGATGAACTTAATGACGCATTAATAATATCTTGCCTACTTACGTTGGGAATAACCGATAGAATTTGTCTGAAATCTCCTCCAAAAACAACTACTTTGCCAACAAAAAGCATTTCCGAGCCAGTTATGCTTTGACTACCAAAAATATCGTTCATACTTCTATCCAATGCTTCAAATGCATGTCGATGAACCATTGGTGCTTCATCCCATATAATCAACTTAGCCTTCTTTATTAACTTGGCAACATCACTGTCTGGCTTTATGTAACAAAGAGAATCTTCATTAAGAATTAGAGGAATTTAAAAGCGAGAGTGTGATGTTATACCTCCTGTAAGTAAAGAAGTAATACCACTTAAAGCAACGTTTAAAACAATTTCTCCTCTAGATCTTATTGATGCAGATAATGTCTTCCATAGAAATGTTTTACCTGTTCCGCCATAACCATATACGAAAAACACACCTCCTTGGTTATTTTCAACTGTTGTGATGATATCGTCATATACACCTCGTTGCTCGTTTGTTAAAGCACATAGAAGTTGACGAAACTCATTAGGTAGATTAGCTATGTCGTAATCTAGCTCCTCTGTAATCACACGATTGTTCGAAGACTCAACAGAATCATCATCAGGGTAGGGCATGGTGGTGAATTTTTTTAGGCTGGAACTGTTACGAAGTAAAATCTTTTCAATCTCAAACAATGTCAAGTTTTTAACTTGCTCATCATTAAGGGATAAACCTGTAACATATATACAATATAAAAATGTTAAACAACCATAACATAGAAATAATAGTTGAAAATAATATATAAGAAAGAAAATAATATTTAAAAAATTAAAAAAATAAATTAGTTTGTATTTAAATAATAACTATAGAAATACCTAAATAGATAATTAACGTACCTGGAGACTTTAGTGCAATTCATTGATTATAAAGAAGGGTTTAGTTCCCCGAAATGTATCCAACTTGTCACCTTTTGCTATTGTATGTATCCAACTTTAAAAATTACCATTTAATACATTAAAGTTTCAAAAACTACCACTTAGTACATTGTGACCTGCTATCATAGGTCAACAGCTGGTCACCATCTTCTCCGGCGACTTTTCCGGCGACCACCATCATCTCCGGCGACTTTCCGGCGACCACCATTTTCTCCGACGACTTTTCCGGCAACCACCATCTTTTCCGACAACTTTCCGGCGCCTTTTCCAACCACCATGTGCAGCCCGTTTCCGGCGACTTTTCCAACCACCATGTCCAGCCCGTTTCAGGCGACTTTTCCAACCACCATGTATAACTCGTTTCCGGCGACTTTTTCCGACCACCATGTACACCCTTTTTTCGATGTGGAGTAACCTAGTGGGTGGGGTGCTCTTTAGTTTATGGGTTTTATTACATTTGTATCCGTTTGCGAAAGGTTGATGAAGGCAGCCGGAGAAGATGGTGAGTGGCGGAGAAGATGGGTTTTTGCCGGAAAAAGTCTTGCCGGAAAAAATGGTGGAGTTCCGGTGACTGTGGGTGGTTGCCAAAGATTCGTCGGAAAAATGGAGTAACCGAAAAGTCTCGTCGGAAAATGGGTTCTTGCCAAAGGTCGTCGGAGAAGATGGGTTCTTGCCAAAGGTCGTCGGAGAAGATGGGTTCTTGCCGGAAAAAGTCTCGCCGGAGAAAGTCTCGTCGGAGAAGATGACCGGATGGCCGGAATGACCTGTTACCTATTCAACAAGTTTCCCAAATGTACTAAATGGTAGTTTTTAAAACTTCAGTGTATTAAATGGTAATTTTTAAAGTTGGATACACACAATAGCAAAAGGTGACAAGTTGGATACATTTTGGGGAACTAAACCCTATAAAGAATCCCCTCTACCAAGTATTGCCATGTTTTTTGCCAAACAAATTCAGGTCTAGACAGACTATTTGAAATCAACATGGTTGCAAATAAAAAGCGTAGATAAAAACCAGAACCGGTTAAACTTGCTTCTTCAATGGCATCAACATATTCCATGTCGTCATCTAAAAGCCCAATAGCATAACATGCATCTCTAAAAGTAGGAAATATATCTCCATTTACAGTACGAATGTCCTCGAATGATTCTGGACCTTTGACTTTATTCAATAGAATTCTTAAGTAATATGCTTCACCAAGAGCAGGAGACACCGAATGAATTCTTCCAATTGAAAAGCCTTTTTTCCTTCGATCCCAACGTCGCTCTTCCTATTTCCACACAAACTCCATAGGGAATTGAACATAAGTAAGTTTTCACGCTTCTTCGTAAAGCTCATTGCACTTCATCCAAGCTAAAAACATTGAAGATGCCACAGAAGTTTTGTTTATGACATTTTCAATATCATCTTCAGCCCAAAAACGACTTGTTGTTGTCCAGGAAGATGGAAAGGAAGTCTCAAAACAGAAGGAGTCCTGTAATGAACATCATACCCAAATATACGCCAAGAAGCTTCACATGCAGATACATATCTACAGTCATAATATTCCTTTATTTCATCAACGGGAGTATTATTATCTTCTTCATTGCTGTTTTCTACAACTGCAACAGTAGCTCTATCTGGACCCTTGTTGATATATTTGAACAAATACTTTATAGAAGAATCCTGATTGCACCACTCAACATTAATGTGTGCCTGATATCTTTTCAAAAGATATTTGTTATATGCAACAACATTTCTGTTATCTAATTGAACACCTAACTTTTCAACAAAACGCCCATCATTTCTTCTGCGATATAGAGGAAAACCATTACCATCAATGGATGTGTATTCAGAAAACCTTTTTGGAAAGTTTTTTGAACACTTTCTATCAATCATGCAAGGACAGTTAATGTTTTCTTCACCACAAGGACCATGGATCATGAACTCCTTCACAAGTGAGTACAAATCTGGATCTTCGTCTTTGTCTGGGATCTCGGCTGAAATAATCGGATCAATTTGTTCAACAGTAGGTAGCTTGAAATCAGAGTGCATAAATAGGCATATATGGCTATGAGGCAAGCTGCGCTTATGAAACTCCACTGTATAAACAACTACACAAAAAGTGAAATTGAAATTAATAAAACTAAATTATTGGTATTAACCTTTTGCTAAATTTATAATCATAATTGTAACATACTTGCCTGAACCTTACCGAATAATGCATTGTCTTTCAACTCTTTAATAAGTGCATCAAGCTTCATCTTAAATAACCGACAAAGAATATCAGGCCTGTCTTCTGGATTTACCATGGTGTCTTTAAGAAATCTCTTAATTTCTGGCCATTTAGGATTACATGTCACGGTTATGAAAAAATCTGGATATCCATACCACTTGCATCTAGATAGTTTTGCATCATGTAGCGAGAACCACTTGTAAAAGAAGGTAAGATAACATGTTTTCCGACGTTGGAAACATTCATCGCTCCTTGTTCTTGTACGGTACGTAAATTCTCAAAAGTTTCTCACCTTAGAACTTTTTCCTGCTTACGTATGTAATGCAATCTCTCACTTTCAATCATCGTATAACCATCAACAATAAATTGTTGGAGGAGTCTTCTTGCATTGAGAATTAATGAGAAAATATTTACCCTATCTTGAAGCATGAAGGCGAAGAACTCTCTCATTGTTACATTTGTTCTTTTACTGCTGCTTGAAGACGTTATACCTCTATGAGGAATGTCAACTCTATAACCATCTTCTCCATATGGAAACAAAAGTGGATACTGAAGAGGAAGGTAAGAAGGATGTAATTCACTTATTTGTTGTAGACGACCCGTTTGATGTTCTACAATAATATATCTCTTTTCAGTTGTATCACCAATATCTTCAACAATTAAAGCTGCAACCTCAGAAGCAGTTGGTAGGTTATATGTTCTTCCATCCTTTTGTCGTTTTCCAATAAGGCGTAACTTTAGCTCCACATTAGGATTGGACTGAAAACAATCTCTTGCCATCCTATAAGACTTAACCAAAACATTTTGGGAATCTAGCATGTTCTTCAAAAACTGTATAATCTCAACATTAAGGGACTTGGAATTTGATGTAGAACCTTCTCTTTGTTCATTGATTACGTAATAAAAAAATATTAATCATTAGCATAACTATATTAAGGAACTAAAATAAATATACTAATAAGTATAAGGGTGAATATATACTGACAAACACTATGCCTATTTGAAACTTCATGCTCGGTATCGTATATGTATAGTTGAGAGAATTTTGGTTTTGATCTACTTGGTGGTAGAAGACTGCCCATCCTATGGTAATTTTGACCGCCAAGCCTGTATATATATGGAGCATTACCTCTATTAATGGATGAATCAACTTTCCCACCCATTAAGGTAAATGAATACATTGCATTATAATGACGAATGTTCTTCATGAAGTATTTGCTTTTAGAATCTACGCAATGGAAAAGGCTTGTGTAAGTTGTTGGCATTTCTTTTTCTTTGGGAAGCTCAACTTTGCCGTAAAGACAACAAAGTGAATAACTTGTTTTTATACCACCTCGTCTTCCCCTAAGAGCTTCATCTTTCCATAACTTTGCATGACATAATTCACAGATAACCCTTTGATCACCATGATCAAAATAGTCTGTTGAATAATATGTTTGTGAAATATTATAATAAATTCAATAATAGTAATAGTTATAAATGTGAAATAATTAATCAAGAAAAAGTCACCTTGGGATATCCCTACAATTATGTCTGTAGGTTGTTGTTCTTCGGTTATTTCATCATATACTGTCAAATCAATCGTGGGTATGTACATTAAATAACAGTTGTTGGTAAAGAAAACTAACATATCTTTGTTTAGTCTCTAAGACAAAACGTGGGTTTTTTATATACCAATCTTCCATTTAATTAATTTTTTTAACGATCAACAAAATCCTATAATAGTTTAATTCGAATAACTATTGCAAAATCATAAAGAAATCCCATATTAATTTTAACAGTTAATTTGTAGTGCGATTGATCTTTTAATGTCAATATACTTTTCTATCAAATATATTAATTTGATAAAAAAAACTACAAACTTTATTTATTTTTAATTTAATTTGATTCATATCAACAATAAAAATATAACAAAGACATTGTAGAGATAAAATCGTAAATTATATTTTACTTTCTACATGTTGTTAATAAGCTCACACATAAAGAGAAGGATACATAAAAACTTACTTGGATTGAAGTATCAGAACAAAACAATCGTTTAGTGGTGTTGAACAATAAAATTAAGCATATGTTGAATTTCACGTTGAAGGAATAAAAGAATAGAGAAACAATTAGAGACAATGAACTATTATTTTCATTGATCATGAACACTTTAAATAGGCTATTATTTTCATCTATGATATTCAATCGCCACAGAAGTTCCAACTGAATAACAGCCTTGAAATGGCTTGACAGCAGCTAAATGTCGCTGTTGTGGCGATTGAATATCATAGATGAACCTGACATAAGAAGCTAAATAATGCATATATAGAGAGAGAGACGATGGATATTCGGGTCATGACAATGAAACGGGGATGTGGAAAGGAGAGAAATCAGGGCGGTTTAGGAGAAAATGGGGATGAGATGTTAGATTTTGAAATATAGTGTTGTATGGGCTATTGATATCTTAAAAATTTAAGATAGCTGTTATTGGCTTTTTATAATAGTAGCATGGATAATTATGTTTTATATTAAAACACAAACAAATAGTAGTTTTTTATGTCTACATTGGTAAATCTAATTCTAATTTGTCATTTTATGTCTGGGATAGCGAGTATGGTTTGGGTTCTACAATTCAACAGCACGGCAACACTACTGATGGAGTTCTACTCCAGCACCGATGTTAACGCTCGCGACAACTTCAGGCCGTACGGAGCATCTGTTTCCCTACTTAACAGCATTGCATGGCTGTATTTTGGCCGTGTGTTGAGCCACATAAAACGTTCTGAGCTAATGCTAGCAATGACTGGGGCTTTACTTATAAAGATGTTTCATATAATATCTTTTTTTTATATCTGGTACACTGAAGGTATGACACTTTACTTTCAATAAATTTACTCTATCTTTGTATCATTTATATTATATAACCAATAAATAATGAAAGAAATTAAATACTTTCTCTATAGCGTCGAGTTGCAGCGTTGCTCATGGCCACGATTATGTTAGAAAAGCATACAATTATATAGTGGTCAAAATGTGAGTCGTAAATGCGTACCAGTGTATAATAATCGGCTCTCAGATATGCATAATAAACCCACATACAACAATTAACCGATGTGCCCACCGACAACAAATTCCTCAAGCTTTAGTCTTTTCGATCAACCTCATGTGTCGCCGTTTTATACTAGATTTTTTTAGTAAAAAACGTTACACAAGTAAAATCAACTGAACTTAAAAGGTTGTTAATAAGACTTACCATCTCGTATGCCAAACCCATGTAGCTCATGCAACCGGTAACAACACACGCTATCCCCATAACCAAATCTAGCTCGTCATGAAAATAATATGCAACGACTACCGTGATGGTACCAATCACCACAACCTCGAAAACGAGTAGCACGAAAACTCGAAGCTATATGTAGACAATGCCAATAATTAGATTTCTTTATGTTGGGATTATTGAGTGGGAAATTGGCGTACGGTATGCACTGTATGCCCACTGTGAGTTTGTGGGTTTTGCATAAAAATATAAGAAAGAACACTAATTAAGGTAAACATATTGAAAATAAAAACACCACTGCCATACCTTCCTATTAGCATTACCATATATGAAGGACACTAGGTGGAATGTCTCAACCACACAAGTCCCACCCATAACAGTAAGTAGCTCACTACGATCTGTGTCAGTCGACATATGGCAAAAATATGCCCAAGCAATAGCATTGAGTAAGAAAACAGCTGCTCCATACGGCTTGAATCTTTTGGAGGCATTAGGATCGTTGCTAGAGTAGAACTCCATGATTAATGTTGTCGTGCTGTTAAACTAAAGCATGGCAAACATACCCGTTGTACCAGACATAACAAAAACGAATTAGAATTAGATTGAGACGAATTAGAATTAGATTAACTAATGTCGACAACATTGCTCTTTTCGCAAGCCTCTATCAAGTTAAAAACTTCTTATTGAAATGTAAAAATTACTTCTAGGAAGAAATTTAAAAATTTTCACTGAGCTAGACTAAGAAAAGTAAACTAAGATGATTTTCCAAACTAAACTAATAAGAGCATTGCCTAAAGCAAGTAAGCATGAAAGATAATCATTTGCTTAATTGAACCTTGGTAGCTAAAAGATGCTTGGTTATTACCCAATGATTGGTTGTTACTCGATGGATAATAGAAAGGAATAAAAGGAATCTTGGTTATTACCCAATGGATAATAGAATAACAACTTTGCTTTGTGGGTTATTACCCAATGGATAATAGAATGACAACTTTGCTTTTGTGGGTTATTACCCAATGGTCCATAGAAAAGCATCTTCTATTACAATATGGTACTCCTTTTATCATAGGTATTCCTTTAGCATTTTTCTCTTTTGCAAACAGCACCATCAGCTACCTTGAACATTGGAAAGCACTTGCGAGCTGCTGATAATATTTATTCATTTTATAAGTTGTGCACAGTATTTTAAAGGAAGTTACCTATTAAGAGCCCGGGCTTCACGACGGGTTATAAACTGTGATAGATTTGATCGTAGTAGCAACATAGATTTATATGAAACATAAAGTTTATAAAAATGTTGTCAAATTTAATAAAATAAATAAAAAAGAATTAAGAAATCAAAAAATCAAAAAATTTAATTTAGGAGATTTTAATAATACCAACAATTACCAGGAAGTCAAAAAGACTGTTCATGAACAGTAGCCACAGACACTTTAACATGTTCCAACCAATATACGATATATGAGTAAAACGTAAAATGAAATATAAAAAAGTAAAAGATATAAAGTGAATAAATATTAGAGAAAATTATTTTTTTAGACAAAAATAAATCCTTGAAAATTATTTTAGACAAAAAATGGCTCCGGTGACAATTTTAGACAGCCACCCGCTACCCCGGCCGCTACCGCCGCAATTTGGGCCGCTCTCCGGCGACAACCAAGGGTTTCCAGCGGGTTTTTTTTTGGTCCGCTACCCCTCCGGCCGCCATCCGCGGCCCGCACCTGATTGGTCCACGTGAGATCCAGTCAGCGCCACCTCACCCGCCACCTCACCCGCCAAGCCACGTGGGCCGCTACCAGCCTGGCCGCTCTTCGCGGCCCGAGCCCACACGGCGGCTCCCCATTGGGCCACGTGTCCAATCCGGAAGAAAAAAAAAACCCTAACCCTAAGTCTTATTTAATTCAGCCGACACATACCCCCACCACATCCCTTTCATCTTCTTTCTTCTTCTTTCTTCTTCTTGTTTTGACTGTGGGGGGACCAAGATCAAATTTACTCTTTAAACAATTACACCATAAACACTTATTTAATTTTGCTTTCTTTCTTGAATTTTGCTTTTGGGGGACAAGAACACATCTTTCACGTGTTCTTCCTTGTGGGGGACCAAAAATCTTATTTTAAGAACACGTGTTCTTCCTTGTGGGTGACGATTATTTTACTTATATCATGGCAAATCAAGTAAGTGGCTATATTTTCAGTTGTTTACATTATGTTGTTTACGTGTGTATAAAATTGTTGTTGTATGTTGTTTAGTTTGGATCTAATTGTTTATCTAGTTGTTTTAACATGTTGTTATATTATCTACTTGTTTATGTAGTTGTAAATCTTTATAAAAAAAATTTATACTCATTTTTTTATATATAAGTTATATTTAAAAAGTATATGATTTTTATTAGTGTGTATATTTAGTTGTTTATATGTAGTTGTTTATATGATTTTTAGTTGTTTATGTAGTTGATAATTTTAAAAAAAATTATATAAGTTATGATTTTTATTAGTGTGTATATGTAGTTGTTTATATGATTTTTAGTTGTTTATGTAGTTGATAATTTTAAAAAAAATTATATAAGTTATGATTTTTATTAGTGTGTATATGTAGTTGTTTATATCTAGTTGTTTATATGATTTTTACTTGTTTATGTAGTTGATAATTTTAAAATAAAATTATAGAAGTTATGATTTTTATTAGTGTTTATATCTTGTTTATCTAAATGTTTATCTAGTAGATGATTTTTATTAGTGTTTATAATTAGTTTATATAATTGTTTATTTATTAGTGTTTAAGAAAATGCACTATTGGCCCTTGAACTTTAGAAAATGCACTATTGGCCCTTGAACTTTAGAAAATGCACTATTGGCCCCTGAACTTTAGAAAATGCACTATTGGCCCATGAACTTTAGAAAATGCACCATTGGCCCCTGAACTTTAGAAAATGCACCATTGGCCCCCTGAACTTTAGAAAATGCACCATTGGCCCCTGAACTTTAGAAAATGCACCATTGGCCCCTGAACTTTAGAAAATGCACCATTGGCCCCTGAACTTTAGAAAATGCACCATTGGCCCCTGAACTTTAGAAAATGCACCATTGGCCCCTGAACTTTAGAAAATGCACCATTGGCCCCTGAACTTTAGAAAATGCACCATTGGCCCCCTGAACTTTAGAAAATGCACCATTGGCCCCTTAACTTTAGAAAATCCACAATTGATAAAAAATATATAAGTGAACTAATATGTAGATGTAGATGAAATATGTAGATAAAATATGTAGATAATATATAATTAAACCAACATAAATAAGTTGACATATTCATTAGCATGTGTCTTCACATGTCCATCCAATTAGATATATATATATATATAAAAAGTTGTAAATTATATTAGTATAAATGCATTGATAGTCAAATCCAGGGGCGTACTTACTATAAGCACTCTAAGGGGTTTAAGGAGGTTGCCTATAAAATGGTAACCGAATGAGAATGGTTTTTAAAATGCTTTAGCGTTACCATTCTCACCGCCTCTTGTGTGGACTAGTGGAATTACCGAGTGGTTTGATAGGTCAATGTAACAAGTTAAAAGTATTAGGATAGAATTATGAAGCAAAATCCCGTTTAACAAATGTAAGTGAAATAACATAAATAACAAGATATATACACATGTGTCCTCACATGTATATATATATATAGAGTCAATCTAACGTTAATATTTTTTTGACATAGGTATTAAGGACTGACCTGACGGTTAGGAGCAAGTACTCGTTATGTTCAGACATTAGGGAAATGTTAGACGAGGGGCTGATGATTATTTTTAGGCTTACTCCATTCGGTCCTTGGCTCGACCTGACGTGGAAGACCGGAGATGCTATGCTTGTGAGCAACTTTCTTTCGCGGGAGGTTGAGGATTCGGGTGCAGAATTCCAGCAGTTAACCTACTCTATTGGAGATCATGTGCGCCATTTCGGCCGGGAGGAGTTCATGCTAATCACCGGACTCCCTTTTGGTCCGTTTCCGGACTCTAGCACTGTGGTTGGAAATAGATTGATCAGAAGGTTGTTTCCAGCATCTGTTCCAGCCCGACCGTCACAAGGTCAGGCTTTTCGTGTACGAATGTCGGAAGTTGTCAGGGTATGGAACGAAGAATTTATAGGTCTACCTGACGAGGACAAAGCGCGCATAGCGCTTATTATGATGGTTGAGTATGTGTTTCTAGGAAAGCAGGCAAAGCAATATGTTTCTGATGAAGTTATATGTGCACTCGACGATATCGATGGGTTTTCTGAGTATCCATGGGGATCGTTCGTATGGGAGTACACATATAAGCAAATGAAAGGCGCTTTTAGCAGACGGAACCCAGTTACCAACAAAATGTCTCTATCTGGATTTTTACTCGCTTTTAACGTAAGTTACATTAATAATTTGACTTATATTTATTATAATCTTTTTTCTTAATACTTGTTTTAGACTTAGATATTTTTGTTTCTATAACTACAGATTTGGATTTTAGAGATGTTCCCTGTCTCTGAAAGGTGGTTTAGTAGGATCGATGAAAGACATCCTAGGGGAATTCGTTGGCAGAGAAAGGTTAGGAGTCTGTCATATAAACATGTTGGTGCGTTTTTTCGCTTTCCATCGGTATGTCCTACTGATATATACTCAATTACGAGAAGCTTTTTTAAATTAGACTTTGTTTTAGTATTATGTTAATTTATCATGAGTTTATTTCCCATACTAGCGGACGAGGCACCCACACCAGACGCTTATAGCTGATGCGTTCGAGCTTCAGCAGGACTGGTATGCAGGTAGCATTGAATGGTTTCGTAACCCTTTGAGCATTCGGCCGTCAAAGAGGCTTAGAGTATCGGATGTGGAGCCTTCCGATGATGATGATGGTGATGGTGATGATGATGATGATGGTCATGGCGATAATGGTGGTGATCCACAACGGGGGGGATGCGGGGGCGGGTCCTAGTCATCAGTACCAGTCCACAGATGCGCGGGCGGGTCCTGGCCATCAGTACCAGTCCACAGATGCGGGGACGACTCCACATGTGGACGATTTTTTCCATGATAGATGGACTCAGATAGATGACCTAAAGAAAGATGTCGGGTTCATCACTGAGGAGCAGAGGAAACAAAGGGCTGATATTGATAGGATTACGAGAGATATCGATCAATTGAAGGTAAACGATGAACCAAATTTAAAGCTTTCATATAATTTTATTTGTTATCGACTGACACATACATTTTTTAGATGTCTGGACGACATTCGTATTCTGCACCGGATCCATATGCATGGGCTGGACAATATTCGTATTCAGCACCGGATCCATGGGCGTCGTCGTTGTTTTCGGACACGGCCTACCCCTACACACCGGGCAGCCGTGTTGGTCTTGTAAGTTTTATATGCGATTCATATATTTATTTTCTATGTTATATATATGTTACTATGTTTTAATTGTATTCAATTTTTAATTTCAGGATGAGTCATGGCGTTACGTTTTTGACAACGCGGTCCACATTCTTACTTCTCCTGCGTATCCTGGCGAGCAGGAGATTCAGCATGTCACGCCGGTGGCCCATCGTGTCTCGCCGGAGATCCAGCATGTGTCGCCGGTGGCCCACCGTGTCTCGCCGGAGATTCAGCATGTGTCGCCGGTGGCCCACCGTGTCTCGCCGGAGATTCAGCATGTCTCGCCGGTGGCCCACCGTGTCTCGCCGGAGGTACCCCAGGCTATCCCGTCTATAAAGAGTCCCCGGCCTCAGAGGGATATAAAGCCGGCACCCTCCATCAATCCTCCGTACACCGTCGGGAAAGCAAAGAAGATGCTTGGCGCTGTGTTAGGACCGACGTTTAAACCCTCTTGGCGGTCTACTACTACTACTGCTGCTGCTGGTACTTCTACTACTGCTGATGTTGCTGATGCTACTGCTACTACTACTACTACTCTTGCGCATATTATTAGTCTCTACAGGACGGGTCAACTGCAACCTATGTATATATCATGCTACCTATCGAATGCAGTAAACCGTAGTTTTTGGGGCACTTTGCTAGGGTTTGAAGATAGCGGGTATCTGACAGATCAGGTTAGTAATTAGTCATTTCTGTATACAATTACAATTAATTATTTTCTTATTTAACGATTTATATTATGATTTCAGCACATCGACGCATGGGTCACCCGCATTATGGATGTACGACCCAGAACAGCCGATTGGGCTGTAATGATGTCAGGGTTCGCAGGATTGATAAACATCCAAGGGGGCAAAGAATTGGCGAAGTTGTGCGTCGGGGGGGATGGCGATTACGTAGGATGGGACACGTTGGTTCGGGTAAAATTTTGTGCCTTATATATATTATCTGAAATATTTCTAAACCTTACATTTATTTATGTCTTGTTTTCAATCTGTGATATTATCAGGTTTACATTCCGATATGCATGCATCCTAAGCATTGGATCCTAGGAGATCTAGACTTGATGACTATGCGTATGGCTGTGTACGATAGCTATCGTCATTCTGGTCTTAAGGGTGATGTGGATGCAAGGCTCAAGAAATTAAAGAAGGGTCTGCTAGACGTGTTTAGGGAGCTCAATCATCATACCCGGGTGGAGCAAGCTAGGAACTTGTCATGGTACACACCATCCGGTATACCACAACAAAATGGGTCACTTGGTGATTGTGGTGTATGGGTATGTCGCTTCCTGGAGGATTTGATAAGCGGTAGAGTCCCGCGGCCGACGAAATACGCTATTTCGGAAGCTACTCAGTGGCGGCAGCATATGGCGGTGGAGTTCTATAACTTGAAGATGGATATTAATCCCGCCGATTTGGAATCATAGTGTTTGTACAGTTTTTTGTTTTTGTACAGTTTTTTGTTTTTGTACAGTTAGGTTAAACGTAATTTGTACAGTTTTTTTAGGCTTTTTAGTTAGGTTAGACGTTTGTTTATACAACATTTTTTAAAGTCACTTCACAGTGGGATAAAGGATCTGGAAGGTGTACAAGCCCAACCTCTGCAAGCCTCACACACGCATATTCCTAAATTCCTATTAGCAATCGAGTGTCTTCTGTTCAGATACATTGTACCTTCTACCATGGCCCTGGAAACATGGATGCTGGTCCGAGTAAAGATAGGCAACATGATATAAGACCCGCCAAATGCCAAGCATCATTTTTATACGGTCGTTATGGTTGCACCGATACCTTATAAAATTAATGGTTGGCATTTGTAGGATTATCATTTATCGGGTTGCCTATCTTTACTCAGACCAGCAGCCATGTTTCCAGGGCCTTGGTAGAGAGTACAATGTATCTGAACCGAAGTTACTCGACTACGGGTAGGAATTTAGGACTATGCGTGGGTGAGGCTTGTATTTGAAGTTGGGCTTGTGCATCTTCTAGCTCCTTTATGTCACTGTGAAGTGACTTTAAAAAATGTTGTGTAGTTAGGTTATCAATGGTGTCAACTATGTATGTGAATACTTTGTAATACACTTAATCTTCTCTGTTTGGGTATACGGTGGACGTGTTTCCGCGTTCCGCTGCAAGCCCCACCCACGCATAGTCCTAAATTCATATTAGCAATCGACTGACCCCGGGTCAAATACATCATACAATCTACGTTGGCCCTAGAAACATGTCTGCTGGTCCGAATAAAGATAGACAACATGATATAAGACCCGCCAAATGCCAAGCATCATTTTTATACGGTCGTTATGGTTGCACCGACACCTTATAAAATTAATGGTTGGCATTTGTAGGATTATCATTTATCGGGTTGTCTTTCTTTACTCGGACCAGCTGGCATGTGTCTAGGGCCAAGGTAGAATGTACAACGTATTTGAACCGAAGTCACTCGACTACCGATATGTATTTAGGACTATGCGTGGGTGAGGTCTTGTAGCGAAACGCGGAAACATGACCGCCGTATAAGCAGTACAGAGGATATTATTGTGTCAACTATGTATGTGAATACTTTGTAATACAATATTTTCAAGAACGTTTAACATTTAATGAAAAACCACTTTGTCATAGACTTTTAAATTCACAAAAAACACATCCGCCATGACACTCGGCCGATAATAGCGGCTCCCCAAGTATATAAATAGGATGCTCCTATCAACATAAACCTCACAACTCTAATACTTTCATCCATATCTTCAATAACACTTGTCTTTTTCTCTTCCCTCTAAACCGGATATGGCTCTTTCCCTAGCAACTAATCCCACCTATTTCATTGTCCAAATTGAAAAGGAGTTAACAGACCATGGCATATTGGTAAGCTTAATTAACCTCTCTTCATTCTCAAATGTCACTCCATTCTTAAAGTTCATATTTTTTTCAGGTAATTCCAGCGCCGTTTGTGTTGATGTGGAAATTGACAGATCATCATAAGTGTCAAATAAGCCACGATGGATGGCACTATCATATGGATATGATGGTCATGGCTCCGGATAGTTTTGTCATGCGTGGTCCTCTTAACCTCGTGTTTGGCGAACACAACATTCGCCATGGCACTTGGTTGAAGTTCACTCTGTATCAAGGTCCACCTCGTCATCTGATCGACAATATGTACGATGTGAAGTTTGATTTCGTGAAGATGTGATTTCTTGTTGGTCTCGTGGATGTATAAGGGCGCCGTAATTGTATGTTTCTTACTTATGTGTGTAGCAAGTTATTGTGTGGTTTCTTATGTATGTGTGTCTTCTCTTTTACAATGTAACTGTTCGGCCCTTGACCACAATTATGTTAATTGTACGATGTTTTAATACTTATGTGACCTAATTAGGGTTTTTTAATGACACTAACCCTATATATATATTTTTAAAATAATATGTAAATAATATGTGACCTTTATATATCCTAACCCTAATTAGAGTTTTTTTTAAATTAGGGTTTTAATATATACACTAACCCTAATTAGGGTTTTAATGACACTAACCATATATATTTATTTTTAAAATAATATGTAAATCATATGTGACCTTTATATATCCTAACCCTAATTAGAGTTTTTTTAAATTAGGGTTTCAATATATACACTAACCCTATATATATATTTTTAAAATAATATGTAAATAATATGTGACCTTTATATATCCTAACCCTAATTAGAGTTTTTTTAAATTAGGGTTTCAATATATACACTAACCCTAATTAGGGTTTTTTTAAATTAGGGTTTCAATATATACACTAACCCTAATTAGGGTTTTAATGACACTAACCCTATATATATATTTTTAAAATAATATGTGACCTTTATATATCCTAACCCTAATTAGGGTTTTTTTAATATTAGGGTTTTAATATATAGACTAACCCTAATTAGGGTTTTTTAAAATTAGGGTTTCAATATATACACTAACCCCAATTATGGTTTTAATGACAGTAACCCTATATATAATATTTTTAAAATAATATGTAAATAATATGTGACCTTTATATATCCTAACCCTAATTAGGGTTTTTTTAAATTAGGGTTTTAATATATACACTAACCCTAATTAGTGTTTTTTTAAATTAGGGTTTCAATATATGCACTAACCCTAATTAGGGTTTTAATGACATTAACCATAGTACCATAGTAATGACTGCAAACTAAGACAACGGGAAAATAACATAATTAAAGCATTTGAAAAGAATTTGGTATCATATATATAGGTGTTCACGTGAAAATGTACGAGAAGGACCCATGTGACTGAAAATGTACGAGAAGGACCCATTTGGTATCATATATATATACTTGTACCAACGTCTTAATGAGTTTATCAATGACATGATTCACTAAATAGTGAAGTAGTACACTATTGCTTTTAGTAAAAGATGATTGATGCTTCTACATAATAAAGTAAGATTCGTCTGAAAAGCTAAATACTATTGCTTTCAGACCAATAATTCATGTTTGGGTCATAAAATAAGGCTGAAATACTGTAAAACGCTGAAAAGTAAAAGATGACTGACGCTTCTGCATAATACAGTAAGATTCGTCTGAAAAGCTAAATACTATTGCTTTCAGACCAATAATTCATGTTTGGGTCATAAAATAAGGCTGAAATACTGTAAAACGCTGAAAAGTAAAAGATGACTGACGCTTCTGCATAATACAGTAAGATTCGTCTGAAAAGCTAAAACAGTAAGATTCGTCTGAACACTCAATTGATTCAGCCAAAAAAAATTTAATAAAATAAAGAGAAAACATGGCTATAAAAAGGGTCTATCCCATGAACCAAATACTCACACCTCTCATACAGTTCTTATCTAGCTCTTACTACAACAATGGCTGATAAATTGCCTTCCTCATCAACAAACCCTGGGTCTCGAAGAATGTCTGGAAACCCTCGTTCCTCTCAATTTGAAAACCCTCCTTGTACTCAAATAATGCCTGGAACACTACGTAGGGAAATAGCAAAAAAGGAAGGGGAGATAGCGACGATACAAGAAGAATGGGTGCGTAAGCGTGGGGAACAAGATATAATTGAAGAGGAGATCGAAAACAAGAAGAAGTTCGTTAAAGAACTTCAAAAGGAGATTCGAGCACAAGAAAAACGTGTGAAGGAGGAGTATGTACCTTGGTACCCAAATATGCAACAACATATCAAAGCTAATGAAGACTGGATTGCTTCGATAAAACAACTCTATCCGAATGATAACTAGGGGATCTCAACTATGTTAGATCTGTTGTACTTTGGTATCCCACTGTTATTTGTTATTGTTGTTGTTGTTGTTGTTTCTTTAACTTTTGTGTCTCAACTATGTTATCATGCTTTCAGTGAAATCAATTAAGTTTTATGTCGTTTTATGTCTACTGATTAATGTGTCAAGTATATATGTATCAGTTAATTGTTAATGCAATACAGTATTCTGTGTTTGTTCTACTCTTTGTTACTAAAATGTTACATGCTAAAATAAGATACGTTTTATTAATGCAAGCAAAAACCAAAGACATTGACATGGGTTACATATTAAACGGCTAATTAAGATCGACAGTTCCTATTGGCTCTAGTTGACTGCTTCCTCTAGCGGAACTTGGAATCCACGGACACTGTGAGCTTATATGTCCGTATTCTTCACACCTAGGACACTTCTGCTGTGAACGACTTTCACCACGAGATGGACGACGTTTGTTGACTTTCGGTCTTCCAACTGGTCTCTTTATTATCAGTGGTGGATGTACGGTGGGTATAGGGTTTTGTGGATAGTGTCATGTTTCTGCAGGTCCGACTGGCCTAATTACCCCATGGTATGTTGCCTTGTACAATTCGGCCATGTAATAAGGCTGAGTAACCAAATAAAATACATCATTTTTACCCAATCTTTTTGCAACTGTTATGGCATGACCGCACGGCAACCCAGACACCTGCCATTTGAGACATGTGCAATTACGGTGCTGCATATCAACTTCAGCGTTATACCCGTAATCGCGGACCTCCCATTTGTCGTAGCCAATTCCATGAGCAGTCCATGTCGCGGACTTTACAATCCTTTTATGGATCTTCTTTTGGGCCCATTCTGTTAGCTGGTGGTTTAACTCTTCTGCAATATACAATATACAGTTTTAGAAAATAGTCTATTCGAATTATAAAATAATCATACGTAAAACTAAGATATTGATATTTTCTAAACCTCCTTTACGTCGACGAAGAAAGTACCACTCTTGTTGGAATTCTCTAAAGTACTCCATGAGTCCGACAATAGGTAGTTTACGAGCACACTTTGACAATGCGTTGATGGACTCTGCACTGTTCGATGTCATAATGTTAAAACGTTGTCCAGGAAAGTGAGCCCTTGACCACCTCTCCACCCCAACCTCTTGCATCAATTGAGCACCTTCGGGTACGACAGTTTGAAGAAGATTCATCATTCGGTCAAACACTCGCGTGGTGTAAGCCTTGCAGGCCTTCCAGTATGGGGTCTTGAATTTTTTTATCCTTGGCGCTCTTGATCTAACGTTCATGACCAAATGTCGACAACACAGGGCATGATGTGCATTTGGAAAAATGGCGGTAATGGCTGCGTTTATAGAAGCAGCTCTATCCGACATAAACACCAACCCTCTTGGCTCACCGATACATGTTTTTAACTTGTTCAGGAACCATGTCCACTCGTCCGCTGTCTCGGACCTACCGACTCCAAGTGCAACGGGCACAATGTTGTTGTTTCCATCCATAGCCACAACCAAAAACATCGTACCCAAGTATTCCCCCTTCAAGTGCGCAGCATCTATTATAAGGACAGGTCGCAGGTTTTGCAAGAATGTATGGATCTGCAAGAAAATGTGTGTGTTTAGATACTGTATGAGCTAACGAAAATAATAAAATGTTTAATTTATAGAATTTTAACGTACCGCTACACCAAGGGCAACGAAACACTCCGCAAAACGCCCGCTAGAGTCTGTCCTTATTGATGTTATCGTACCTGGATTTGCACGCTCCAGGTTATACAAATACATGGGGAGCCGAGTGAATGACTCTGCATGGCTGCCTCTGATTAACGTTATGGCCTTCCACCTCGCACGCCACGCGGTGGCGTACGGGATCGTAACTCCATACTGTTCTCGAAAATCTTCGGCCATGTCTTTTGGCGTTAGTACTCTGCGGGAATTTCTAAATTTAGTTTTAAAAAAGTTACCCAGCAACCTTTGGTTGGCATGACGGTGGTTAGGGTTCAACTGGGTCCTTGAACACTTGTGTACATCAACCAAATCTGTTACCATAAACATACCACCACCTCCATAGGCTTTCGCTTTCATGCTCCACTTACAATGATCGCGGGCACATGCAATCTCGTACCTTTTGGTGCAAGACTTTTTCGTCTTATACTCAAATTGTTCTTCTATAAATTTCATTCCGACCTCCAAAATCAATTTCTCTTTCGTATCAAAAACTTTACCAATACTTAGCCTTTGACTACGTCGATAAGGTACGCCTTCACTGTCTTCCGTCGAGACATCTGGGGTTGGAATGAGAGGAGGTATTCCAAAATAATCATCTAACCCTGGTCGTAACCTGGAGGGTTCCACACCTTCTTCGTTTTCTTCATCTTCTTCGTTTTCTTCATCTTCTTCGTCTGACAAACCCATGTCCAAAACATGGGCTTCATCTTCTGCACATCCGAAGAACTTTCTACGCTCGTCTTCGTCTTCATCTTCGTCTTCATCTTCGTCTTCCTCTTCTTGCACTTCTTGTTGTTGATCTTGCTGCGTCTCTGGGACAACTTCTGGATAACTGTCACTAAGACCATATCCAAAGTCTGCACGATATGAGGTTTCGTGTGACTGTTGGATTTGGGACTCAGTATCCAAATACATTGGTTCTTCGTTTATAGTGTTTGAAGTACCTGCGCCATCACCCTCGCCAGAAACGTATACATCAACGTAAACTTCAGGAGGATCCTCTAACCCGTTTGCATATTGCAAAAATACGCTAACATCTTCATCGTCGGTTATCTGAAATAATTGGCCCTCATGCTTGTAGCAGATATGCAGTTGGCCACTTGATCGATCGATTTCACATTTCCAGCAACAGTAATTAACCAGATGTTTAAATGTACTGTTTATTTTCAATCTAACACCTTTTCTCACGGTTGGTTGAACGTAATCCAATCCGTCGACGCCTGCAGCCCATTTCCCACCGGAACAAAGGTATAACCTCGGTTTATCCTCACTGGAACTCATTTTCAGAAACAAACGAATTTTTGTATTGACGAAATTTAAGAAGAAGGAAGGTGCTCAATTTTTGTGTTTAAGAATTATGCATCTCCAAGAGGGTTGGTATCCAATTTAAACAAAATTTTGAAAAAACTTTACAGACACAAACAGTACATTAAAGACACAAACAGTACATTAAGGTACACACATCACATGCACTATCAGCTCCTTTAATCATACATTAAAGACAAAAATCGTACAATCAAAAGCAAAAGAGTCTAGGGCTGAATTAGGGTTAGGGTTAGGGTTTTTTAGGGTTTTCTTCCGGATTGGACACGTGGCCCAATGGGGAGCCGCCGTGTGGGCTCGGGCCGCGAAGAGCGGCCAGGCTGGTAGCGGCCCACGTGGCTTGGCGGGTGAGGTGGCGGGCGAGGTGGCGCTGACTGGATCTCACGTGGACCAATCAGGTGCGGGCCGCGGATGGCGGCCGGAGGGGTAGCGGACCAAAAAAAACCCGCCGGAAACCCTTGGTTGTCGCCGGAGAGCGGCCCAAATTGCGGCGGTAGCGGCCGGGGTAGCGGGTGGCTGTCTAAAATTGTCACCGGAGCCATTTTTTTGTCTAAAATAATTTTCAAGGATTTATTTTTGTCTAAAAAAATAATTTTCTCTAAATATTATAGGTTTAGGAGGCTAATATTAAACTAAAAATGGGTATAAGATTAAGGTCGGTTGGAGCGTATATATAGTATATAATAAAATAACGACGTCAAAAATATTCAATATTAGGCTCATTTCAATCGTATCGACGATACGAATATAACGGCGTAATTTGTTAAAATTAAAACATATTTTTTAACCGTCTTTTATATGACTAAAATGTAAAATGAAATATTGAAAAGTAAAAGGTATAAAGTGAATAAAAGTTCTAAGTTCTAAGTTCTAAGTTTAGCGGCTTAATATGCAAGGATAACTACATCAAAAAATATTCAATATTAGACTCATTTCGATCGTATCGACGATACGATCATAATGGTGTAATTTGTTTAAATTAAAACGTATTTTTTTAACATATTTTAGCCGATACATCATATATGACTAAAACGTAAAATGAAATATTGAAAAGTTAAGGAGGCCAAAATGTAAAATATAATTTAAAATATGAACAACCCGGCTGGACCAACGCGCGGGTCAACAGCCGGGTATGGTTTGGGTTTGGGGCATAAAGAGAGAGGGGGATGGTCGGGTCGCAGGTCGGGCGGTTCGGGAAGATGTTTGCGGGCCGGAGTGCCTGGTGATTGTATATTACGAGGGGGTTTGCCCGCGCTTCGATGCGGGGAGTTTTGTTAATATTGTAAAGGTCAGTTGTTGTGAACAATATTTTAGAGGAAGTTACCTATTAAGAGCCCGGACTTTCCATCGGGTTATAAATCGTGGTAGATTTGATCGTAAGTAGTAACATGAATTTATATGAAACATTAAGTTTGTACAAATGTTGTCATACGAAAGGTTTAATAAAATAAATAAAAGATTTAAGAATCAAAAATCAAAAAAATTAATTTTAAGATATTTTAATGATACTAACAATTATCATGAAGCCAAAAGACTGTTCATGAACAATAGGTACCGACACTTTAACATATTTCAGCCAATATACGATATATGACTAAAACGCAAAATGAAATATAGAAAACTAAAAGGTATAAAGAGAATAGATATTATAAGTTTAAGGGGATAAAATGTAATTTCTCCAAATGTCGGTAGCTGTTGTTTATGAACATCATTTTGGTTTCATATAATCGTACTATATATAGTATATAATAAAATAATTACATCAAAAGATATTCAATATTAGGCTCATTTCGATCGTATCGACAATACAATTATAATGACGTAATTTGTTAAAATCATAACGTAATTATTAACATATTTTAGCAAATATACGATATATGAGTAAAACATAAAATAAAATATTGAAAAGTAAAAGGTATAAAGTGAATAAATATTATAAGTTTAGGGGCTAATGTGTAAATTTGAATATGGGTATAAGATTTGGGTCGGTTGGAACGTATATATAGTATATAATAAAATAATTACATCAAAAAAATTTCAATATTAGGCTCATTTCGATCGCATCAACGATAAGATTATAATAGCGTAATTTGTTAAAATTAAAACGTATTTTTTAACATATTTTAGCCAATATACGATATATGAGTAAAACATAAAATGAAATATTGAAAAGTAAAATATATAAAGTAAATAAATATTATAAGTTTAGGAGGCTAATATGTAAATTTGAAAATAGGTATAAGATTATATGGTTTTTTTATAATCGTAATATATATATATATATTATATAATAAAATAATTACATCAAAAATATTCAATATTAGGCTCATTTCAATCGTGTCGATAATACGATTATAATGACGTAATTTGTTAAAATTAAAACGTATTTTTAAACACATTTTAGCCAATATAAGATATATGACTAAAACGTAAAATAAAATATTGAAAAGTAAACGATATAAAATGAATAAATATTATAAGTTGAGGGGTTTAAGGTTTGGAATAATGTTGAAACTATATGATGCGTAGGTGGATAAAAAGAAAGGGATAAGACTAGGGATGAAATTAACAACTTGATTAGATCAAGGATAAAGTACTTAAACACCACCAAGATCAATCAAATTGGCGAAGGTTGATCTTACTAGTGATAAAGCAAGAGCACCACACTAGCAACAATCAAGAATCGACTCCTTTTGTGTATGAACACTCAAAACAGCTTCATAAGCTATTGTAAACTCTTTATTCAACTGATGATTTTCTGCTACAAAAGGAACCCAATATATAGAGCTGGAAAACATAACTCTTGGACAAGTAAGAAGTCTCAAGAAAGATCAAAAGTTGGAAAGTGATTAAAGAACTATTGATGGAACAATTAAAGAGCTATTCATGAAGCAATTAAAGGACTATTGATGAAGTCTTTATGAGAAGACTTCAATTTTCTTTGGGCTGCCAGAAAATTAAACTTCTCCCTTTAATTGTTTCAAACTTAAAATAAGAGTCTGAATCGATCCCAAGGTCAGCTCGAGACATGAAATGGGTTGGTCGTGTACCGGCTGAAAATGACATGGATGCCCCTGCATCAACCTCCTCTGGTTGGGAAGGATTTGCCCTCAAATCTTCCAATGGACCATCTTCAAGATAAGGAGAAAGATCTCCAACATTGAAAGTTGCTGATATGTTGGTATTCCCCGGTAACTCCAGTTTGTAAGCATTATCTCCAATCCTTGCCAACACCTTATATGGTCCATCTCCTCTTGCCATTAGCTTGTTCTTCCTTTTTGAAGGAAACCTTTCCTTCCTTAAGTGCAACCACACGAGATCTCCAGGTTGAAAAACAGCTTTCTTGCGATGCTTGTTGGCCCTTTTCTTGTACAAATCGTTGGCATGCTCAATCTTTGCTTTGACTTGTTCATGAATCTTCTGCATTTCTTTCGCTCGATTTGATGCTTCAAAGTGAACTTCACTACCCTTAGGCAGTTGTATCAGATCAATAGGGGTGAGAGGATTCACTCCATAGTTCACTTCAAATGGTGTTCGCCCGGTAGCATAAGTTGGGGATCGGTTATAAGCAAACTCAGCAAAAGAAAAGAAAGTTTAACATCCCAATCTTTCAAGGGTTTACTCACCATGCTTCTTAACAAGGTTGTGAGTGTTCGATTGGTTACCTCCGTCTGTCCATCCGTTTGGGGATGATAGGCAGTGTTGAACAATAACTTGGTGCCCAATAACTTCCATAATGACTTCCAGAAGTAACTCAAGAACTTGATATCTTTGTCAGAAACTATGGTCTTAGGGACTCCATGAAGACGCACAATTTCTTTAAAGAATAAATCAGCAACATGAATGGCATCATCTGTTTTGTGACACGGAACAAAGTGTGCCATTTTGGAGAAACGATCCACCACAACCATTATAGCATCTTTCCCACGTTGCGTACGAGGCAAAGCCACAATGAAATCCATAGAAACATCTTCCCATGGTTGAGAAGGAACAGGTAATGGAGTATACAAGCCTTGATGAAACTGGCTTTTAGCTTGATGGCATGTTGCACACCTAGCAATGAGAGCAGTAACATCACCTTCCATGTGTGGCCAGTAGAAATGCTCGTGTAACACACCAAGGGTTTTGTTGATGCCAAAATGACCCGCCAATCCTCCTCCATGAGCCTCTCTAATTAGTAACTCCCTTATGGATCCTTTCGGAATGCAAAGTTTGTTGTTCTTAAAAATAAACCCGTCTTGGATGAAATAAGAACCACAAGCCTGCTCTTTGCAATCTTGAAAAACTTTAGAAAAATCTGGATCGTCTAGGTACAATTCTTTAATGAAAGAAAAGCCTAGCACTCTTGCCCCAATAACATTAAGCATGGCATATCTCCTTGACAAGGCATCTGCAACAATGTTAGAACTCCCTGTTTTATACTTTGAAACAAAGATAAATGACTGGAGAAATTCTACCCATTTTGCATGTCTTGGATTCAACTTGCTTTGGCCATTTATATGCTTCAAGGCTTGATGATCAGAATGTAGAACAAACTGTTTTGGCCTCAAGTAATGACTCCAATGATCTAGGGCGCGTACAATAGCATAGAACTCCTTGTCATAGGTACTATAGTTCTTCTTTGAATCATTCAATTTCTCGCTGAAATAAGCTATAGGGCGTTTATTTTGTACCAAGACAGCCCATATGCCAACTCCACTTGCATCACATTCAACCTCAAACAATTGGTTGAAATCTGGAAGGGCCAAGATCGGTGATGTGCATAAACACTCTTTGATTTTCTCGAATGCATTCTGGGCAGATTGAGTCCATTCGAAAGAGCCTTGTTTGGTACATTCAGTGAGAGGTGCAACAATAGTGCTGAAATTCTTGACAAACCTCATGTAGAACGAAGCAAGGCCATGGAAACTCCTTACTTCTGTTGCACTCGAAGGTACAGGCCATGATTTGATTGCTACCACCTTTGATTCATCCACCGAAATTCCATCTTTAGATACAACATAACCAAGAAAGGTCACTTTTGGAGAAAAAAATTCACACTTCTCCAACTTCCCATAGAGTTTCTGGCTTCTCAACACTTCAAATACTCTTCTCAAATGTTGAGTATGTTATTCGGCACCTTTGCTATACACAAGTATATCATCAAAGTATACAACAACGAAATCACCAAGAAAAGGTCTAAGAACCTCATTCATCAACCTCATAAAAGTACTAGGAGCATTGGAAAGTCCGAATGGCATCATCAACCATTCATACAAGCCACCTTTTGTTTTGAATGCGGTTTTCCATTCATCTCCTTCACGCATTCTGATCTGGTGGTATCCACTTCGAAGATCAATTTTCGAGAACAAATTGGCACCATGAAGTTCGTCAAGCATGTCATCTAACCTTGGAATAGGATAGCGATATTTGACCGTGATATTGTTGATGGCTCTACTATCAACGCACATTCTCATGGTCCCATCTTTTTTTTGGAACCAACAAAGCTGGAACTAAGCAAGGACTCATGCTTTCACATACGTAGCCACGGTCAATGAGTTCTTGAACTTGACTTTGTAGTTCTCGCGTCTTTTCTGGATCACACCGGTAGGCTGGTTTGTTAGGAAGGGGTGCTCCTGGAATTAAATCGATATGATGCTCAATACCTCTAAGTGGAGGTAATTCTGGAGGTAAATCGGAAGGAAAAACGTCTTTAAACTCTTCCAAAAGCAGACGGACAGCAACATGCAAAGGAGTTTCACCATCATTGAACCTGTTTACAGTTAGTAGCAAGACATAAACAGGTTTACCTTTGCAAATAGCCCTTTCTACTCGTGCTTCGTTCATGAACAGACTTTTCTCAACCATAGTATTCTGCCCTGGTTCTGTTTGCTTCTGCAGTAAGGTAGATGGTAGCGGTTCAAGGATTACCTTCTTTTTATTCATGACAAAAGAGTAGGTGTTTTGATAACCATCATGCAAGACTCGCCTATCATATTGCCAAGGTCTTCCAAGCAACATATGACATGCATCCATAGGTATAACATCACAAAGAACCTGATCTTGATAAGACTTGCCAATAGAAAATGAGAGTAGGGCCTTCCCCTTTATCGTGCACCTTGAGTAGAATATTTTCTCCCTTTGCTCATCATTAGGATCCACCTCTTTTGCATGAAGGGCTCTTCGTATGACTAGAAGCTCTCCTTCATCAGGTTTAACCCTTTCTTCAAAGTAGCATTCCTCGTCATAGATTGGCATCTCGTCTTCTCCTTCTTCTACAACGTGAACCTCTTCAACCTCTTTCAAAGTCATGACTCGTCGGTTAGGACATTCAGCTTGAAAGTGTCCCAAACCCTGACATTTGAAACACTTCTTCTTTGGTGCATCAATAGGACCTTTACCCTTGTCTTGCTTTGGGTTTTCTCCTTTTGGTGGGTTTTCTTTATAGAAAGGATTCTGGAATGAATTGTTATACCTTGAAAATGGCTTCGGAGTTGCCTTTTCTGCCTTCTTATTCTTAGCACGCTTCTCAATCTTAGAGGCTAACTTGCAAACCTCCCCAAAGGACCAGTAAGGTTGCAATTCAAGCTTCTCAGCAATTTCATGGTTCAACCCGCCAACATAACGAGCCATAGTTTGTTCCGGTTTCTCCTCAATTCCATTACGTAACACAAGTTGTTCAAATTCACGAGTGTAATCATCAATACTAAGATTACATTGTTTGAAATTGGTTATCTTGATGTAGAGATCTTGCTTGTAAGAATCTGGAAGGAATCTCTCCTTGAGTAGTTTCTTGAGTTTTCTCTAAGACCAGACCTTAGACTTGCCACTCCGTTCTCGCTTGGCTTTCTTGTTTTCCCACCATAATGAGGCATATTTCTTAAGCTTCAAAACAGCAACTTTGTAACTTTTCTCATCAGAATATCCCCTGACATCGAAAAGGTTCTCGATATCATTCAACCACTCAATAAAATCATCCGGGTTTGATCCTCCATGGAATTCTGGAGCATCTGCTTTAACATCTCTAAGATCATCTCTAACTCTTCTTCTGTGAACAGGAGACCGACCAGATTCATCTGAACTGTAATGGCTAGGGTCAGATGAATCACTTCGTGGTTTGTCATCCAACAGTCTTGCTAGCTGTTGAGTGATGAGTTCAGTAGTTCTTTAAAGTTCTTCAATCTGTCTATCACGCCTGAAATTCTGGGCTTCTTCCGAGGTCATACCATGAGGAAATGCCATGATAAGAAGTAAGAACACAACCCGAGGATAACCTGGGTTTGCTCTGATACCAGTTGATGCATAGGTGGATAAAAAGAAATGGATAAGACTAAGGATGAAATTAACAACTTGATTAGATCAAGGATAAAGTACTTAAACACCACCAAGATCAATCAAATTGGCAAAGGTTGATCTTACTAGTGATAAAGCAAGAGCACCACACTAGCAACAATCAAGAATCGACTCCTTTTGTGTATGAACACTCAAAACAGCTTCATAAGCTATTGTAAACTCTTTATTCAACTGATGATTTTCTGCTACAAAAGGAACCCAATATATAGGGTTGGAAAACATAACTCTTGGACAAGTAAGAAGTCTCAAGAAAGATCAAAAGTTGGAAAGTTGGAAAGTGATTAAAGAACTATTGATGGAACAATTAAAGAGCTATTCATGAAGCAATTAAAGGACTATTGATGAAGTCTTTATGAGAAGATTCAATTTTCTTTGGGCTGCCAGAAAATTAAACTTCTCCCTTTAATTGTTTCAAACCCAAAATAAGAGTCTGAATCGATCCCAATGTCAGCTCGAGACATGAAATGGGCTGGTCGTGTACCGGCTGAAAATGACACGGATGCCCCTGCATCACTATATATACAATACGGTTTATGGATTAACCCTAAACCGTACCGTAAATGCCCATAGGACTATGGGGTAATGATTGTTATGGTCGATAGAGTGTTCATGTAGATAAGAAAATATGGAAGGGTAACCGTCTAAATTGGAAATGATTGGTTTTGATCATGATTATAGTTAGACCTCAGAACATCTTCAACAGCTTCTTCAAAATGAAAAAAAAAAGTAAAGATTTTTAGCTAGAATGTGCTCGACCAGCTTTTCCAAAAGTTTCTCCAAAACTTTGGCCTATGTTTTGAAAAAGATTGGCCAAAAATATCATTTTGTCCTTGTAATTAGTAGAGGTAAGAAAGTTAGAAAGGAAAGACCAAATACAAAACAAATTACATTGATGAAAGGTTCTTTTATAATAAACAACGATATGTAACCAAGTTTGCAACAAATTACAAACCTTATGGACCAAATCCGTAATCTTACTCTAAAACATAAACTAAACGTCCCGAAAAATAAGAAAATACCAGAAGCAATTCGTGATCTCCAAGCAAAGCTTACTATAAATACCAACATTCAATTCGCATTTCTTCATCTCCCCCCAACCTAACCAAAGCTCATCACTTCTTTCCTTCTCCAATTTTAACTTCTCGATCTCGATAATGCCTCGCTCTCGAGGTAAATCTCTCTTTTATAGACATGCAACATTTCAGTTTTTGTTAGAAATACTCGTTATTTTGTGTGATAAAAATGTAATGGATCAATACTCTTGGTTGTGAATTTTGCTTTGGTTTTTTGACCTAATTCGATCAACATGTTTGCAGTGTTCTTCATTTCTTCGTAATGTTTTTGCCTTAGTTTGGACGAGATTAATCTGTTTTACGTACAAAAGTTTATATTGATTCCAGTAATTTTATGTTATAAAAGCGTTTGTATAACTATTTGATGATTCATGTCGCATGTTTATATGAATCTATTTGATCGGTCGCCTGCAATTCAACATATAACGATTTGCATGTTTTATTTCTATGCAGATATGTTGTAAATTTACATACTTTAATCTGTTACGCTTTGTTAGTCATTCAATCTACACTTTAAACTGTACTAATGCAAATCCGTCGCTGAAAGCTGTCCGTCGCTGATCCATCGCTGAAAGCATCTGCTACGCGACCTACCGCGACAGACCATCGGCGACGGATGCGCCTTTCAGCGACGGATCAGAGATGGATTTTTCCGTCACTGAAACCCTCCTGTTTTGTAGTGAAAGTGGAAGTGACAGATTAGGGTTTTGGTTTTTTATTTGGTATACGGATGAAATTTGTGGTTAACTTTTTGGCTAAACCTAATCAAAGATTAGAAACAATATATTTAGGTTTAGCTTAGTTATGCAATTGGTTAATGTGAAATTTTTGACTGTATTTCTGAAGATCATCTAAAGTAGATATTATAACCACTTAATTCTGATAGTCTAGATATTACATATATACATGTGTGTTAGGGGCTGTTTGATTGTTTTAATTTCCACTTATCCCTGTATGTATATAAAGTTGTCTGAATGGATTAGACGAAATTGTTGTTCAGTTATTTTGGTATGTTGTTGATCTCTGTAGCCGACTCCTACTTTGTTTTGCAAATGGATTATCGGCTCATTGAATTGCTATATATAATATTGCAGGAAGTTCGTCAAGCGGAGGCTTTTCGCGTTCAGCTCGCAAGCAATCCAAGTGTATGTATGCATTTATCTTGTTGATGTTTCTCCATATTTCTCATGTCTTTTCTAACTGATTG
>CM058040.1:95889427-95978433 GCA_030169165.1 Centaurea solstitialis | reverse complement strand
AGTTAAGAATTTTGACAAGGTGGTATAAAAATGACCTTTGGAAAGAAGCTCACGTTGAACAATGTGTTGTTCAGCTGAATTTGGGAGAGGTTTGTGTTGGATGGTTGCTCAACAAACACGGTGTTTGAGTCAGATAAGTTTTTTTAATCAAAAAGTTGTAGGTTGGTTGGAAAATGTTATGCCCTTGATTGGCTTTCATGCTGAAGGTAATGACCATGAAAAAAGTGATTTTAATGAAATGAATAAGACTTTGGTTTATTTGATTGAGAATTCAACTATTTGACATGGTGGATTAAGTCAGGCATATATTCTAAACCGCATTGCATACCTACATTCAAACTGACTCATAAAAAAATATGCTTGGCTCATATTTAAATAGTCCAAGATGTGTTTGATAAAGTGAGCTCCTATATAATGTGATATATAATATTAAGAAGCAAACCCACATGTAGGTCGCAAGATCTATTATATGATTTATATCCACCACAGACCGAAGAGTTCACATGAGGAAGCAACTTGCAAATACATGAGAAAGAAAAATGCAACAACCATACTGCCCTAAAAATCCCCGCACAGTGCATTAAAAACATCATATGTGACTATGTGTAGAGTGTAAATATCAGCCGGTGCGATGAACACCTTTTAACTATGTGCCCAAATTTTGGTGGTGTCGGTTTAAGGACATAGGCAATCTGTTATTATTAAGTTATGCAGCAATAATTCTACAGTGTGACTGGCTCCTATTCTGCACATGTATAAGTTTGATAAAGAAGTATTGATTTAAGCTGTCTTCCAAAATGCATCAAATTCTAAACAGAAACATGAAGTGACAACTTTATATTCCAGGAAATAAGTAACCCACAATAAATCTAAACAAAGAAAACTAAGTCGCCAGTGAAATATAAAAAGGAATTGAACTAAAAACATTATGCATCTCCCAAATATTTATCAAGGAATCTAATATCCCCATCGGCCAGAGAAGTTTATATGAACATGCCACAGGTGCAATGGAGAGCAATACAAATAATTCAATTTAGGTGCAATACAACAGCTTAACAAGCTCCAAATATCTGATGCAGCAAGCACTAATGTTACCTCTTGATAGGACCAAAAGATCGGCATCCTATCACAAGCAAATCAGCATGCAACTCCTCAACAGCTTCAACTATTTTCTCCTTAGGATCTCCAACCACTATTTGTGTCTTGACCTCCCTCTGATAGTTGATTTAAATACACATATATGTGTATTAGTATATACTTCAGGCTTCACAAAGAACACGTAATTTATGGTGCACCTACGAGCATGCACCTAATTTCAACATATAACCCCTAAATAAGCAAGTTCAAAATACTCTCTCGGGAAATCTACATAATGAATTACAGGTAATCTAGGAACCTAAAGATGACTAACTCGGAACATAAGAACTTCAGAGGAGTACATAGTCAGAAACTCAGCACGCAAATGAAAATAAACGACAATTCACAATGATTCAGCATAAGTTTCTAGCATAAATAAGCTACTTATCATGCTCCATTTTGGCATAACTTGTACCCATAGCCATGGGTGGATCTACATGGAAGCAGGGATATGCATGTGCATTCCCCAGAAAAAGATTTTTGTAGAGTTTCATAGCATAAAAAAATTTAAAAAGAAAACATAAAGTTGTTATTATAATCATGTAGTGGTTTCCTCCAAAAATATAGCACAGAAAGCCTGGATCCACACGACCACACCATGCCTATGACTCTGTCTATCTCCCAAACTGATGCCTAGTTCACATCCGCGAGTGATGGAAGTTCTGGTCTCATGCTCCTCTTGCGCTGTTGCATTAGCCACATGTATATTTAGTTGTTCATCTTGATACGTATCTTGGTGTTAGCTTTTATTAGCTAGCCACCATTGGTATCTATTCTCATTTCTCACATAGAACTTTAGCCTAAATACATCCTTTCACCTAGCTTTCTATAGTGCTCTTGTACACCTATCTATATGCTATTATGCTGTAACTTTGCTCAAAGTAACAACTTTTTACCCTTAAATCTTACATGGTATCAAAGCAAAAAAATCATCAAAGAACCTCTCTATACAGTTTCAGATCATGATCCAACTTCGCAGAACACAAACCTAATATACCATCTACCTCCCAAATTAATGCCTAGTTTATATCATCTCTTAATCAAAGATCTTGAAAAAAAAACCTTACTACGGACTACGGAGTTCCGCATATCAGACTTGATCAGGCAATCATAATAATTAAAAACACACAGATCCAAAATTAGGCCAAAGCGAATCACTTGTTAAAAAACAATCTTAATGTTTGTACGTTAACCCTAACCGCACAAATTAAAGATCAACGGTCAAGATTAAAGTAGGTTCAGATATTTTCGTAACTGCCACAACTTTAATCATAGCCATCCATCTTGCATATCAACAGATAGATCTGGTTCACAAGTTCACACCAAAACAATAGTTCACAATATATATACATACATATATATATATATATATATACACGATTTACGAGTAAGATTTGAGAAAGCTAACATTCTTATCAGCACAAATCTTCATAGCATGAGTTAAGATAGCATCAGTAATCCGCCTCTGGTGCGCCCAATAGCCGCAGTAAACGCCGGTACCTCCAAATCACCTGATTAATTTGCACAATCAAAAACACTATCAAATCTAACCCTAAAATCAATCGAAAAAGAGTAAAATTGAAGCAAGTGAGCATTTACTGGGACCGCCGAAGGGGATGGCACCGGGATTGAGACCGGCGGCGATTGATGGCGGCGATTGGACATGAATGATGACTAGAGTTCCATCGGGACGAAGCTTGACGTTATCGAGTGCCCAATTCAAAGCGTTCATGCTCTCATCGCTGCCATCGACGGCCACCAGCACGCAACCTAGGTTTTCAGGCATGGTTTTCTTCTAAATAAGTTTACAGATATTTGAGCAAAAAGGTGAATGGAGATAGATATCAATGGCGGTGGAGGATGGCTGGCAAGGATCATCATCATCATCATGATTGAATGTAAATAAAAAATTGTACTATCAGTCAACTTGGTTCTTTTAATCAAAGTGGTCACTGTCAAGTGTCAACTTTATCACTCAATCCCCAACTAAGAAGGTGAAATTTACCAAAATAGTTACTCTAAGGACCATCAACAAGAGAGGTGATATTTCCACATAATAAATTGATTCATCAAAAGAAAATGAATGATTCACTAACTTGTACATTAGCTTTAAGGGTGTTGCACATATGTGGAAGAATCAATTTATTAAGTGGAAGTATCAATTCCCCCATCCACAATGGAGAAGCCGATGGCTTCGGGTTGACTATCGGCTTGATCAGGTTTATCGGTAATACCATTGTGGTGTTATCGAGTTTCACAAAAGATCTCTAAAAATGTCTTTCTTCACAAAAGATCCTCCCAAAAATCCGTTCTGGCAAATCAACTTCTACTAGACCCGCCGACAGTTGAACCTGTACCAAGTAAACACCACAAGCAAGTGTTACGCCACAAGCCTAGTGAGATCTCATAAACGTTAAACAACATGGAAAGAAATTTGTTAGAAATGAGTTAAAGATGTCATCCTTTTTAGCCGAAGCCCATGCTCCCACTTAACTCAAGATTCCAAGTTGTCTTACATTACAAGAGAAAAGCCATTCTAAAATCAAGAGAAACCCCATTTCCACTTGGTGTGACAACTGACAACTACATGCAATTTTTTCACGTTAAAAGTTGATAGGTAGCATCTCAAGTCCTGGTTTTAGTGCAAATACCCTTTACTGACATCACATTCTCAAAACCTTTCTGCCTTTATTGCATAACTCATCGAGTTACACCTCAAAGACTTACAAGATCCTATTGCATACCTAATGTTAGGCGGCGAGTTCCACCTCAAAGAAATGAGGACTAAGCTTCCCTTGTTTTTCAAACCTTATCAATCATTTCCAATGTGACACCTTCAGCATCAATCGATCCTCGGCTTGTAACTCCACCAGTCTTCTCTTCTTATCTACATAGCTTTTCTGGCGGTCTTGTGCTGCCTTCAACCGTTCTCGAATTACCTTACTTTATCTGTTGTGTTTTGGCCGATTGTTTCTCTCTCGCCTCTAGCCAACGGACGGGAGTCTCACACTTTTTCCTGTACAAAGCCTCAAATAGTGTCATTCCCTTACTAGAATGATAGTTGTTTTTGTAGGCAAAATATCAACCCGCACAACCAACCCGATTAATTTAACTCGACCAACTCATATGGGGTTGGATTGGATTGGCTGAGTTCAAATTTTTCAAACCGTCAAACATTAGGTTGAATTGTTCAAATGCCTTTAACCTAATCAACCCAACTCATCAACATTTTGAATTTTCAAATAACACAGTCATTTTTAAGAATTCAATTGAAACTAATATAACTTTCTAATATTCAAATGTTTAAATAAAATAGTTTAAAATTATAAATGTTAATATGTAAACATTTCTATAACTAATAGACAATTAAATAAATCGGTATCATGACACTATTATGGTGCATAACTTTCAATAATGTGTACCAATCAAGTTCACAAACTATACTTACTACTTAGTACAACACTATCAACAAACCATGGACGGCACCTATAGTGGTGCCAACGGTCATAGGTGCCGCCATATTGTTCTTCCATCATAAGGTAAAAAAATAGGTTTGTAAAAAGTTGGACCGTAACCTTTTAAAAGGTGCAATAACATTATTTCAGAATTTGAAATCCTACCTCTTATAATCTACCTTTTTTTTATTTTTTCTAAAACCAACCAAAAACTCTTTAAATCACTCTAAATCAACTAAAAAAATACTTAGAATTACTCGAAATCAAGCTATAAGAATTTTAGAATTTCTTCAAAACTTCGATAACAATATATGATGTCGTTGTATGAAAAAAAAATTCATTGAATCCACCTCTAGAGGTTACTCATCTAATTAACTCATCTTTAACTCTTAATTAAGTCAGTTAAATACAAGATTACCATCTCTACTAATTAATAGCATCATGATCACCAACATCAACATCATGTATATATGCATCTAGTAACATCCAATTTTCATCATGTTCGCTAACATAACTACTTAATATTATAATCAACTCCACTAAATTAATTATCAACAACACTAGAAAACTCGTTTCTTCACACCAAAAAGTTAAGAAAACCCTACAATATGATGATATAATTAATCAACTCTAGTAATTAAAAAACCATCTAAATCACATTCATATTTTCTTCAAAAAAGTGGCGAATGTGGCATAGCTTGCCGTGGTGTAGGTGCCCATATAACATTATCCGAACCCCCCGGCTGACAGCCATACGAATCCGCCGCCGCTGCATGCCGCCGTATGCCGCCATCTCCGCCACCCGAACCGGAAGTACTCCTCACACGATCGTCTTCTTCTTCTACTTCTTCTTCTATTGGCAACCGGTGGTAAAGCGGGTTGTTGAAGGACGCCGCCACGATGTAAACCGTTCCGGCGGCTATTAGCGGACCCATGACGGCGCCGCCGATCGTCTGCCCTTGCGGGGCGGCCAACGACACGGCGAACCTGTCTGCAAGAGGGGTTTGTGGTGGTCGTGGAGACGGCATTGACGACGGAAGCACGGTGGCGGAGATCGATAGGAGGTCGAAACGGCCTTGGAAGGTGATGGTATTGGTGGTGGTGGGTTGCCGGAAGGAGACGTCGGAGATGGCGCCGTTACCGGACAAGACGCAGAGGGCGGTGTCACGGTGGTTGCAGAACCGTGTGACGGCGGCGATGATGTCTAGTCCGCCGGGGACTTCCAAGACGTATGGTGACATGGAGGAATGGGGTGGTTGGGTGGTGGTGAGGTTAAGGGGTGGTAGTGGTTGGGGTTTGGGTTTGTTTCTTGATCCCGGTGGCCGGCCTCTAGGTCGCCGGACCACCTCGATGGAGGCGCCGTCGTTGGTGGTGGTGGGGTTGGAGTGTTTCTTGGTGTTGGATTCGTCGGAGGTGGTGGGGTGGTGGTGGTTGTGGGTGGTGAAGAGAGGTGGTGGGGGTGGGTGGTGGTGGTGGAGGGTGGAGAAGATGGTGGTGGGTAGAGATGATGGTGGGTGAGAATCTTTATCTCTAAATTCTCCTTTCATCTTTTCAAGATTGTGTTTCTTGAAAATTGGCTTGTTTTTCAAGATTTTATAGATAAGGAAGGGCTATTGATTTTATTGATGGGGTTTGGAGTTTATCTTTTAAGGAAATCAATCATTGACATTTGACGGGCCTCGAAGTGTTAAATATTTTGAATTTTTAGTAGTAAATATTTATTGTGCTGGTAAAATAGAGTGAGTGTTAAATTAGAACAATATAAAAAAAAAATATAAGTTACATGATTTATGTACAAAATCACATACGAACCATGTAACTTTGAAAGTTACTCCCAAAATAGTTAAAAAGATATAAAAAGTCTCTTACAAGCTACTCAAAGTAGCTTATTAATAAGCTCACTCAAAAGCTAGTTTATGTCCATCCAAACGTGTATATAAAAAGTAAGCTAGCTTGTATTCATTCAAACGTATATGTTAGAGTACTATATGAACCCAGCATCTCCTCTGCTTGTGGGCGATGTGGGACAAGGAGTACCAATACAACCCCCCATAAGGAACGTATCAATACTCCCCCCATGGAGACCATTCGACCTCAAAATGGTGGTCCGAAGAGTTGTCTCCCACAACGTGACGAGCAAGAGGCCGCTCTGATACCATGTAAGTTTGTGAGGTTCCAACTCAAAACCAATTGGCAATGAGTGGAGTAGCCCAGGACCCTTATAAGCACATTACAAGTTCACTTTGTATCCAATGTGGGACATTGCTCAACACGCCCCCTCACGTGTGGCGTTTTAGCCTAACACGTGGATACTTTGGGTTACGTGGAGTCCGTGCGGCTTTTTGACCAACCACGGGTGAACCTTGCTCTGATACCATGTAAGTTTGTGAGGTTCCAACTCAAAACCAATTGGCTTTTTTTTTGACCAACCACGGGTGAACCTTGCTCTGATACCATGTAAGTTTGTGAGGTTCCAACTCAAAACCAATTGGCAATGAGTGGAGTAGCCCAGGACCCTTATAAGCACATTACAAGTTCACTTTGTGTCCAACATGGGACATTGCTCAACTAGGGGTGGCAATTCGCGGGTTGAAGGGTTGGCGGGTCACGGGTTGGCGGGTTGGAGGGTCAGAAAACCTCAACCCAACCCAACCCATTTAACTAATCGTGTCGAGTTCTTCAACTCAACCCACGAAGGGTCGTGTCCTGGGTCGTGTCAAGGGTTGGCGGGTTGGCGGGTTGGTGGGTCATTGGCGGGTTGGTGGGTCATAAATGGGTTGGTGGGTCATAAAAGGGTTGATGGGTCAAAGCTCATACTTTATATAATTCAAATAAAAACAAGCAGACAACATCCAAAAGCAACCAAAATACCAAATACAACCAAGTACCAAATACCAAATACAGCCAAACAAGTTTCAAGTTCAAATAAACCAAGTTTCAAGTTTAAACAAGTTTAGAGTTTGTTTGACTTTTCAGTTTTCAATTCATAATTGATTTTTTGATTTGTAATTTCTTTAGTTTTTTATTTTTTTATAATATAATAATAAGTAAATATATAAATATAAAATAGTTATTTAAATATAAATGGGTTCGCGGGTCAACCCGCCAACCCGGTGGGTCAACCCGCGAAATTTGGCGGGTTGGCGGGTCGGCGGGTTGACGGGTTGGAGGGTTAGAAAACCTCAACCCAACCCTCGAAATCTTCGTGTCGTGTCGTGTCGGGTTGGCGGGTCGTGTCGGAAACTGCCACCCCTATGCTCAACAGTATACACAAAAAATAAGTTAGCTTATAAATAAACTTATATGCTATCTTATTTATGCAAAACGATGCCTAGATATTTGGAGAATAACGAGAAATAACTTTAGTGACTTTGTATGTTTTGAATCTTAACATTTAAAGTCTTAAAGATAATGTTCAAAGACCACCTAGTCTTTTCGGCATTTACCAAAAAACATTTATCGAGTAAGTGTTTACATGCAAATATATTATTCTTACTTACCTTATCGTATAACATCATCAGCTATTAAAATTGATTGTTAGTAAGTGTCTAAAACTCAGTAAACCTTTACTGAGTAAACCTCTCAATCTTTATTATAGTTCTTATCGGATACTACTTTTAGTAGTGTCCATGCTTAAGGCCATCCGTAGTGGACAGCGGCTCACCATCGGGTGAGCTTCGGTTTCCGCCAAGCCGACGGCTTCCCAAGGGAACACCGCCGCGTGATGCATCGGGTAAGAACACATCGGTTTTGGGGAAAAACCCACCCCAAGTTCGAATCCGGGGGTGAGCAACCAGGGGCCACTGAGTGTTAATCCCAGGGGAGCATGTTTTAGCTCTCGGTAAAAATTGCCAAGGATGTAGTCTGGCCAAAGTCCAGGTGAACCTTCTCAAAAAAAAAAAAAAAAAAGAACACATCGGTTCTCCCAAGCCGATTGTTTTTTTTTACCGTTGCCTCCAACGGCTATTTTAATATTTTTTTTTTCTTTTTTCCTTTTTCAAAATTCAATATATTTACTACACTATATATTACTACACTATACACACAACTATACACACAACTTACTACACTATACTCACAACTTACTACACTATACACACAACTCTCTACACAACTCAACTACACATCCAAATGGATTCGCAAAACACTCCGACACAAAGAAGAACCCGACAAACCCAAAGCCAACCGATGCCGACAAACCCAAACCAACCGATGCCGACAAACCCAAACCAACCGATCCGATACGATCCGAATTTTTATGGGGTCATCCCGCCATCCGCCGCCGTATACGATCCGAATTTTTATAACACCAACCTTTCGCAATACGGAATGAGCCATGGTAATTTTTTACCGATGATGGGTCAATCCTTTACGGCAATGCTCACTCAATCGAGTCCCATGGCGTCTCAATCAACTCCAACTCCGACAACGAGGCCAAATATAAACGAGCCCCGAGATATAGTAGATAGCTCGCCCGAATTTGATGAGGTACCCGAAACGCAACCAACGCCGCCATCCCCACCACCACCACCATCGGGCACGGGCAAAAAAGGCAAAAAAGGAAAAGGCAAAGCCAATTCCCCGAAAGACGGGAAAAGAAAATTCCCCGACCGAGAGCCGCCAAAAAAGTGGACACCCGATGAGGAGGTCGCGTTGGCGATGTCATGGGTGGCGGTTTCGGAGGATTCCGTAGTAGGTAACAATCGTCACGGAGGTATTTTATATATGGATTGTGTGATTTTGTCAATATAACGCAACCTAAGAACTTTTTTATTTTTTTTGATGTAGATGATTTTTGGGATACGGTTCGACTATCTTTCGAACATCGCACGGGATGCCCACCACAATACCGCTCTGTGCATCAAATAAGGAGCAAATGTGTAGGGTTGGGCAAAGTTGTCCAACAATTTACCAACATCTACAACAACGTAAAATCGCAACGTAAAAACGGCGAGGGTGACAACGAATGGTTAACGAAGGCTCGTTTCCGCTACAAAGAAGAGTACAAGAAGGCTTTTCAACACGAGCATGTTTGGGATGTGCTCAAGGGGTCCGAGAAATACATACGCACACCTCTCATAGGTGCCACCTCTCGTCCCAAACGATCAAAGACTTCCGAATCCGCGACGCCCACCACCGACGCTTCCGAGGCACACGGTCCTTTCGATGTCGATGTCGATGAGGAGGACGAAAACGAAGAAGAAGAGGAGCGTCCACGACCCATCGGAAGAAACGCGGCGAGAGCTTCGGGTTCGGCTTCTACGGGAGCCGCCTCGAGCGAATACGTCTCCGGGTTGTTTAGTCATTTAACGACGCTCAACACGACATCGCACGAAATACTCGCTCAAAAACAAAGGGATTTGGACTTGCGCGAAAGAGATTTGATGTTTCGTCAATCGGAGGCGGAGGAAAAGAAGCAACGGCGAGACTATAGGTTTTACATATCGCCGCATGCGCATCTTTCGGGCGGTGCGTTACAAACAACGTTGCAAATGAAAGAGGAGCTACGAAGAAAATACGGATGGCCGGCTCTCGAATGATTTTTAGTTCTTAATTTTTTATATTTAACGCAATTTTAATTTTAATTTTATTGTAACGTTTTTATTTTTTAGTTTTAATGTTAGTATTATTTTTATTTTCAATTTAAATGTATTTTTTTTAATTTTTATTATTAATATTTTAAAATTAATTAAAATTAATTTTGATGGAGTGGGTTATAGTGGGTCGACAGTGGATGAAATGGGTAGTTTGGGGTAGTTTTGTGGAAAGCTGATGTGGCGCTGATGTGGCAGCTGAAACCATTGGTTTGTAAAGGGTCGACAGTGGATGGCCTAATAAGTATGAACCAATATTAAATGAGTGTAAATAAAAGTAACTTGTTTATAGAACGATATTATCTAAACCAACAAATATTTAATTTATCATTAGTATACCAAAAAACTAATTGTTAACTATTTACATTTAAATAGCTTGAAGATCTGAAAAATGAAAATAAATGTTTGTTTTTTAGTAAGAAAGAGAAGTCAAAAAGGAATTGGTTTGTCAACTTTGGTTGAAATAGAAAGGGGGAAACTTCTGGATGTTAGGTACAAATTTGGTACAAGAAAAATCTATATCTACTATTAGTTTGTGATAAAAAGTAATAATTTTTTAAATGTTATATAATTGATGTTTGGTTTAGTTTATATAAAAAGAAATTAACGTAAATAGCTATTTTCCTTCATATAATTTATCTCTTGATCATCTTTTTTCTATTTCCATTGTTTTATGAACACATTTTAAAATATGTTTATCGTAGCATACAAAAAAATATTAATAGGTTTATGAAAAAATAAACTTCATTTTTTTACGTTTTTCTGCACTCACAGCAAGGTCACTTCCGACACAAAGGTTGGAAATTTCCAACCTTATTTTTTTCACATGAAAACCAAATGAAGAAGATAAATAATCATTTTTCCTAACGTGTGCGCTATAGCAAGAGCGTCCCTTGCATTAAAGAGGTGCACTTAGGTTGGGTGAAAGCATTTATTCATAACATATACTATAAAATGTTGGAACCCACATTACAAGTTGGAGTGTAGACACTTACGAATGTAGTAACTTTTTAGTGAAAGTAGGAGACGAATGGTTAATAGGTAAATTGATTTATAGAAAACAATTATTTTTTGTCAATTTTTATCATGTAAACTTTGAATAAAATTTTAAGATTTACCTACCGGGGGGGGGGGGGGGGGGGGGGGGGGGGGGGGGGGGGGGAGGTAAAAGTTCTTCTACATGCCACAAGGGGTGGCACTATCCATAGTTAGACTAAACCTCTAATTATACACACACACATATATATATATATATATATATATATTATAGGGTGGTAATCATTTGAGATCGTGATTATGTCTGACAACTATGACTCCGTGAGATTAACCATATGTATTATTTTTTTTATTTTTTTGGAAGAGGTATCTCAAACCACATTGGGCCCAGACTAATCCTCGGCAATTTTTGGGCCGAAACCCGACTGCTAAAGCATGCAGCCGGGGTCGAAGCCTGCGTACCTCCATAATGCGTCCCCCAGGGTTCGAACTCGGGTTCACCACTATGTAGTGCAACCATATGCATTATTTTAATGAGCATTCACAATATGAATTTATTGTTTGAGACATAAAACACTATTGTTTTGGATCAATAAGTATTAACAATATCAATCAAAATGTTTGACTTTAAGGTTTAAGATGGATAACACATTGGTTTGTATTATAATAACAGTAGGAATTAAGATGTATGGATTTAGCATGTGTGATTGTAAAAGGATTTAGCATGTGTGATTGTAAAAGGATTTTACAATTCTTACAAAATACAGAGTTCTCCATAAATAGCCCCTCTAATACCACATTATGACATATGTTAATTTATTTTCAATATTAGTAAGTGCTTTAGTGACATTCATCTTAAACTTAGTTTTAAAATACATTAATTTTTACTACCAGGTACCCTCCGATCCATAATGGATAAGTCGATGTAGGATCGAGGATGATGGATGAATTAGGTGCCCCTTACTAATTATGACGTTAACAGTTATATAAAAACCTTCTAATAGTTTATAAGGAAACTTGAATTTAACAATCTCCATGAAGAGAATAATCACCTTTCCTAGGTTGAGAATAATGAGAGTTTTCAGTACCATTAGTCTTATTGTATATATGGTTTGTTACGATACAAGTGGTTGCTCAAACGTAATGAAAAATGCAAAAAATACCACCGTGATATGCATTTTATTTTGAAACTAGTCCCTAACATTAACATTGTTAGAGTATCTCCAACAACTTTTTTATATTTTTCTAAAATAGAGAATTGAGTGTCAAAATCTTTAAAATCTTAGTTTTCCATATCCAATAGCTTTTTTATTATAGAGATTTCATCATCACTTATATTATTAAAATATACATTACATTTAGTATTTCAATAAAAATTTTAAAACCTTTTAAACAATCAAATTATGCTATTGGTGTAAGATAATTAAAATAATGTTTTTCTCTCTACTTTTAAAGAATTCTCTATATTTAGAAATTTCTCCAAAGTTTTCTATTTAGAGAATGGGATAGCAAAGCTATTGAACCATTTTAGCAAATCAAAATCCATGTTTTACTATTTTAGCAAAGTCATTGGAGATGCTCTTGGTTATAATTAATGTTGTTAGTGGAAATTTTTTTAGCACATACGTATATGAAGCTTATGCAGGGGGCGGAGCCCCGAGGGGGTAGAGTAGGCAGTTGCCTCCCCTAACATTTTAAATTTTTCTTTAAAAAAATTTATATATTAGGCATATTTGGGTAATTGCCCCCTTAAAAACTTAAAATTGAAATTTATATATTAGGGATATTTGGATAATTGCCACCTTAAAAATTTAAAATTACGATTATTATTGATATTTTGGAGGTTTTGTGTGTAGAAAAAACTATTTTTCTATATTTAAATTTGTTGTTTAGAGTTTGTCCCCACAGATTAAAAATTTTGGCTCCGCCCCTGAGCTTATGTACGAGTGTGATTTGCCTTTCAATAGTAAAAAAAAAACAAAAATAAACCCTTTTATCTCTCTTTCTCTCTCTCTCTCTCTCTCTCTCTATATATATATATATATATATAGGGGTGGGTTCAAATGTGAACCACTTTTTGGTTGTGAACGTGAGGACAACCAAGAGCGCGACACGTGGCGGATGACTAGACGTCACTCAGGTCCACAGCGGATGACTAGGCGCGATTCATGGGAGAGCATTGAGTTAAAGGGGGGAACCACACTCAAAGCCGCCTTTATTGACTAGTCTCCGACACGTGTCGCGCTCTCGGTTGTCCTTACGTTCGAAACCAAAAAGTGGTTCACATTTAAACTTTCCTATTATATATATATATATATATCATTTCTTTTGACTTCTCTCTCTACCAACCCTTCACTTGTCCCTTTTCTTTGGCTACCTAATCAAGAATTGTCATCCTTTCTCGATTTTGTGATTGTTGCTTGTTTAAAACCACAAAGTACCACATAGACCAACTAATTAAATAAATCCAAACCCAACTCAAGTTCGCTACCCCTTCATCTATCTCCATGTTGTAGCTCCTCCCTTCATCTTCATCTCCGATATTATACCTCAAGGAAACATCTAGATTTAAGTTCCAACTTGCTAGATATATGTATATTTTTATAAGGATTGAGTTTCGATAAGAAGTGCTAAATATGGCGAGAAATAGTTGTCAACCGTTGAATGAGAAATAGACGAATATTAGGATGACATGCACCGGATTAATTCCCCTTTTAAGCTGTAATTCATGGGAGAGTATTCGATTTAAAAATGATCAACGGTTTAAAAGTACTTCTCACAGTATTCACCAAAAATATCACTTCTCACATAATCTTACAGCCTTATTTAAAATACATAAACACACACGTTATCATGATTATGTGACATATTAGATGAAGAAATATTGTTGGATTTGCAATTCTTTTTCTTTGTAGATTTACATAATGACAACAAGTTTTGTTTGACTGTGACTGATAAAAATGAAAGACGATGGTTTGTACATAGTGGTGTTGGATGGTGCAGGGAGAAGGAGAATGGTGTTGACTCTATGGTTGATCTAGTGACGGTCGGTATGGTGAGTATACTGGAGCAGGCCAAGGTAAAAGTCAGGTGGGGTGGGTGCTGGAGAAGAGGATAAGACGAGGCTAGCTAAAGTAGTTGGGGGAAGCCATAGAAATACAATATGAGTAGGCATGTAAACGAACCGAACGAACATGAACGGAGCTTGTTCATGTTCGTTTGTTTAAGTTTAAACGAACACGAACACGAACACGAACGCTTAACCGAACGAAAAATCGTGTTTGTGTTCGTTCGTTTAGCACATGAGGATGTTCGTGTTCGTTTGTGTTCGTTTATTAAACTCTTAAACGAACGGTTCACGAACGTAAACGAACACAAACAAACATAAACGAAGGAAATGTTGCTAGTGATTTTTAGTGAACGTGAGAGGAGAGTTGCAGTCGTCGAGTCGAGAGACAGCGGCTGTGAACGTGAGAGGAAGAGGCTATGAACGTGAAAGGAGAGAGTTGAGTTGTAGACACTAAAGTTGGAAAATGGGGGTAACAGCTAGGGTTGTAGTCGAGAAGAGGCTGTGTGGTATTTATTTTAACTTTACTTATAACATAGTTAAATAATTAAATCACTTAATAAAAAAATATATAGTTTATAAATAATTATATATACTAATATAAATAAACGAACATAAACGAACAGTTCACGAACGTAAACGAACGAACGGTTCATGAACATAAACGAACGAACATAATCGAACGTTCACGAACATAATTGAACGAACGAGGACGTTGTTCGTGTTCGTTCGTTTATTTAAACGAACGTAAAATCTTGTTCATGTTCGTTCATTTATTAAACGAACGAACATAAACGAACTTCCCGCCGAACAAATTCACGAACGGTTCATGAACGTTCGATTCGTTTACAGGCCTAAATATGAGAGAAAAAAGAGAAATTGGATTTGTTTTATATATCAGATTCTTCTAATAAAAATACAAAATGATCGTAGTTTTCCTCGATTAACGCCGTTAGTGTTACAGATTAGTTTCAAAGCAAAATGCATCTCACAATGACTATTCTTGGTTTGTTTTTATGTTTGAGGGACCACTTTCATATCTTTTTATAAACCAAACGAAATAAACTTGTAGCTTACTCAATTTTATGAGAGGTTTTGGTTTTGCTTTTATCTAAATATTATTAACTAGTTGGTAAGCCCAGGCTTTGCACCGGGTTCATGAACAATAGCTACCGACACTTTAACATATTTCAGTCAATATACTATATATGACTAAAACGTAGAATGAAATATAGAAAACTAAAAGATATAAAGTGAATAAATATTATAAGTTTACGGGGCTAATATGTAAGTTTAAAGGCGGGTATAGGATTCGGGTCGGTTGGAGCGTATATATATCGTATATAATAAAATAAATACATGAAAAAATATTCAATATTAGGTTCATTTCGATCTTATCGACGATACGATTATAATGGTGCGGTTTGTTAACAATAAAATGTATTTTTAATAAAATAAATACATGAAAAAAAATTCAATATTAGGTTCATTTCGATCTTATCGACGATACGATTATAATGGCACGGTTTGTTAACATTAAAATGTATTTTTTTAACATATTTTAGATCGTACCGAGGATATACGATTATAATGGCGTAATTTGTTAAAATTAAAACGTATTTTTTTAACATATTCCAACCAATATATGATATATGAGTAAAATGTAAAATAAAATATAAGCTAAAGGTATAAAGTGAATAAATATTATAAGTTTAGGACACTAATATGTGAATTTGAAAATGGGTATAGTATTCGGGTCGGTTAAAACTTATATATAGTATATAATAAGATAGCTACATCAGAAAATATTCAGTATTATGCTCATTTCGATCGTATCGATGATACAACATAATGGCGTAATTTGCTAAAATTAAAACTTACATTTTAACTTCTTTTTGCCAATACACGATATATAACTAAAACGTAAAATGAAATATTGAAAAGTAAAATGTGTAAAGTGAATAAACCTTATAAGTTATAAGTTTAGGAGACTAATATGTAAATTTGAAAATGAATATAGAATTTGGGTCGGTTCGAAGTTGGAACGTATATATAGCATATAATAAAATAACTACGTCAAAAAATATTCAATATTAGACTCATTTCGATCGTATCGACGATACGAATATAATGGAGTAATCTATTAAAATTAAAATGTATTTTTTTAACGTTTTTTGCCAATACACGATATATGACTAAAACGAAAAATGAAATATTGAAAAGTTAAAGGTTTAAAGTGAATAAATCTAATAAGTTGAGGGGATCAAAACTGTAAATATGGAGGTGGGTATTGGCTGGAAGAGCGCGGATCTAAGGCGGGTCAACATCCGGGTTTGGGGCGGGTTTGGGTCAAAAAGTGTGAGAGGAAAGGATGGGTTTGGGTTGGGACGCGGGTCGGACGGGTCGGGCGGGTCGGGTCGGTGCTTGTGGGCAGATGTACTGTAGCAGAGTTCCTGATAAATGTATATATACTAGTTGATAAGCCCGGGCTTTGCACCGGATTCATGAGCAGTATCTACCGACATTTTAACATATTTCAGTCAATATACTATATATGATTAAAACGTAAAATAAAATATAGAAAACTAAAAGATATAAAGTGAATAAATATTATAAGTTTAGGGGGCTGATATGTATGTTTAAAGGTGGGTATAGGATTCGGGTCGGTTGGAGCGTATATATATCGTATATAATAAAATGAATACATGAAAAAAAATATTCAATATTAGGCTGATTTCGATCTTATCGACGATACGATTATAATGACGTAGTTTGTTAACATTAACGTATTTTTTTAACATATTTTAGATCGTATCGACGATACGATTATAATACGTAATTTGTTAAAATTAAAACGTATATTTTTAACATGTTCCAACGAATACACGATATATGAGTAAAACGTAAAATGAAATATAGAAAAGCATAGCGATAAAGTGAAAAAATATTATAAGTTTAGGGCGCTAATATGTGAATTTTAAAATGGGTATAGTATTTGGGTCGGTTGGAGCTTATATATAGTATATAATAAAATAACTACATCAAAAAATATTCAATATTAGACTCATTTCGATCGTATCGATGATATGAATATAATGGCGTAACTTGATAAAATTAAAACGTATTTTTTCAATGTCTTTCTGCCAATACACGATATATGACTAAAACGTAAAATGAAATATTGAGATGTAAAAGGTGTAAAGTGAATATATTTTGTAAGTTCTAAGTTTAGGGGGCTAATATGTAAAATTGAAAATGGTATAAATTTCGGATTGGTTGGAGCGTATATATATTATATAATAAAATAAGTACGTCAAAAAATATTCAATATTAGGCTCATTTCAATCGTATCGACGACACGAATTTAATGGTGTAACTTGTTAAAATTAAAACGTATGTTTTTAACGTATTTTAGCCAATACACGATATATGACTAAAACGTAAAATGAAATATTGAAAAGTTAAAGGTATAAAGTGAATAAACCTTATAGTTTAAGGGGTCAAATTTGAAATTTGGAGATGGGAAATGGGGAGGAAGCCGCGCGGGTCATGAGGCGGGTCAGAAGGCCGGGTCGGGCGGGTCTTGGACGGGTTAGGGTCAAAAAGTGAGAGAGGGATGACCGGGTCGGAGCGGGTTGCGGGTCGGAGCGGGTCGGGCGGCGCTAGCGGGGCGGGGCGCCTGCTCTTTGTATATATTAGATAATAGTAATTTTTGTCTTGGATGATGTCATTATCACTAAAAACGACATTTGATTTTTCGTGCATGCAATAATAGATCCAAACAACATGGTTACATTATAATGGTGCATAAAAACCCAAAACAATTCAAATCAAAATAATTAAATTTAAATTCATTTAATACCTAATCTAGTTGTAAAAAGTTCAAACTATAGGTATGGAGTTGTAATTGGATTAGATTCATTTAAACCCAACTAATCCAACACGATGAACTTGATATTTTCTGTTATATGTGATAGTGTTTTACACTATTTATATGTTATACACATCTTCCGATCTTTTGATATACATGTTGCTAGCATGACTTTGACTAATACCCATGACATACACTTATATGAAGTAGGATGGGGTTTTAAGTTTTTAACCAACAAATCAAAAACCTTTCACGATGTGTTTTAATATAAACCAACGAAAGAAACTCTTTGTCTTCATAATATCCATGTAATGCTTTGAGGTGTGTAATTGCATTCCTACGTAGGGAATGTCTAGTTCAATACCAAGACTCAATACATGAGTCCTTGTAGCAGAGGTGGCTATCCATCTTGACACATAGGTTAATACAGGACTTAATTGTTCTTGTAATCCCCACTCAAATCCCTCTCCATATTCTTGGGTCGTCCTTTCACACAACCACTCAAAATTTTCAACTAGAACATCCTCGTAACTCCTTATGACTTTCGCAGTGGAAACAAATTGTGTTTTCACTTCCGCTCTGGTGGTGCTTGAAATGCGGAAGTGGTCAAACCATTACGGAAATCATCATCATCCCCATCATTTGATGAGTCATCACATATATCAACGTTTTCATCTGCATGTGGTTCATTGTTTGTACATTCTTCATCATTAGAAGCACCCTCTTCTAGCATAGTCTATAACACAGTGTGCCATGGAAATCGTCATCTCTCCACCATACTCATCACTTAGGGGCCGTTTACTTGAACACTTACCCGGTAAGTGCTTACCGGTAAAATTGAACACTATCAACTACCATATGGTACAACATTTTAGTCTCTTAAAACGGTATCGCATGCAACAATTTACCCGGTAAGCTCTTACCGGGTAAGAGTTGTGGATCTCACTTACCCGGGTAAGACTTTCGGTCCATGCTATCGCTCTTACCGGGTAAGATTGTAGTCATTTTCATGTTCTTCCCGTAAGGTAAATTGACCCGGTAAGTACTTACCGGGTAAGTTCAAGTAAACGGCCCCTTACTAGCCACATTTTTTAGTTACTTCCTAAACTTTCCATTTTTTACGCAAATATATAAATCTTTATGTAAATATGTACTTTGTTAATGCAAATTTATAACTCTTTTATGTAACTTCTTTTCTTTTTATCTGAAAATGGTGGTTTATATTGATGCATAAAACATTTAGAAAAAAATACTAGTTTAGAAATTGATTTCAATATATGGTTAAAAAGTAAGAGATTGGCCATTTTATTCAACTTCTAAGTATAATATGAGATATTTCTTATAATAAAAAGGTATAACTTTTGTAGGAGGCAAAAGAAAAAATACGTGGACCTAAAACATTTGTAAATTTCTTTTGACCATGAACATAATTTTCTTGTAATGTGTTTGTCTTCTAGTTCCATATCCCATTGAAGGGCCATTTTGTTTGGTTCTTTTTGGTATGTATAAAATGACAATTTTGTCCAAAAATAGTAATGATTTGCTTTCTTCTCTCTAACAAAATTTCACTATTTTTAATTTTTTTAATGAAAATTATATTTATTGTTTGGAATAACTAGTTGAATGCATGTATAATATAACAAAATGCAAACTTAGAATAAATGTAATAAAGAATTAAGAGTACAAATACGATTTATCAAATAAAACATATTTGATTCCATCTTATGTAGAGCTTGATGAGAAAGGGTCGACCACTGAGTTGTTTTATCATAAAAATTTTGTTGACAAAAAAGTGGGTCATAGAGGTCCCAATTCATGTATCAAAACGTGTTACGCATGATCGACCATCTGGTTTTTTTTCCTGTTGAAAAAGATATAAGTTTAATCTGGTCAAGCAACATATAATTTTTTTTCTTTCTAGATCTAGATTCAATGTCGCATGCATCGGACACTTACAAAAACAAAAAAGGTCTATCAAATGCTATACATAATTTAAGTAGAATTGGTTATCAATTTATTTCAATAACAAATTATTTACATTTATATAAGTACCAAGGGCACACCTAGATATGTCCTAGTAGCATCCTATGCACTCTCTTAACTTTTTTACGCAAGTATATGTTTTTTTTTATTAAAAGGTATACCCGCTAAGCTTTAAGGAGTACTTAGGGATATTAGAAAATAGAAGAAACATCAACCTAAAGCCCGAAAAGTATCCTGAAAAATGAAAACAACCAAAACCTGTTAAAACCTCCTTAAAACGGTGGAATTGGTTAGAAACATAACGAACGATTTTATGGGCCTATGTAATCTACTTTAAAAGAACATTTGTTTAACAAAAATCTAGGTCTACCATCGAGGAATGTTTTTTTAATATATTATGAATACCAATGGCATGTAGCTCAATTGGTAATGGATGGGAGCAAGTTTGCATAATATTAAAGGGTCTCGGGTTCGATCCCCGGGCACTCCCATAGCCACAACGGCTGAGTGAGTCAAGAATACCCGCACATTATGGTATTGGCAATCGATTGTGGGTCGATTTGGATTGCCAAAATCAGTCTTTTGCATAATAAATGACAAATTCGTCTATTAATATAATTGTACTACAACTATTTTATGTTTACCACCCCCATAGTAGTAACTATAAGGAGGGACTAATATTATCTTGCTTTTAAAAAGGGGATACTTCTCCAAAATGTATCGAACTATATCCAAAAAGTTTTTTTTTTGTTTATCCAATTACCAAAAATGTATTTTAATGTATCAAACATTTATTTTTTTCTATCGTGTTACAAACGACCGGTTCAACCGGTCATCAAGCGGTCACATACAGTTGGAGATGGTGGTCGGAGGTTCTGGGCGGTGACGATGGTGGTTCTGGGTGGAAACGGTGGTGGTTCTGGGTGGTGATTATGGGCAGCGGTGGTTCTGGGTAATGGTTATGGGTGGCGGGGGTTATAGGAAGCGACAGGGGTGGTTCTGGGTGGTGGTTTTGGGTGGCACTAGTTCTAGGTGGTGGTTTTAGGCAACGATGATGGTGGTTCTATGTGGTGGTTCTCGACAGCAGTAGCGGTGGTTCTGGGCAGCGGCGATGGTTCTCGATAGCGACGATTCTCGATGACGATGAGTCTCGACTCTTGACGGTGATGGAATCGAGAGATAGTTGCCGGTGGAGAGATGGTTGCCGGGTGATCTCCGACGATGGTTCTGGGTCAACGGCAACGGTCTCCAACGATGGTTCTTGGTTTTCGCGTTGGTTTATCGGTTCAACCTGTAGCAAGTCATTTTATAACACAATAAAAGAGAAAAAACTTTGATACATTAAAAAACATTTTTGATAGTTACATACTTAGATACACACAATAATTTTTTGGGTATAGTTTAATATATTTTAAAGATATATTCCTTTTGAAAATAATCCATGGAAGGACTAGTTGGTCAATATATGAAAACATAAAACTTTTAATCATGAAATATAAAGAAAACAAAATTCGGGGGTGAGCAACCAGGGACCACTGCGTATTAATCCCAAGAGAGCATGTCTAGCTCTCGGTAAAAATTGCCAAGGATGTAATCTGGTCAAAGTCCAGGTGAACCTTCTAAAAGAAGTATAAAGAAAACAAGGATTAAACCACAAGATTATGGCGTACTGATTAAGGCTTGTGGGGGAAGTGGCTTGTTAACACTTCTACCCCAAATTCGAATCCAAGCCCTTCCAGATAATGGTCACTGGGGATAAACTCAGGGCAACATGTTTTCGCTGTCGGTAAACTTTGTTGGGATTAGTTGGGGCAAGGCCTCAAATATCCTTTAAAAAACAGAATTATTGCTATGAATTGACATTTTTAATTCCAAGATGGCAAGATAGGCGATTAAAAATTAAAAGTATTTGTGTAAAAAATACTTTAATACCTCAAACAATTCAGACTTAAATTGTAAAAGTATTTGTGTAAAAAAGTTATTACTGATAATTTCGATTGGTCCCATATAAAATATTATGATGGTTTTTTAAAGTTTTTATATTGGGTGACTTATTTTTAAAATATCAATAATCTGTTTGTATATTTATTTTTAAGCTATGAAAAAAATTATTTTCTTTCAAAAATGTATAAATGAACTTTTCAGTAAACAACTTTATTGACTATTATATTGTCTCAAAGTGGATTGATTTGGAATAGTTTATAAATCTATCTGTTTTTATAGGATCTTCAACATTACTATATTTCAATTTCCTCAATAATCATTTTAGTATGAGTTTTATCTTTTAGTCATTTTTAAATACATTTTTACGAATAATCAAGCATGTTTTTTCAAAAATAGTTTACGCAAAAAAGTTTTTTCATAAACTTTTCTGTGTAAACATTCCATCGTGTGTAAAAACTTCACCAAAAGGCATTTATGTTTAAGGCTATGTTTGACAAACTAGCTGATAAGTTAGTTGCTAGCTAATAAGCTGGGAGACATAACCTTTTAATAATTTCATATACTCAATAGAATACTAATTTTTATTTTAAAATTTTCTTTTTGGTAGAATGCAGTAAAAAAGTATCTATCTCTTATATTAAATTTTTTTAACTTCTCTATCATAAAATATCGAATTTGTCTATTTTCTAGATATTCACTACAGATATTTTAATAAACTTAAATCATCCACATGCCATTCACAATATAAAAACACAACAGATTAACTTGAAATTTAACACAATATATTATTAAATATATCAAATAAACCGCAATATTATTTAATTTTGGTTTCTACATTCAGTAGGCTTAAAAGAAACCTTCTTATTTACCAAATCATATCCTACCAAAAAATTTTGTTGTATCAAATTCCCAAATATCGCAAAACCTTCCGAGGGTACAATCGTCAAACAACTCACCCCGTTTTCGACTTCGAGAAACGCGTTCTCGGGTGGCACCTCGACGGCCGCTCCGGTGAACCCGAAAGTTATCTTCGGGACCCGACCCAGGTCCAAATCTTTATAACAAAGGTCAAGGATCCCTTGTGGGTCCGGCACGGTCTCACCACCAATGACATCGGTTAGAGCCGTGGTCAACTCATCGTGGAATATTCGGGGCAAAATGGTCAGGGTCGTACCTGAGTCGATCACGATGTTCTTTAAGTCCGACCCGACGTCTTTTATAGCGTTGGTGCTCTTGTACGGCAACTTACGGGCTCCGACCGATACGTGTTCCAAGACGAGGTAGTAGTAACTCGAGGGAATTGTCGTTTTAAGCGGGGTCGAAACGACACCGGGCCCCGAGACCACGGCTTGATCGCCGAAGTGAATCTTGCCGGTCGCGTTTGTGCAGTTGGTGAACATCGGAACCAGACAATAGGAAAATTTTCCTTGGATGGTGTCGTTTAATTGGTTAATGATCGAAAGCGGGCCGGGGCCGAGGCCGATGAGCCCAGAGGTATCGGCGGAAAACGTTCCTTTGTTATCGCGACCACACCCAAAAACCGTGCTCTTCAACTGGGTTGACCCGATAGAGAAAGTGTCGTTAGCCAAGTCTCCTCTCGTGTAGGATTGATCACCGTATTGAATTAAGTATTGACATACGTTTTTCGACCCGCAAGAATACCAACTGGTCTCTAGGTCACAAGCCGTTGATTTGCACGAGACGGCCCGATAGGTGGATGATGCGTTGGGTTGGAGAAAAGGGAGGCCCGTTTGATTGTAGCAGTTCTTGCAGGGCTGACATTGGGCCCACGTGAGGTCGGACCCAGTGTCGGCAACTCCAACAACTTCTATTGGTGGGGTCCCAATTTGGATATGCATTACGTATCCTCCAGAGATTGAGGAAATATCGGCTTCTACGTCCGAAGTTAAACCCGCCCTTTTTGAAAACCGTGAAGCTCGAGAAACGGACTGAAGAAAAGCATTTTGAAGACGGTCCGTTCGGGTATATGCCGGGTTGTAAAGAGGGGATAACGGAGAGTCTCTAGGAATAAGATCGGCCGTAAAGCCACCACCATTTCGATGGCTACCGCTGGCGTCACCATAATGACGGCCTGCGTTAGACAGAGAAACTAAAACAGTGATCAGAAGAGAGAGTAGAGCGAGTGTTTTCATGATTGAGACGGAGATGATGGATAAATGAAGTTTTGATTTAATTTATAATGTTGAAATAAGATTGATTACTCTCAAAACTAAATATGAATTTGGAAGGTCAAAAATTAGGACGTTAATTGTTAAGATATTAAAGGAAGGGAATTGTTGATTTACGATTAAATTGTTATTATGGCAATTATTTGCATAAATAAAGAATTTCCAATATATATTTCTTCAAATATGACTATTATTGCTAAATATTTTATAGTTTTTGTTATATTTTTATTATTTATTTATTTTGTAGTTTGGTTACACGTTAAATTACTTACTTTACTAAATAAATAAAAAATAGAAAAAACAATGCAATAGAGTATGTTAAGTGAGCTTTTAGACATTTTTTGCTCGTTAAATTAATTGTTACCGAAAACTCTTTACAAATGATTTTTACAAATAAAATAAAATATTATAACATTATTTTAAAAAAAAAACTCTGAAATTAAATGATTAAAAAACAAGATAATAAATGTACAAAATATTTTAACAACATAGATGATTATATAAACTCTATAAAAGAGAAACTAGTGAAAATAAATGTAATATTTTGACAGATTTTTAATTTTGATTCTTCATTTAAAGAGATTTTCAAATTGTTATTATAAATACAGTAATATTTACTATTTATTTATGGCAGTTTTAAGTTATTTGTAGTAGTGTATATACCAGGAGTTTTTTTTTTTTTTTGTTGTTGAAAATTTTCTAATTATAACCCTAATTAATATTAATTTATTAATAATTATTAATTAATTTTATTTATACATTACATATTAATAATAATTTACATTTATTTATAAATGCTATTAATTATATCAATTATTTTATAATATATTAAATTCAAAATAAAATATAACAACTCTAAATATATTATACTTATATTGTTTTAGTTTATGGATGTTTAAAATATGCTAAATAACTTTAACAAAATATTTAATTTTAAAACTAGTTATATTTGAGAAAATACTAATTAATTAGGTTATGTGAAGTTAATTATTTTTATTTTGATTTTTATTTATATTATACGTAATGTTATTTAAAAATGTACATTGATAGTTTTATATAAACACAATTGGTTGATAGTAAATATAATGAAACTGAAGGTGGCTTATAAAACATATTATATTATAAAGAGTATTTTATTTAAAAGTAAATAAATTATGTTATAACCCGCCTTCACCTTTGAATGAGTATAAAAAAACCTCCTTTTTCAAACATCCTTAAAGATCGATTTTGTATAAGATTAATTGAAGTTGTTGATAATTATCTTTTTTACCTATAAAAAATGATCGAATTATTTTGGGCCAAAGGACATCTTGTTAAGAAGTTTGAAACTTTGTTAGACCCAACTTGTCCATTTCAAATAATATTGGGTTTAGTTGAGTTCAAAAATATGTGTTAAATAGTCATTGAAATGGGCCCAAGTTCAAAATATTAGAAGTCTTTGATTTCAATCTTCATATATGACCAACTTTGGTTTGTGGTTCTTTCATTAAATCATTTATGAATAAGATTGAGTCGTTATTTTTTTGGTGTACTGAGTAGACCGTTTAACACTCTAAATGATTAATAAGACCAAGTTAAGTTTTAATCTGGATTTGTGGTAATCCACCACTCTATCTATGTTCAACTTGTAACATTGTGCATCCAAAGAGTTTAATGATTAAGTTGCATATGTAAGATATGGTTGAGCAAATAATCTACCATACAACTTTAATACTTGAGATCCTATAAGGTATATTGTCTTAATACGGCTCTAGTGAAGCATCAATTAGGTTACCGTTTGGCTAATTATTAAACAAAATTTGCTTTAGCTGAGTTCGCTCGATAGTCAAAGGCTTTGTTTGGCAAGCATAAGCTAGCTTATAAGCTAGTCCATCCAAACATGTACCAGGAAGCTAGCTTATAAGCTAGCTTTTTGAAGTGCTACTTTGAATAGCTTATGAGGAGCTTATTGTACTTTTTTCCAATTATACCCTTATTAATATTAATTATTAAATTCAAATATACCCTTTTTGGTCATTTTACATACTCATAAGCTAGTTTTTGCCAAACATAATTTGTTCAACAGCTAGCTTATCAGCTACTAGCAAGCTTATCAATCAACAGCTAGCTTATAAGCTATCCGCTAGCTTATCAGCTACCAGCTAGCTTATAAGCTACGCTTGCCAAACATAGCCAAAGTCATAATAAGTTGTTTAGATAGGTTTCATCTAGAAATGAACAAAATAGTATAGAATTAAATAAAAATAATAGTGGTCTTGTGAACATGTATGCACGAAGACAAAAAAAGGGATTAAGGCATTGTTTGGTAAAAAAAAAGCTAGCTTATAAGCTGACTTATAAGCTAGCTTATTTTTTGTGTACATGTTTGGTAAGACCAAAAGTAGCTTATAAGCTAGCTTTTTGATAAGCTACTTTGAGTAGCTTATGAGAAGCTTTTTGTGACTTTTTCCAATTATACCCCTTATTAATAATTAACTATTATCAATTAAAATTATATATTAATTATAATATTAATTCTTAATAAATAAATTAATTATTAATTAAATTAAATTATACATTATATATTATTTTTTATTTATTTTTAAATGTTATTAATTATATTATATGTTATTTAATATGCTTAATTATCAAAAGATAAATATTATAATTTTAAAATGTTATATAACTAAAACATGTTGAATATTTTGATAAAAAAATATTTATATCTAATTCTTAATTATATTCTTTTAGAACTATTAATTATTTAAGATAGTTAATGTAGATTTTTTCTAAAGTTTGTTTTAACAAATTCTAAATTTATAGTATGTATATATAATAATAATAATAATAATATATAATAATAATAATAATAATAATAATAATAATAATAATTAACTCTATATTATTTCAATATGTTATATTATATAATTTTTTTATTATTTGTATTATTTAACATATTATGTTATTAAAATTTTATTTTAATTATATTATTAAAAATTTGTTTAATTATATTATAAAAAACTTGTAATTGATTATTTATTAAGGATGTCCTTTTTGGTCATTTTACATAGGGAAAAGTCTAAAAAAAACCCAACGAACTATTCCATTTTGAATGATTAAGTCCCTAAACAATTTTTTTTGAACAAAAAAACCATTAAACTTTTCCATTTTGAATGATTAAGTCACAAAACTATTCTTTTGAATGAAAAAAACCATTAAACTTTTTCGTTTTGAATGATTAAGTCCTCGAACAATTTCTTTTCGATAAATAAACCATTATACTATCAAAAATAAATTATTTACCCCCTTTTAATAAAAATAAAAAAATTAAATGCAACCGACTATGAAGGTTTTAAAGGTAAAATATGACTATGTTAGTTTAGGTTGAACAAATATAAGTAGCAAATTTCTAAAAATTCAATGATTTATTTTGTTGAAAAAAATGTTTAGGGACTTAATCATTCAAAATAAAAAAGTTTAATGATTTTTTCATTCAAAAAAATAGTTTAGTGACTTAATCATTCAAAATGAGAAAGTTTAATGGTTTTTTTGTTCAAAAAAATTGTTTAGGGACTTAACCATTCAAAATGGAATAGTTCGTTGGGTTTTTTTGGATTTTTCCCTTTTACATACTCATAAGCTAGTTTTTTTCCAAACATGATTTGTTCATAAGTTAGCTTATCAGCCACCAGTTAGCTTATCAGTCACCAGCTAGCTTATCAGCTAGTTTACCAAACATAGCCTAAGTGAAAAATAATAATATGTGACTAAAGATGTTTGAGCTCTTAGGTACATTGTAGTTGAATTTCTTGATTACTAGATGACGGATTTTAACCATAAAATGAGGTCAGATTGAATCGTGAGTTTTACAAGATGTTTAAAGGTCATAAATTAGAACGTTAATTTTTAAGATATTAATGGTAGGGAATTGTTGAATTTCGAATATACTAAAATATAATTTTTCCAAATATGACTATTATATTGCTAAATATTTTATAACTTTCGTTATATTATTATTATTATATTTTGTAGTTTGGTTACATGTACATAGTTTACTAAAATGAAAATGAAAAACAATGTAGTAGAGTATGTTAAGTTAACACACTCTGAGTAAATCACATGTTTTCTTTTTGTTAAAAAAGTATGGTTTATGTAAATGTCTAAATTACTTTAGTATCTTAGATATTTATTTAAATATGTAGCTATAAATTGGATATATTGAATATTTCATTCATTCTTTTAGAGAAACTGAAAACATATAGGGGCAAGAAATAATATGTAAGAAATTCTTAACCACATGCACATAACTTAATGATGTTAATAAAATTCACAGTAATTTGCTTAACTAAAGAGTTTGAAAATAGCTTATTCCGTATTTTCTTCGAAAAAGCCTTGTTGAAAAAGCTATTTGAATTTTTACAAACTTGTTAAATCCAATTAAAATTTTAAGTTTCTTTCATCTAAAAAAACTCTTTAACACAAATCTTATAATTTTATCTAAACAACTCTTTAAAAATGAATTAATGAGATTGAAAGTGACTTATTCAAGAATAAATAAAATATATTATAAATAGTGTTTCATCTACAATTGAACCAGTTATTTTATAATTACTTAAGTCAAGCTGGGAGATGTAAGTTTTTAACAATTCCATATATTCAATAGAATACTGATTTTTTCATAAATATTAAATTTCAAAATTTCTTTTTGGTACAATGCAGTATAAAAGTATCTATCTTTTATATTAATTTTTTTTACCTTCTCTATCATAACTAATCGAGTTTGTCTATTTTCTAGAAATTCACTACAGATATTGTAATAAACTTAAATCATCCACATGCCATTCACAATTTAAAAACACAACAGATTAACTTCAAATTTAACACAATATATTATTAAATATATCAAATAAACCGCAATATTATTTAATTTTGGTTTCTACATTCAGTAGCCTTAAAAGAAACCTTCTTATTTACCAAATCATATCCTACCAAAAAATTTTGTTGTATCAAATTCCCAAATATCGCAAAACCTTCTGAGGGTACAATCGTCAAACAACTCACCCCGTTTTCGACTTCGAGAAACGCGTTCTCGGGTGGCACCTCAACGGCCGCTCCGGTGAACCCGAAAGTTATCTTCGGGACCCGACCCAGGTCCAAATCTTTATAACAAAGGTCAAGGATCCCTTGTGGGTCCGGCACGGTCTCACCACCAATGACATCGGTTAGAGCCGTGGTCAACTCATCGTGGAATATTCGGGGCAAAATGGTCAGGGTCGTACCTGAGTCGATCACGATGTTCTTTAAGTCCGACCCGACGTCTTTTATAGCGTTGATGCTCTTGTACGGCAACTTACGGGCTCCGACCGATACGTGTTCCAAGACGAGGTAGTAGTAACTCGAGGGAATTGTCGTTTTAAGCGGGGTCGAAACGACACCGGGCCCCGAGACCACGGCTTGATCGCCGAAGTGAATCTTGCCGGTCGCGTTTGTGCAGTTGGTGAACATCGGAACCAGACAATAGGAAAATTTTCCTTGGATGGTGTCGTTTAATTGGTTAATGATCGAAAGCGGGCCGGGGCCGAGGCCGATGAGCCCAGAGGTATCGGCGGAAAACGTTCCTTTGTTATCGCGACCACACCCAAAAACCGTGCTCTTCAACTGGGTTGACCCGATAGAGAAAGTGTCGTTAGCCAAGTCTCCTCTCGTGTAGGATTGATCACCGTATTGAATTAAGTATTGACATACGTTTTTCGACCCGCAAGAATACCAACTGGTCTCTAGGTCACAAGCCGTTGATTTGCACGAGACGGCCCGATAGGTGGATGATGCGTTGGGTTGGAGAAAAGGGAGGCCCGTTTGATTGTAGCAGTTCTTGCAGGGCTGACATTGGGCCCACGTGAGGTCGGACCCGGTGTCGGCAACTCCAACAACTTCTACTGGTGGGGTCCCAATTTGGATATGCATTACGTATCCTCCAGAGATTGAGGAAATATCGGCTTCTACATCTGAAGTTAAACCCACCCTTTTCGAAGACCGTGAAGCTCGAGAAACGGATTGAAGAAAAGCATTTCGAAGACGGTCCGTTCGGGTATATGCCGGGTTGTAAAGAGGGGATAACGGAGAGTCTCTAGGAATAAGATCGGCCGTAAAGCCACCACCATTTCGGTGGCTACCACCAACGCCACCATAAGGACGGCCTGCGTTAGAAAGAGATACTGAAACAGTGATCAGAAGAGAGAGTAGAGCGAGTGTTTTCATGATTGAGATGGTAAATGGTAATGGTGGATAAATGAAGTTTTGATTTAATTTATAATGTAGAAATAAAGTTGATTATTCTGAAAATTATATATGAATTTGGAAGGTCATAAATTAGGACGCGCGTTAATTGATAAGATATTAATAGAAGGGAATTGTTGATTTACGTCTAAATAGTTATTATGGCAATTATTTGCATAAATAAAGAATTTCCAATATATATTTCTTCAAATATGACTATTTATTGTTAAATATTTTATAGTTTTTGTTATATTTTTATTATTTATTTTGTAGTTTGGTTACACATTAAATTACTTACTTTACTAAATAAAAAAATGGAAAAACAATGTAGTAAAGTAAAAAAAATGAAAAAACAATGTAGTAGAGTATGTTAAGTGAGTTTTTAGACATTTTCCGCTCGTTAAATTAATTGTTACCGAAAACTCTCTACAAAAGATTTTTACAAAATAAAATAAAATATTATAAACGTATTATTTATAAAATAAAAACTTTGAAATTAAATGAAAAAACAAAATAATAAATGTACAAAATATTTTAACAACATCGATGATTACATAAACTCTATAAAAGAGAAACTAGTGAAAATAAATGTAATATTTTGACAGATTTATAATTTTGATTCTTCATTTAAAGAAATTTTAAAAATGTTATTATAAATACAGTAAGATTTACTATTTATTTATGGCAGTTTTTAAGTTATTTGTAGCAGTGTATATACAAGGATTTTTTTTTTTGACATTTTCTGTTAGGACATAAAATGTCCTTATATGTGAAAGTTTTATAAAGAATCATTTTAGTGAAAATAATAGAAAGGAGGGCTTAAAGTGTAAAATAGTGTATAGATAGAGGGGCTAAAGTGTTGTAGTATATATAGAGATGGAATGGCTTTAGAGAGAGTTATGAGAGTCGTTTAGTGAGTTTGTGTGTGTTTTCAAAGGTGTAGTTTGTAACTAGTTCTTCCATGGATGAATAATATCAAGCTTATGATTCTCAATCTCTCTCTCCTCTTAATTGTTCTTGATTTCTTATTCTAACAAGTGGTATCAGAGCATCAATGTTCAAGACCCGAGCATCAATGTGTTATATGAGCGTTATTGTAAGTATCCTTCTAAACCCTTAGTTCATAACTTGCGCTTAATTGTGTTTAACCGTGGTGTTCATCTTCAGGAACTTACTTGTGTTTGTTCCTTTCCGATTCTAAATCGTTTCACGAATTACCACGTGTTATATTTTTCTTCACATTGTTATTTCCACATCTCATATATTCGTTGAAATTATTCGGTGGAAATACACTCGCTTGAATTCCTATTTGATTTCAATGCACGTTATTTCATTTCAATGATTCAATTCTTATTCAGACTATTAATTGTGAATTGTTCTTCACAATTAAACTTTCTAATCATTGATTCATTTCTTGAATACACTGTGCTTACTGAGTCTATCTGTTTCGCGTTTGAATTTTGTTCTTTGGAATTCACAATCAAGATTTTTGATTTCTACAATCAATCATTACTTGTTAGAGCATTTGAATGAATTTCTTCAACATATGATATTATCAATAAGTGTTTTCCATTTCTGTTCAACATATGTTCCCCATATACATATTGTATCACATATGAATCACAATCATATCACGTTCTGGTATGAATATACTCAACGTTTCAAAGAATATCATTTCATGATATCAACTTATGTGTGATAGGATATAGAAGTTTCTATGATCAATCCAGAGCCGGAGGATCTACCCAAGAAACACATCCCTAGGTTAGACCTAGTTTGTGAGGGTGTGCATGAGGTAAAATGCCGAGAGCTTGAGTGTAGGGGGGAGTTAAAAGAAAATGGTGAGAGTGAGACAGGATCAAAAAAGAATAAAAGAAGATCCTTCCCAAACCTATACAGTTATCCGGGTAACCACATCATCTATTCATTCTCGATTCTTTGGAGATGAATATTGAAACAAGACATGGACCCAGTGTCGATAACTCGTGTCACCCCACCAAGCTACTCAAATATCTCTTAAAAGATGTTTGTTTCAATTCTCACGGAGAATTAGCACATCATCTATTTGATCTTCACTCGGAAGATTTAGATATTGAAACAAGGAAGACATCCTCTCCGGTCTCCGAACTTCATATTCTATGCACTAGAGTCTATTGATTATCAATCTGCGTCCCAGGTTGAATCAATATCTTTGATTAGAGCCTAATGATTATGATGATATTTGTTTGACACTTGCATGAGTCTTTGTGATTCCAATTGCATATCTTTGTGATATTGCCGGAACAGTCTGAGAACTTAGTTTTATAACTTTGATTCAGTGATGACTGGAAGTCCTATCAGTGCTACCCCATTGCCAACACTGAAAATAGGCCACACAATTCTATGAGTTGTTGTGTCAATAGTTGCTCATTGTGCTTCTATGTTAGCCGATTACCCATCATTTGAGGGGGAGGAATTTGAGCCGGATTTGAGGGGGAGTAATCTGATATGGATGCGATATGTGTTTGAGGGGGAGAATTTTTGTTGCAGCATGTTTTGAGTAATTTGATGATGTTGTCTTTGATTATTCATGATGTTTCGGATTCTCCTAACCATCATGAGGGGGAGAAGTTGTATCAAAGACATTTGTCAAAGACATGATGAAGATATGAGAGTTATGCTGAAGAGCCCAATATTCGTTTGAAGAGGTCAAGATTTAGTTGAAGATTTCAAGACATCAAGTTTGGTTGATTAAAGATTTCAAGATGTTGGTTCAATCAAGTTTTGAGGTTATTTGTGAATAAATGATTTGTGAAGTAATAATGTTGTTCGTGATACAAGTGTTGATGTTGCTTGAAGAAAAGACGAAAGTATCAAGAGTTGAAGATGTAATCAGTTGAAAGTACATGATGATTTGGTTTGTGAAGAAATGTTTTGTGAAGTAACAGTTAAGGGAAGAAAGCAAGTATTAAGGGGAGATAAAGAGAGATCGAAGTTTAAATCTTTTGAATCTATGGTTGAAAAGCTTTTAGATTTAAAGATTGAGTTCGAGTTGTGAACGTTGATGAAAGAATGGTTTGATTTGCTGAAGTTGAGAAAGTAGTTTGAAGTTTTATAAAGAAAAAGAGATGGGTTTATTTTCTGAAGATTGATTGGATGAAAATATCTGGAGATTGATACTTAGGTGGTTATCAGTTGGTGAATTCTGATTCAAGATGAGTTTATTGAAAGTTGATATTTCAAAAGAGATAATTCAATTTTGCGAATAAAGGGGAGATTGTTTACTTTGAAAAGGTTGAGAAATTTTTCTGAAGAACGTTGATGATCTTTAAAGTCAAGAGATTCTCAAGTTAAATTCGTTTGAGAAGTTTTGAAGTTGGTTACTTGTATTTCGTGAAGATTTCTGATGCGGAAAAGTTTTGTTCGTTGAAGATTCTGATAAAGTGAAGATTGAGAAGATTGTATATGTTTAAAAGTTTTGTGTTAGTTGGTTATTTCCAACTTGAATACAAAGGGGGAGATTGTTAGGGTTAAAAATATAGTTGTATTCAAGTTTGGGTTTATAGTTGTATTTTGTGTAAAGTTGAGGGGAACTAAGTGTAAATACCCTTGGTGTATAAAAGCTTTTGTGTTAGTTAGATTTCATAGTGAATGTGTGAGTTAGAGATACGTAATTGTCAGATCTAGAGTTTGATAGAGGAGAGAGAAAGTTGAGAGTGTGTATTGTGTTCTTATTGTTCATATCAATAAAAGTGAGATTTGTGATTGAAATTGAAGCTTCTTAATCATGGTGGATTGATATTCAGATCTATCATTTTCAAATTATGACCCTAACGAATATTAATTTATTACTAATAATTAATAATTAATTTTATTTATACATTACATATTAATAATAATTGTTACTTATTTATAAATGCTATTAGTTATATCAACAAGGTTTTGATACCCGCGCTTCGCCGCGGATCATTATGTATATAACGTATACCAAATTTTGAAATTGTAGACGATTTAAAGTTATTGAGATGATTATTAATGAGTGTCATTAACCAAAAGGAATAAAACCTAACTTTTACAATTCAAATAATAGAATCATGTTATTTTGATAGAAAGATGATAGATTATTATTATTATTACTACTACTATTATTTTATTATTATAATAAAATTTTGATTAAGACTTTTTTAACCGCTCAACTATTTTTGACTACATATATAATCGTACTATATATAATAAAAGTTTGATTAAGACCTTTTTAACTGCTCAACTATTTTATTATTATTATTAAGACTTTTCGAAGGTATCGACAACACGATTATAATGACGTAATTTGTTAAAATTAAAACGTATTTTTAAACATATTTTGATGAATATACAAAATATGACTAAAACGTAAAAGGAAATATAGAAAATTTAAAGTTATAAAGCGAACCAATATTATAAGTATAAGGGGTAAACCGTAACTTTTACAATTCGAACTTATTATAATAAAATATATAACCATAAAATATATGATATAAAATAAGATAATTAAATCAAAAAACATTCAATATTAGGCTCATTTCGAACGTATCGACAATACGACTATAATGGTTTAATTTGTTTAAATTGAAACACATATTTTAAATATCTTTTAGCCGGTATATGATATATGGCTAAAACGTAAAATAAAATATAGGAAATCAAAAGGTATAAAGTGAATAAAGATTATAAGTTTAAGGGGTTAAAATGTAACTTTCAAAATTAAATTAATTAAAATATTATAAAATTACTGTTCATAAAAAAATATTGAAAAATTGATTACCAATTATAACAAATGTAAGTATTATTAATTATTTATAATATATTAAATTCAAAAGAAAATATATAACAACTCTAAATATATTAATGTATTATACATAAAAGTTATACTTATACTGTTTTACTTTATGAATGTGTAAAATATGCTAAATAACTTTAACAAAATATTTAATTTTAAAACAAGTTTTATTTGAGAAAATACTAATTAATTAGGTTATGTGAAGTTGATTATTTTTATTTTTATTTTTATTCATATTATACCTAATATTATTTAAAAATGTACATCGATAGTTTTATCTAAACACAACTTATTAATAGTGAATTTATGAGACTGAAGATGGCTTTATTAAAAATAAATAAAACATATTATAAAGAGTCTTTTATTTAAAAGTAAATAAATTATGTTATGACTAGCCTTCACCTTTGAATGAGTAAAAGAAATACCTCCTTTTTCAAACATCCTTAAAGATGGATTTTGTATGAGATTAATTGAAGTTGTTGATAATTACCTTTTTTACCTATAAAAAATGATCGAATTACTTTGGGTCAAAGGACATCTTGTTAAGAAGTTTGAAAGTTAGTTAGACCCAACTTGTCATTCAAATAATATTGGGCCTAGTTGAGTTCCAAAATATGTGCTAAATAGTCATTGAAATGGGCCCAAGTTCAAAATATTAGAAGTCTTTGATTTTCATCTTCATAATATTTGACTTTCTTTTGTGATCGATCTATAGATATGACCAACTTAGGTGTTGTTTGTGCCTTTGAGGTTTTTTCATTATGAATAAGGTTGAGCCGTTGTTTATTTGTTGTATTGAGTAGATCGTTTAAAACTCTAAATGATTAATACAACCAAGTTTACTTTTAATCTGAATTTGTGGTAATCCACCACTCTATCCATGTTCAACTTGACATTGGAGATCCGAAGAGTTCAATGATTAAGTTGCATATGTAAGATACGCTTGAGCAAATAATCTGCCATACCATTAGGTCTATTATGATGCAAACAAACAACTTTAATAGTAAAATGGGCTTTATCTACTAAACTTGTATGTAAATACACGTAGAAATGTTCCACTAGATTGATTAAAAAAGTCTTTTCCAAAAAAGCGTATTGTTTGCAATTAAACTTTTGTATATATTTTTATAACCTTTAGTGTTCCCTTTTTGAACAATTTCACTATTTTCCAATATATGCCCCATACATGCATATGATGTCAAAGAAATTTAATTTAATTGAGATCTAAGTGTCAAATATGACACAAATATACGAAGTTGTTCCTTATTATCAAGTATACCATCACTATTGATTAACGTTATGTGTTATCCTTGGCATGACTATTTGCATGACATATCTAGTAGATCATCAGTTGGTTGTATGGTTATCTCAAACCTTAAAGCCATGTCTACTTTACACATTAAATCCCTATCAAAAAGACATATATGTAGGTTATATTCTTGATATTACTTCTGACATGTGTATATCTAAAATAGAGGTCAAATGAATGGATGATGAACCCCGAACTCTTAACATGAACAAAAGTAAAAGTAGAAATATAAATATAAAACCAATTTCATAGGTATAGATTTGAACTAGTTTTTTTATTTGTATTAATTTGTTATACTTTCAAAACCCATTTGAATCAAAACTATACTTGATACATATTATAAATTCAAATCATCAGTACGAATTTTCTACAAAACATTGATTTTTCGAAAAATCAACTTATTTTTCATTTGTTTGATATCTAAACCAATCCAAGCATCGCCTGTTAGGATTATGTGCGAGACAGTAACAAGGTTACCGTGTCCAATGTTATAAGACACTAGTAGGTCACACCGCTGCACACCAAAATGAGAATGTTTGGATTATGGGAATTAATTAATTGGTTAATTAATTATTTAGAGAGAAAAAGGAATAAATAATTAGTTTAATTATTTATAATTAATTAATCAGTTAGATTAATTAATTGGATAATTATGGAAATTATTTCAGAGATAATTACCAAGAATTATATATGGAATCAAACACTGCTTGTTTTGTCCATATAAATAAAGGGCTTGGGGTATCAGTTAATTGATTGATTCAGTTCAAAAAAACCCAGAAAACTCTCTCTCTCTCCCTCTCCCAGAAACCGGCGCCTGAATCCAGTAGGAGGAAGGTCTGCACTCGTTTTCGGGTAATCCTCGGTGGTGGTCTAGCAACCCTCTCGACCGGTGCCAGTAGCGGTGTACCCCCTGCTTGCGTTTCAGAGTTATTGTTCGCAAAGGTAATCCACTGAAACACCCTTAATTGTATCTGTATGGTTTAGGATTGGATCCTCGATTGGGAATCGGGTTTTTGTTATCCGCTGTGCATGTTCTTGTATCCCTCGATTCCCAACAGTGGTATCAGAGCCACTTTCTAAACCTAACAGATCAGGTTTAAGTTGTTTGTTAGTTGATTAGGTTTTATAAAAATCGTTGCTTTATTCGTCTTTATTTCGATTTTTTTCGTAAACCTAATATCGGCGGTGGAACGGCGGCAGTTAGCCGGCCGGACCTCCAGGCCGATCGCCGGGAAACCAAACCACCAGCCGGCTACACCACCGATTGTGGTGATCGCCGGCTGCCATTGCAAACCCACAGCCGCACCACCGTAAGTGGTGACGGCATCGATCACGGACGAAAACCACCACCACGCCACCGATTGTGACGATGGTGGTGTCGATCGAGAAACACAGCCGCCGATAGGCGGCGATTCGTGGTAGTCAACCACCACGATGGTGGCGATCACTTGAACAGCAAGAGGCGGCAGCGGCGATTGCCGTTTTCGCCGTCGAATCCTTGTACTGCCGCACCACCAGTCACGGTGGTGGCGGCGATTGCGTGTTCTAACCGCGGTGGCAGTGGTGGTGCGAACCACTGCTGTTGACCGGTGGTTGTTCGTTGCGGTGATCGTGGTGTCGGCCACGGTTAAAAAACCGACAGGCGGTGGTGGTGGCCCTCGAGCCGCTACTATCGCCGGCGTGCGATGATGGTTGTTGTTTTTCGAAATCGCCGGAAACGCGGTGGCAATGGTGGCGGTGGCTGCTGTTGTCATCGCAATCCACTCAATAACCACAGCGGTGGTCGATTGCTGCCATGTGGTGGCGTCGGCTGCCACCGATCGATCGGGGTGGGGTGCGGTGATAGTTCGGGCGGCGGTGGTGGCGATAGTGTCATCATCGTCGCCGGCGTTGATAAACCACCGATCAACGATCACGTTTTGACGGATCGGGGGTAATCGAAATCGTTGATTGTCCCAATCGTTTATCGTTAACGGATCCAGATTAGGATTCGTTTCCGGATAATTTTTGGGATAAAAGGATTGTTTTATCAGATAAAGTTTAAAACAATTCAAGATTAAGTTTAATTAATTTGTTTTAAATTAATCTATGTTTTCGTAATTATCTGATTAAAATCCAGTTGTATTTCGTTTAATTGTATTGAGTCATAGCTGAACCCTTTTTAGACCCGTGGTTGTGTTTATTTTATCCGTTTTAGAATAGTTGGGAGGCCTGCGAGCCATTTACAACCCCTTTTGTAATTTTAATGTTTTATTAGACTAGTTGGGAGGCCTGCGTGCCATTTTAGCCCATTTGTAACAATTATTTCAATTACATCGAGACGGAGACAAGATGACAACCATGGATCTCGGAGCCAGTGGGAGTGCCAGAAGACGAAGACTTTTGTCACTTAGGGTTGAGACCGTTGTTTTTGTGTTGGCTCACAAAACAACATTAGTTTAAGGGTTTAAGCTATGACTGTGCTTTTTATATTTAAATTGCGTGGTTGTTTAATCTATGTAATTGTCATTAAATATAAATTGCCCTTTTTTGAACGGATTGTTTAAAAATCAAAAGGATACAAATACAGTTAGTATTTGGATCCAGTTTTTCAAAGTTTTTGAAAAAGGAAACTGGCAATTTAAACCCTTGTTAGAAATCATAGATTAGTAAGTGCAACCCACTTTAGGGGCACTTCCGGTGTAAGGTACATAGGGCGTTGTAAGTGCACACACTATGAACGCCCGTGTTCAAACCGAAACTGGAAGGAGATAAAACTCTGCGAATTATCTCCGGGTGGTACCGGCCAGAGTTTGTCCAGGTCCCGAGTGGTACAATCTATTTTGGTAATTATTTATTCACTGGGTGGTACCAGGCCAAAATGCACTAGAGGGACTAAATATGCACGGATTATTAATATCCGATGTCCCGACGATCTAGAAGTCGTATTTTCAGAAAGGAATACGATTGGTATAGTTTTACCTACCATAGATCGCATGAGTCGGTATGACATGATCACATGCTTCCCGACACATGTGAAATATGGATTCTAGTCTAATAAATTTATTTTAAGGGTAATAATTTATTAGAATTATATAATTATAAACTAAAACTGGAATTTTATATTCTTCTGTAGATGTCTCAAATTAGTATTCCGTTTTATTCACCTGAAGAGTCACTTCGCCTTATTATGGGCAAGTGGAAGCTTACGGGCCATAACTTTCCAGTTTGGAAGTTACACTTGAGGAACGTTTTATGTGCCCAGGATAAGCTTTATGTGATCAACAAACCCGTATCACGACCTAAAAGCAATGCCCCTGAAGAGGAATTTGCTGAGTATTTTAGATACTTGACAGATGAATCGGATGTAATGTCCATTCTAATTTTCTCTATGTCACCCGAGTTCACGGGAGATTTAAGAGTTAAATCATGTCACGAGGTTGTGAGAGATGTGGAGAACCAGCTAGGTCTCTACAAGCACACGGGAAAGCTATTGATCATGCAAGAGATTCTCTCCCTGAAGCTACAGAAGGGTCAGTCAGTTAAAAACCATCTTGTTGATATGAGAAGGCTTTTTAAATGTTTATCACGTCTGGGGTACAAGATGACTCAGGAAGAGTTAGTGTATCTCATGTGGTTCTCCCTCACAAAGGAAGTTCAGGACACAGCTAGTGCCTACATGAAGGAACCAAAGAGCGACGTGGATAAAGTTCATGAAGATATCCTGGCCAGTCTAGAGCCAGTACCCGAACCTGCGAATCTCATGGACACTGACATAATAGATGAGCTGGGAGATCTGAGTTGCCCAGAGTGCGGCAGCGAGGATATTTGCGAGCACTCGATGAACATCGACCAGATGGATATCGGTTTACCCGATACTCCAGGTATCTTTATGATAGATTGCTTAATCACTTCTTATGAATCATGGGTAATTGATACAGGCAGTGGTAACCACATTTGTAATCATTTACAGGGATTCACTAGAAGAAAGACTCTGAGGAAGGACCGTTCGAACCTACGAGTGGGCGAAGGCACTCCGTTGATTGCTGAAGCCGTGGGATCTTATAGTCTTAGTTTACCCTCGGGTCTAGTTTTGGAACTGAATAATTGTTATTATATTCCAAATATGATTAAGAATGTATTGTCTTTTGATTTGTTGGTAGACCAAGGCTTTTACTATAAATATTCTTATAAGATGATTTCGGTTTTTAAAGATAATATTTTCTATTTTAAAGCTACACCTGTAGATGGTCTATACACTGTAAATCTTAAAGACAACAATAGTGAAATCTATCATATAAGTAAGCGATCCAAGGATATTAAGGATCAGACTTACCTCTGGCATTGTCGTTTGGGCCATATAAACAAGAAACGCGTTGAACTACTCCTAAAGGGAGGTTTTCTTGGCAATTTCGATTACAAACCTTTTGATAATTGCGAATCTTGTTTATCTGGCAAAATGACAAAGCAACTTTTCAACAGTGAGAATGAAAGGGCTACTGACTTGCTTGAAATAATCCACACAGATGTATGTGGACCTTTCAGTCATGTAGCAAGAGGAGGATACCGGTACTTCATTACCTTCACTGACGACTTCAGTAGGTATGGATATGTCTACTTGATGAGACATAAATCTGAAACCTTTGAGAAATTCAAGGAATATCAGAATGAAGTACAGAATCTACTTGACAAGAGGATCAAGTTCTTACGGTCAGATCGTGGTGGCGAATATCTCAGTGATGAGTTTGACAATCATCTGATGGAGTGTGGGATTGTATCCCAACTTACACCTCCGTATACACCTCAGATGAACGGTGTATCAGAAAGGAGAAATCGTACCCTGCTTGACATGGTACGAACGATGATGTGTCATTCTTCGCTGCCAGTATCATTCTGGGGACACGCGCTCGAAACAGCAGCACACATACTGAACAGAGCGCCAACAAAGTCGGTAGAAAAGACTCCATACGAATTATGGAAGGGTAAGAAACCCAACATATCTTTTCTGAAAATTTGGGGTTGTGAGGTTTACGTCAAACGACCTACCTCAGAAAAACTCAAACCCAAATCCGACAAGTGTTTCTTCGTTGGATATCCCAAGACCACCGTGGGATATTATTTCTACAACCCTGAAGAGAACAAAGTGTTTGTTGCTCGAAATGGAAAATTTCTGGAAGAAAAGTTTCTCAGTTTAGAGAACACCAGAAAGGATGTAGATCTACAGATAGTAGACGAAGAAAACACTACACCAGTTGTTGAGCCAGAAATTCAACATAACAATGTTGAACCTCAATCAGAGCCGATTGAGGAAGTGCAAACACAAGACCTTCGCAGATCCAGTAGGGTAAGACAAGAACCAGATAGGTATCTTGGGTTCCTAGTCTCTCAAGACAGTGGAGACTTAAATGAACCAACATCCTATGGAGAAGCTGTGTCAGGCAGTGAGTCTGAACAATGGCAGGAAGCCATGAAGGCCGAGATGCAATCCATGTATGACAACCAAGTCTGGGAGTTGACTGATTTGCCACAACACTGTAAGGCTGTTGGACGCAAATGGGTTTTCAAGAAGAAAACCGACATGGATGGAAATGTACACACCTTCAAGCCCAGACTAGTCGCAAAAGGATTCACACAAACTCATGGTATCGACTATGATGAAACCTTTTCACCAGTGGCCATGTTAAAGTCGATTAGGATTCTAATGGCCATCTCAGCGTACTTTAACTACGAGATTTGGCAAATGAACGTCAAGACAGCCTTTCTGAATGGAAAGTTAACAGAAGACGTCTATATGGAACAACCAGAGGGGTTTGAAGATCCTAAGAATCCTAATAAGGTGTGTAAACTGCTAAAATCTATTTATGGATTAAAACAAGCATCTCGAAGCTGGAACTTACACTTTGATGAGCGAATCAAAGAGTTTGGCTTCGCTAAAAGTGAGTTTGAGCCATGTGTTTACACTAAGTTCAGTGGGAGCATAGTAACCTTCCTGGTCTTATATGTAGACGACATACTACTCATAGGAAACGACGTACCAACCTTACAGAGTGTTAAGGAATGGTTAAGTAAGTGTTTCCAGATGAAAGACCTTGGAGAAGCCGCTTATATACTAGGTATAAAGATCTACAGAAACAGATCTAAGCGGCTTATCGGACTTAGTCAGAGTACATACATTGACAAAGTACTGAAGAGATTCAGGATGGATGAATCCAAGAAAGGATTCATACCAATGCAACATGGCATAGTGTTAAGCAAAACACAGTGTCCTGTTTCTAGTGAAGATCAGGACAGGATGAAATCGGTCCCATATGCTTCTGCAATTGGATCAATTATGTATGCCATGCTATGTACTAGGCCCGATGTTGCTTACTCAGTAAGTGTTACGAGCAGATACCAACAGAATCCAGGTGAGCCCCATTGGGTGGCTGTCAAGAACATTCTCAAATATCTGAGAAGAACGAAAGAAATGTTCTTGGTCTTTGGAGGTTCTGAGGATGAAATTAGTGTCACAGGATTCTCTGACGCTAGTTTCCAGACCGACAGAGATGACTTCAGGTCACAGTCAGGGTACGTCTTTACCCTAAACGGAGGTGCGATCTCGTGGAAGAGCTCGAAGCAGGACACGATTGCAGACTCAACTACAGAGGCAGAGTACATTGCAGCATGTGATGCGGCAAAGGAAGCTGTCTGGCTGAGGAATTTTCTATCGGATCTCAGAGTGGTTGCCAGTATCTCGAGACCGATAGATATATTCTGTGATAACTCAGGAGCCGTGGCGCAAGCAAAGGAACCTAGAGAGCATCACAAGTCGAGACATGTGCTCAGAAAGTATCACCTCATCCGAGAGATCATTGGAAGAGGAGATGTAAGAATATGCAAGATTCCAACAGAAGACAATGTCGCAGATCCGCTGACAAAGCCACTAGCAAGGGCAAAGCATGAGGCACATGCGAATTCCATTGGGATGCAGTACCTGGAAGCCAGTAGCTAGTACTTAGTTTATTAATTATTACTATAGTCTAATTTAGAAACAATGTAATCATGTAAAGTTTTTATTTCACAGTGTGTTGGAAATAAATGGAGGTTTTAATTTCATGATTGTTCTAAATTAACTATTTTTCGCATATTTAACGTATCCTTGATTCTACAAAGTCTTGTATGAAGTCTAAATTTCCGTAGCCACTTATTGAAATGGGAATTTCAATAGGGAGTTTAACGCTATTATAAATACTTGATGATTTATTCAAAGTAGAGAATAAAAGCACAAGTGATGTGACCAAGTATTTATAGATACTCATCAGAGTGTTTGGGTATTGGAAGTGACCAGTAATCAAGTCTGCTTCATGGAGCCTCAGTCATAGGCACTGACTTGATAGGTTGTCCTTAGACCTGAGATACTTGGTTTGGGAACACGAGGACCACTGTACTCTTAGCATGTACTAACGCTGCACCGTAACTGGGTGGCCATACGGGACGTGACTAGATGCAGCGGAAGCCGTGGATCCAAATGCGAGTAGTCAAGAAGGGATTTGCACCTCTTTCAAAAGGAGAGATATTTCCGGGCCCCTTGACGATTAAGATTGGCAGAAAACGCGTGGCCACGCTCGGATAGAATAACAGGGGTTATTTAGTAATATCCGTTACTGCAGGCAATCGAAATCAGAGTCAAGAAATACTTGATTTTAAGAAATGAATCCTCCACTCCATGTCTTAAATCACTTTAGAAATATCGTGTGCAAAAGGAATGAACCTGTGTACAAATTCAAGCGTGAATTGTATCTCTGAATATAAGAGATCTTATAACCTGGTTAACCTAAGTGTCTGGCTAGGGACCTCCTTAGGCAAATGGTGACAGTACAGTTACGTGTCTAGCACAAGTGGGAGTCTGTTAGGATTATGTGCGAGACAGTAACAAGGTTACCGTGTCCAATGTTATAAGACACTAGTAGGTCACACCGCTGCACACCAAAATGAGAATGTTTGGATTATGGGAATTAATTAATTGGTTAATTAATTATTTAGAGAGAAAAAGGAATAAATAATTAGTTTAATTATTTATAATTAATTAATCAGTTAGATTAATTAATTGGATAATTATGGAAATTATTTCAGAGATAATTACCAAGAATTATATATGGAATCAAACACTGCTTGTTTTGTCCATATAAATAAAGGGCTTGGGGTATCAGTTAATTGATTGATTCAGTTCAAAAAAACCCAGAAAACTCTCTCTCTCTCCCTCTCCAGAAACCGGCGCCTGAATCCAGTAGGAGGAAGGTCTGCACTCGTTTTCGGGTAATCCTCGGTGGTGGTCTAGCAACCCTCTCGACCGGTGCCAGTAGCGGTGTACCCCCTGCTTGCGTTTCAGAGTTATTGTTCGCAAAGGTAATCCACTGAAACACCCTTAATTGTATCTGTATGGTTTAGGATTGGATCCTCGATTGGGAATCGGGTTTTTGTTATCCGCTGTGCATGTTCTTGTATCCCTCGATTCCCAACATCGCCAACAATTATTTTAGTAATAAATTGGAGGACGTTATATTTAAGTAATTAAGGATCAAATAAAAAGATTACTTTTCTTTTTTTCTCTTCTTTCTTTTTACCCCAATTTTGACAACATAAAGTGAAGGTTTGAGACTTTGAGTTATAACTTATGTAGGAAGAATCATTAGGGCTATAGTACTAAACTAGCACGACTAGTAGTTTGTTTGTGTTTCTTCATTTTAACTTAATCGAATAAACGAACGAATGCGAACGATAATAAATGGATTTTTTTTTGTATTCATGTTCGTTTGTTAAGAAAATGTGTTTGTTTGTATTCGTTTATGTTTGTTTGTTAAGATGCTTAACGAATGAACACATACAAATAAACAAACAAAATAACCACTGTTACTCATCATTTTGTTTCTAAAAAATAACATAAGAAAGTGAAAGATTAGGTACCTTAAGGAAATCTACAAATATAATTAATGTCAATTTATGGTTTTATATATATTAATGTCATAATACATATATATATATATATATATATATATATATAGAAAAGTTTAAATGAGAAGTGTTAAAAAATGTAAAGTAGAGAATCAATCTCTACCACTCATTTGGTCAAAATATGCAGCTTTAAGTTAATATATGAATTACACAGGTTCCTATATGAACGTCTAGCTCATATATGAATCAGTTCAAAGTAGTTAATATGTGAATTCACATTGTTCATGTATGAACATATAGTTCATATATGAATTAATGAAAATAGTTAATATGTGAATTACACATATTCATATATAAACGTACATATGAATTACACAGGTTTATGTATGAACGAGTAGTTCATATATGAACCATTTAAAATAGTTAGTGAATTACATAAGTTCATATATGAACGTATATATGAGTTATAGTGGTTTATAAATGAACGTACAGTTCATATATGAATCAATTAAAAATAGTTAGTGATATACAGGTGGATATATAAACGTATATATGAGTTACACAAGTTCATATATGAACGTATAGTTTATATATGAATCAGTTAAAAAAAGTTAATATATAATTTTCACAGTTTCATATATGAATCACAATGGTTCATATATAAACACGTTTTCGGCCTATTTGTGAAAATTACGAAATTACCCCTTGATGGATATTGTGCAAAGTTGCGAATTTTAGTCAAAGATTGCGGTTGCGTCGTTGCGGCTTTGAGCATTTGACCGTTTAAAGCCACAATATTTAACTATTCAACCTTATACCTTGATCTTAGCCGTATGGACGGCGAAGATCTCTTCTTTACTTTACATTTTTTTACTATTTCACATTTTAACCAATCAAATACAAACTCTTTAATCATTTAAAATTATACAAACCAATCATAGCGGTTAATCTAGTCTAAAAATTATTTGATTCCATTTTGTTTCATAATATAATCATAATAAATAAATATCATTAGTTTTCATATATATCTCAGTTTTAATTAATGAACCACGATAATTGTCCATAAATGGCTATGTAATTTTTTAATATAATGGTTTGTATAGTTTGTAAGGATTTCATGGTTTGTAATGGCTACGATCCCTATATATATAATAAACGGATATAAATGAACAAATGTTCATGAAGACTTAGGTTCGCGTGAGACCAAGTTGTTTCCATAAGACCAAAACTTAATGTAAGAAACTTCACAACAAAACACTGTAAAGGTAAATAAAACTCGAATACGCATACTAAAAAACACTTTCGAGGTTAAAAAATCCAAAACAATGTAAAAGACAAAACCCTTCACAAGGCAAATGCTGTGAAGGTCACAAATAAATAATGCGAACCTTCACAGCGAAAATACTGCGAAAGTATAAAAAAATTGAACATTCACATCAAAAAACACTGTGAACGCAACATTTACATTGTTTTTACTATGAATGCACAATTTTTTTACCTTCACAGTATTTTAATGTGAAGTTTCATGTAAAAGATGTTGTTATCACCGATCTTACGAAAACAGTTCTCATTTTTCTTACTAACCGAGTTGAACAGAACCGTTAACACCCAACAAACGCCATGGACTACAAATGTAATTTAATCTACGAGAAATAAAAAGTACACAAAATCAGTTATATCCGGTGTTTCCAGAACAAACACATCATTTCCGATCAGATCTCTCCGATTCCGATATGCAAGCCACCGGAAAAGCCGAAGCCGAACGACTGCTTGCAATCGCCGATAAGCTCTTACAGGGGAAAGATCTCAACGGCGCTCGTGATTTCGCTCAATTAGCTCAGGAAACCGAGCCGTTACTCGAAGGTTCCGATCAGATCTTGGCCGTCGTTGACGTCCTCGTCGCCGGAGACAAACGAATCAAGAATCAAAACGACTGGTACGCAGTTCTCCAGCTAGAAAGCCAGCGAAACGACGATGCCGATCTGATCAAACGGCAGTATCGCCGGCTAGCGCTCCTCCTTCATCCCGATAAGAACAGGTACGCCTTCGCCGATACGGCGTTCAAGCTCGTCGCCGATGCCTGGGCCGTGCTGTCGGATCCTTCGAGGAAAACCGCTTACGATAACGAATTGTTTGCGTTTTCGAAGGTGGATCTGGTGGCGATGAAGAAGGAGAGAGATAAGGAGGGAGGAAATCGGTCGATTTCGCGTGATAAGATTCCGGTGAGACGTGCGGACGGCGGAGGAGCTGGAGGAGCTCCGGCGAATATATGGACGGCGTGTCCGTACTGTTATAACCTATACGAGTACCCTAGGGTTTACGAAGGATGTTGTTTGAGGTGTGCGAACTGTCAACGGGCGTTTCAGGTGGTGCTTATACCTCCGGCATCGTTGCCGCCGACCGTGCCGGGAAAGGAAGCGTATTACTGCAGTTGGGGGAATTTTCCGATGGGATTCGCCATGGCGAATTCCGAGATCGGTAAGAGCAGTGGTAGTACCATGCCTAATTGGATGCCGCCGATGTTTCCGACTAACGGAACCGCTTGGCCGTCGGCGAGTTCGTTGCCGAACGGCGGCGCCGGTGACAATTCCGGCGTCGGAACGCCGCCGCCGGGAGAAACGAAACCGGCACCTCCGACTTCCGGCAGCGCAGCTGCTAAAAAGAGAGGTAGGCCGAGGAAGAATTCCGTGCCCTAGAAAAACCTTCAAAAAAAATTGATTTGAAAAAAGGAGTTGGAATTTTGGGGGTTTTTGTCTAGTTTGTGAAGGAATGCTTCTAAAATTGTGGCTGTTGTCTATCTGAAATGAATGAAGAAATTACTACACAGCTGAATCAGACACATTATTATTAGGTTGGTAAGTAGTGTTCTTTAATTTATTGTATTCCATGCTTATAGAAAAACTACCTACTTACATTACTTGTTTTCTTTTCACAACACATAACTTTAAAACTGACATTGTAGGATTATAATTGTAAGTTAATCTATCATTTGCAGTGAAAGATCTTTGGACTAATGCTTCTACCCTTGTTAAGCTGTTGTTTCTACTTTATATTCTCTGTTTTTTCACTCCAATTTCATAGAATATTAAAAAGCAGGATTTTATGGTGGAAGAGGACTTGTTTGATTGGATAATTGCCTCTATCATGAATAATTCATCTAGTGTCCTTTTCTTGTTAGTGAACTGATTACTTAGCTGGGAATTGCTATTTGAACCCTTTTGCGTCAAATCGATAGATTGGAGATATAAAGAATACCGTTTGATTTTAACATGCGTATGAGAAAAATTACTAAGAGGGGTTCGTTTGGACTCACTAAAATGAGATATGATCGTGTGCTACTTGTTCAGATTGAACTTGAGTTGAAATTTTGTTTGCTTGTTTGTATCCTTGAGTCTCAATTTTTAGAGAAACCATGCTTTCTAAATGCTTTTGTTGCAGTTCTTCATCGGCTAGACGTATACCATCATGGACCAATATTCTCTTTTACAAATACTCTTTTAGAGAGAAATCAAGAGGGTTTCAATGGTGGCAGAGGCCTATAGGGGCATCTTTTATCTCCTAGGTATGTAAACTGTAAAGCCTTTAGGGCCTCTTTGTTAGTAGCTTAATGAGACTCGTAGTTTATTTTGTTAGTTATACATGACAATTTGGTAGTGGCTTAATGATATAGGAGGTGACTTATTCACCAAGCTTTTAGGGGGGGAGCTTTATGCAGAAAGCCAAGTTTTTCCAAACCTGTCACTCCCAACTAGAAAACACGTTTCTTCCATCCACGGGAAAAATTCCCCAGCAAAAACCTTCCGGATCAATACGGACAGATTAATCTACACAGACAACTTTATCATTCCAGGACTTAATGGAAAACTAACCAAACTGCCCCTTAGTCCACTATGTTAAAAGTTTAACTTTTCCACTTCTCAATTAAGTCCGATCACCACGATTAAAAGGCAGGTGTTCTGTTATTGGTTCATATCTTATATCTAATATATTTTGTTAGTCTTGTGAGCATTTGATGTCTTTTTGGAGGAACCTTGAGACATGTGAGCCAGAAGTTGGCTGCTTTTTGAATATAATGGCTTTACACATACAAATTAGAGGTGCATATGGCCCTAAAATGACCAAAATAGCAGACTCCTTGGCATGTTTTCAATGCTGAAATCCAACACCCCAGCCTCACTCAATTGGTTATGATAATCTTTATATACGGAAAATATTTATACGTTCTTTTTATCTTTGATAAGGTTTAAACCCTTGACCTCTTAAAAGGTTGACCTCTACGGGTAATCCGGATATTTTGGAATAGACACACTACACAAGAAAAGGCAAATAAGAGTAAATTGCATATATTGCCCATGTGGGATTCTCAAACTCTAGGAACTATCAGCTAACTCTGTATGTGTGTTTCATATATTAAAGTACTTTTTGTGTTTTTTTCATACAAAAAAGAGTCTTTTAATGTTTCATATATGAAACAAGATTGTAAATGAAACTACATTTAAAATCGGTTTATCTTTATAGCATTAATTAGGTGTGTATTTGATTTCTCATAGGTCATGTGAGAGAACTATAAAAAAGTTGAGAATTGGAGAACTTATAATCTTGTATATTCATTGATGCATATATACAATCAGAATATTTATCATCAATTATTATATTCATCAATACATGTCTACAATGTATGCAAGTATATATGTTTTTGATATGGATACTATTTTTTTTTTTTGCCTTTAAAAAAAAAGATATGGATATTAGTTAAAATTCATTAGTTATGTACCAAGGAATAGTAGGGGTTTTTTGTTCTCAGATTTTTTGTGTTTCTCACATGAACTACCCTTGATGTATATATGAGTTAAACGAACTGACCGTCCGGTGAACTGTTTGGCAGGAAGTTTGTTTATGTTCGTTTATTTAATAAACGAACGAATATAAACAAGTTTTTTTGTTCGTTTAGTTAAATGAATGAATATGAACAGAGGCACCGTTTATTTACGTTCGTTTATGTTCGTTTGTACTTTGTATTACAAATATTAAATACTTATTTGTGAGGGACTTTTATTTGTGAACCAATATTTTGGTGTGAACTTGTGAACCATATCTTAACCCTACAAATTCAAAATCAATGGTCAAGATTAATCATGGAAAATTCCTAAAATCATGGGTGGTTAATAAAGACAAATCATGGAATTAATCGTAACCATCAAAAAATGATTTGGATGGCTAGGATTAAGTTCATAAGTTTACACCAAAATATTGGTTTACAAATGAAAATCCCTCCTTATTTGTTTAAGCTATATATTTTTAGAATTCAACTTAGTTTTAAATTTAAATTTGAATTTGATTATTTTTTTGGTTCTATGTTACATTTTTTGAAATAAATACGCCTCCTAATAGTTAATGAATAGATAATTGGTGTGTAATAGACTAATAGTTAATGAGATGACAAGTAGTCTTTTTCGTTTATGTTCGTTTAACTTTTAAGTTCGTTCGTTTAAGAACATGAACAAACATGAACACACCAAATTTCTAAACGAACGAACACAAACACAAAAAAAATTTGTTCGTTTACCTTTCGTTTGTGTAAGTTTGTGGGGATTCCAACTCAAAATCAATTGGCAATGAGTGGAGTAGCCCAGGATCCTTATAAGCACATTACAAGTTCACTTTGTGTCCAATGTGGGACATTGCTCAACACGTTACAAGTTCACTTTGTGTCCAATGTGGGACATTGCTCAACACGTCCCTCACGTGTGGCGTTCTTTTAGCCTAACACGTGGATACTTTGGGTTATGTGGAGTCCGTGCGGCCTTTTGAACAACCACGAGTGAATCTTGCTCTGATACCATGTAAGTTTGTGGGGTTTCAACTCAAAACCAATTGGCAATGAATGGAGTAGCCCAGGACCCTTATAAGCACATTACAAGTTCACTTTGTGTCCAATGTGGGACATTGCTCAACAGTTTGTTCGGTTAAGTTAAACGCACGAACACGAACAAGCCTCTGCTCGTGTTCGTTCGGTTCGTTTACAGCCTCATATATGAGGCTCCTCTTATTTTTTTTACTTTGACACATTATATATATATATAAGTGCCTTATTTTACAACCATATAAAATGTTACAACCCGCAACCTCATCTAAAACCATTTATGAATGATTGAGTAATAGATTTATCAATAATTATCGATTTCATGCAATAATCTTACATGTAATGCACAATATTTTCATAAAGTGTATACACTTACATGGAATGCATATACATGTGCATGAAATTATCACTTTCAACACATATAAATGTGTATAGATTTATTACTTTCACTCAATACATCACATAAATCGTTATATGCATCAACATCTGTTGCAGAAATTCGATGAAATCAAGTAAATAGATTTAGAGAACTGACCAGAATCTATATGAAAGGACTAAATGAATGGTTTAAATGAGGATTCTACAAATTGTAACCTTTTACTGAATTGTAAACTGGGCTTTGCCTGGGGGAGGGGAGGGGAGGGCGTACGCCCAGAGCCCACAAGAAATTTGGGCCCCAAAATTTTAGATTTTAGCATATAGTAATAACAAAAAAAAATGTAGACGAAAAAGACAAAAAAAAATATTTTGTATTATATTGCAAGCCAAAACATGTATTAGTTAATTATATTGACAATGACAATGCATAAAAAAAAATTATTGGTTGTTCACTTTATAGTGTTAATTGTTGTTTATTTGAGGTTTTTAGTTAGTATTAAAGTTTAAACTATTTGATTAGAAAACCTTGATATATTTAGTACTAAATTGGTTTTATAGAATGCCTAAAATGTTTAAGCTTCATAATATAGTAATTCATACAATATAACTCAAACTTTTACGAGCAAACCAAAAGTTTTCTCTCTAAAAATGTATACTATAGTGAATGTTACTTTAAATTGTCAACATTATGATTTCAAATGATGTCAATCTATACATTAAAAATTATATTATAAGACGTTTTTTTTACGGTGGATCTAATTGGCAACGTTATGTGAAAATGATACAATAGATAATATTAACTTAGAAATACTTATTCATTGATTTTTTATCTAACAATACTAGGAGAACAGTTTTATGTGAATTACTATATATTATTTTATTGTAAAAATTTCTTTCAATGTAAAAATTTGTTATATTTAAAATAAATTTTTATCTTATTTTTTAAAGTGAAAATTAATAATTTTGACGAAAAACTTACATGCCCCCGGCTCTAAAGAACAAAATAAATAAAGGTGTTGAGTGTTGACTAGAGACCACTTTCATAGAATATGAAAACCATATAGACTATTTAATAATTTATCAAAATTCAAGTTTGAATCTTTCACTAAACCTCAACTCCTCAAGGACCTAAATTAAAAGACTTACTCTTGTATTTATGTCACAATAACTACAATTATATGGGGTCAACAAAAAGTATACAATATGGTCTCATATTCTATTGGTTGAATAAATCAGTTTTTGAGATTTGGTGTCTCATAATGGTCCTATCTATATAAAATAACATTTCTAAAGAAAAGTGTGCAAATATGATTCTAGAAATAATACTTAAAATTTGTAGAGTCTGATCAAAACACAAATATCAGTAAACCAATATAATGATTGGAACGTCCAATAAGTTCAGATGGACTTATCTAGGACTTTAAATATAATGTCATGTCCAATTATTTAAAAGTCTTTTGGAATTATATTTACTCTCTTACAAAGTTCACTGTCATTCCATCATATTAATTTGAGAGCGTTGAAAGTAACAAATATATATATATATATATATACATATATGTATCATGTTTGATAAAATAAAACCGTTTCTTCCATTGATAATATTGTAATCATAAATGAGCATTGTGTTATTGTACATGTACAAAGATTTGTTCTACCGTAAAGAATATATTAATAGATCATGGTGTCTTGAGATGGAACTGAGAAAAGTATTAAAACCGCAATTTCACATTTTTTTTGTTTAAGTGTAAAGTAACATTTGGAAACAAAAAATACAACACCAAGTAGATAAAGTACATTACATAGTCCGTTTTACAGTGGCGGACCTATGCCTAAAGAAGTGGGGGGAAAAGCCCCTAGTAAATTTTTAAACACTGCTTGTGTTTTTAGGTTATTCCTTTTATTTAGTGCCCCCACCTTAACACCCCCCCCCCCCCCCCCCCCCCCCCCACCCACACACACACACCTCCTCAATCATCCATATATTTATTTACAACACTTTGGGAATTTATGAATTCTTTTGCATCAATCTTGTACGAATATACAAAAATATTATATAAAAAGGAACTTGTTGTAAAATAGTTGTATTTAATATGCTATTTTATTATAAATTGGTTTTGTGTTGTTCATTATAATCATCTAATGGATTATATATCACTCAAAATGTGTATTAATGTGTACTTTTGTTCGTCTAATTTATATAAAGTAATAGTATAACGGGTTATTCGGTTTAACCAAAATAATAACGTGTTATTGGGTCTAACCAAGTCCAAAACAATAAAAGATACCCAAAAATCCCCGAACTGGATAGGTTATCCTTATGTGTTAATGGAACCATTTTGGTTTGATTAGGTTATTTGGTTTCCAATTTATTTACACCCTATGTGTGCTCCCAGTCTCATAAGTTTTTGGATCTGCCACTACGTTTCAGAGATTGGTGACTTATCCATTCAGTGACTTTGGCACTGAATGTTCCCTCCCAAAGGTTTCCGTAACAACTTGATATCCATCATTTATTGTAAAGACATTTTCGATAGTCACTTAGTCAGCAAACTTTATTTTATCTGTGACTGAATCTATTCTAGATGCCTAATTCTCAACCAATCAATACTATGCTTCTATATTTTCAATTGTCATATCATTAATTCGTGCATCCATAGAATATGAAATCACGTCAAACTATTGTTTGGGACCCAAATTGGCTCTCCTGTAGACTGTTTCTACAATGCTTATCTTCCTTTGTAAATTAATAGCATATATACAAATATATATATATATATAGGGGTGGGTTCAAATGTGAACCACTTTTTGGTTGTGAACGTGAGGACAGCCGAGAGCGCGACATGTGGCGGATGACTAGGCGCCACGTCAGATCCACGGCGGGTGACTAGGCGCGATTCATGGGAGGGCATTGAATTAAAGAGGGGGACCACACTTAAAGTCGCCACGTGTCGTGCTCTCGGTTGTCCTCACGTTCACAACCAAAGAGTGGTTCACATTTGAACTTTCCTCTATATATATATATATATATATATATATAGGAGAAGGTTCAAACAAAAAGCATGTCAATTTAAGAGAACGTAAGGAGCAATCTCAACCATTCATCTCACGGTTATGGTGGACGTGATCGCGGGGGATTGACGCGATTCATGGGAGGGTAGAGATTATTGGAGGAGAAGATCCGGTCAAAGCCGCGTTTATTGACCGGATAAATGGTGGAGATCATTTCTCTACTTCTCATTTGAATCTCATGCTACGTACATGTTTCTTACCTGTACTTTTTTTGCAGGTTATTTGCACACATGTTTCTTACCTGTACTATTTTTGCAGATTGTTTGCACACATATTTCTTACATATACTTTTCTTTTGCAGATTATTTGCACACATGTTTCTTACCGGTACTTTTTTGCAGATATTTATAAAATTTTTTCGACAAATGCTCATGTTATATTAGAAGCATTTTGAGGTAAAAATAGTCTTCACATCGAAGACATACCTATAATTATTTAATCAAATTAAAAAAGAACGAAAAAAATAATTATTTAATCAAATAGAATCCTTACGCAAATTCTTTATGTAAAAGTGGATTTTTACGTAATTTTTTTTTTCCTTTTTTTTATAATTAGACAACCGAATTTATGCAAATGCTTAAGACGATACATAAATTTCGGTTTGGAATATTGGCTATCTTGGTCATTACGATATGGGATGTGTGACTTCATTGAACCTTACCCTTTTTTGGTACAGAGATTTGAAAGCAAAGAAATGAAAATGGGTGTGAATTTTTTGTTTGACAAAATTGATATCATTTTGGGTAGAGAAATGGAATTCTCTGGGAATTCATTATAGTGTAAAAATAGATAAATGTAATTCTCTCTATTTTGAGGAGAAACGGAGAGAGAGTTGGTGTTTGATATTGTTCAATCTCAAATTCGACGACCACACCTACATCTCCGACAACCACCGGCGACCACCTCCGACGACCGCCGACGTCGGCCACGACCGTCGTCCACCGCCGTTGGCAACGACCGCCACTAAGCACCGGCGACGACCACCTCTGATGACCGACGAAGACCACCTCTAACGACCACCGGCGTCGGCAACGACCGCCGACGACCTGTGCATCTCTCACAACGAGAGTTGCCGCCCGATGTTGCCTTCCGGCAACTTGAGCCATCATTTCTCTGTTTCATTTCTTTGATGATACCAAACAAAAGATTAATTTCAATTCTCCACCCCATTTCAATTTCTCGCCATTTCCATTTCCAATTCTCTCCAATTCTTTTCTCTGTACCAAACATAACACTTTATCAAATCAATAAAGAAAAGGGTTATGCCAATGGCGCGTAGCTCAGTTGGTAATGAGTGGGGACATAGTTTGTCTAAAATAAAGAAAAGGGTTCAAATCCTACATCCTTCTCTCGTACAAGAATATACCAACAACGGAGGTTCCTTATATGAGCTCCTAATATCAAATTGTTAATAACTCTTTAATATTATTTTTTGTGAGTTCAATGCATTTTATATCAATATATAGTTCTTCTTTCGTATATATTTTTATATGGATTTAAGTTGTTAAATATTATTGTTCAGTACACACGTATGTGTATGTGGAGTTGAAATTATGTAAGACCGGCCACTTTATTTTCGTGAGATCCAAAAAACTAAGTTTTTACTTGAAACTTTACAGCAGTGCAAATCTAAAAACCAAAGATTATTGAATGGCTTTGTACAAGGAGGGTTGAAGTGGAACATGGAAATGCCTAGTACTTGCGTTTTGGTAATAAGAAGAGCACAAGTGCATGAGCCGTGTGTTTTTGTCATCAGAAGAGATCGATCATGCTTGAAAACATAAGGAAGTACAGGGGTGCACTTTTCACATGGAAAACGCACATGTTATGCATTTTACGCCGAAAATTTATCAACATTTGTGTTCAGCTCTATCTAGCTAATGTTACACTAGTTAGCCAATGGCTCAAGTTACCACTATTTAATATATATCTAATTTATGATTTATCATTAATTGTATTTTCCTTGCCCGTAACCGTACGTGTACTCTTTAATTTCAACAATCATTTAAAGCACCCACAATGGTGGAAGCTTAAAGAACTTTATTTGCCATATTGTTTTTTTGCCATATCATCAACACTTCAATAAAATAAGAACCTCAATAAGGTTTTTACAAAAAACCTCACTTTATTTATTTATATATAACATATATATTATTAATTTATAACTTATAATCTATTTTAATGTAATTATGTAAAAATATTTAAAATAATCTATACATAATAACTCAATAAGATAATTAAAAATAAGCTTATTAAAATAACATATAAAATTTGTATAAAAATCCACTAGAACCAAGAAACAAAAAACATAATATAATTTAAAAAAATATTTTATAATATTTTATTTATTTTTATCAATTTTAACATATATTGTTTTATAGAATTATTAAAAATAAAATGATAACAAAAAAAGAAAGTATACAAGAACTCAAGTTCTTGTTGGAACATCCGAGTTCTTGTTTAAGCACAGGAGTTATAATAACTTGTGACTAAACAATAACTTATGTCTCACTGTAAACGTTCTTGTAAAAATCTTAAAAAGAACCTCTATTGTGGATGCCTCTTACATTTGATTGAGAGTTTTTTTCGGCATTAATATAGGATTGCTTACGATATTTTAGTTTAAGAAAGGACATTTTCTGCCAATTTCGAGACGGGAAATTTGAGTTTATCATTGAGTGAAATTCTTATCACTTAAAAGAAAATGAACACTCTTCCAATTTCAAATTTTATACACTCACTAATTCCTCGATATACTCACAAATTCCCTATTATATATAAGCTTGCTATCTTCAATCACATTTTAGATATTTAGTTAAATACTCAACACAATTATACTCTTTTTACTCCATTGGACCATCCATTTTACACGAGTATTCCTATATATATTCCCATTTTTTTAAGCTTTAATTTATAACATAAAAAAACTTATAATAAACTGTTGAAAACGTCACAGGTAGGGTAGATAATTATTCTTTTGGGTAACCACGAGACATGTAGGCTGGTCCTCATTGTACAGGCTCTCATTTGGTCCACACAGCATATATAACATATATACTTTTTATTTTCCGTATCTACCCTAAATTTTTATCACAAATTATAATATATAACAAATAGCAGGAAGAATGAACAGTAATTTTTAATAAAATACAGCTTTGGTCCTTGTGGTTTGTTTAGTATTAATAGTTCTCAACAAAATTTTCAAATTTAACCCCTAAACTTATAATAATTATTTATTTTATACCTTTTAGTTTTATATATTTAATTTTACGTTTTAGTCATATATCGTATATTGGCTGAAATATGTTATAAAAATACGTTTTAATTCTAATAACTTACGCCATTATTATCGTATCGTCGATGCGTTCGAAATGAGCCCAATATTGAATGTATTTTAACATGATTATTTTATTTATATACTATATATAGTACGATTATGCATTTAAAAACATTACATTTTAGTCTTTAAACTTATAACAATTATTCATTTTATACCTTTTAGTTTTCTATATTTCATTTTACGTTTTAGTCATGTATCATATGTTGGCTGAAATATGTTAAAAAAAGTACGTTTTAATTTTAACAAATTACGCCATTAACGCAGGAAGAATGAACGGTAGTTTTAGTAAAGTACAACTTTGGTCCTTGTGGTTTGTTTATTATTATGTTTTTCGTCTATGATATTAAAAATTGTTTTTTCATCCCTGTAATTTTTGTTTTCATTTCATTTTCATCACTTTATTTAACTTTGTTGAATTAAGTGGTTTACTTATTTAAAAATTGTTTGATTAAATTACATAGTTTTTACTAATAGTAGACCATCTTTATATTTTTTACTTTTTACTTTATTTATTTTATAAATATATTTTTTTATTGGTTAATTATAAACTATTATAACTTTAATCAAAAAAATAATTAAACTGTTGATAAGTACATAATATTTTTTTGAAAGATTTAAAATCTCTTAAAATTAGTATTTTCTATTTCTTAATTTATCAAATCTTTTTATTTATTTTATTAACTCTTTCATATACAAAAATATGTACAAACTTTATGTTTCATATAAATCCATATTACTACTTATGATAAAATTTATAATAGTTTCTAACCCGGTGCGAAGCCCGGGCTCTTAATAACTAGTTATTAAAACGTAATTCAATATCTATCGAACATTCTTAAAGCATTAGTAGCCTAGTGATCGGTATTCTTAGGAGGGACATTGGATAACATTTCTATCTACCTGGGTTCGATTTATGGGGTGAGCATGTGGTGGTACTCCCACGTCTGACCATGGGTCGGCTTTCGGATCGGTCCATGGACGCCGAGGATTAGTCGGCTGCCCATATGAATCTTGAATGCCTCGTCGATTTCGTATCGAAACATGTGCATAAGTTATCTGCTATTTAAAAAATTGTTAAACGCGTTGTGAGAAAGAACATTATTTATTTTTCAAAAGAATATAATTTTTTTTATGTAAAAGTGAAAAGATCTTTTCCTGGGTTCTTTACATTGTGAGATTTTTCTACCCCTAGGCCCTACCCTCTTTTTATAATTTCTATCCTATTAATTTTATAACTTCTTCTATGCCAAAAAAAAATTAAAAAACCCAGTAGAATCCAATTTTATTTATAAAGGTTGTAAACATATAAACCCATATTTATAAAAAATAGTGAAGGTTTATTTAGTATGATTTAAATATTAATAAAGGGGATTGCTATTTGGACCTCCCTCACTCACATAAATATAGTGGATCTCACCACTGGGACCCACCTGTGCACTTACATCACCTACTCTCATCCTCTTATAAGGGGGTCCAAATAGAATTCACCTTAATAAAATATGTTAAAAGTTTATTAGTTATGATAAACGTTTCATATTTGGAAACAATCAATATATTTAGAGTGAATTGCAATTTTGGTCTATGTGGTTTAAAGATACCAGCACCTATAGTCCCTATAAAAATTTTATTGCAAGAAAACCACTGAGGTATGCCTTTTCGGGTGATTTTGGTCCCTCAAAACTAACGCCGTTAAGTCTTTCTGTTAAGTCCTCTCATGTGCAAAGCATATGAGGGTATTTTAGTCTTTTTAGCAAAAAAACAAACTACAGGAACCAATCTAATAATTCTCAGATTCATATCCTCCACCCACCCCATCCATCTTCTTCTTTAAGCCAAACCCACATTCATTCCTACTTCCCCCAAACCTTATTCTTCTTATTCTTTAAACCAAACCTTCCATTTTCTTCTTTTTACCACCACCATCATCATCATCACCTTTGAAACCCTGCCTCGAAAAACCAAGCCCAGATTCATCCCCACCCCTTCTTCTTCTTCTTTTTACCATCATCCAGAAGCCATCGCCACCGTTCAAACGCCGACCACCGTCCATACGCCGACCACCGTCGCCGCCATTCAAACGCCCACCCTCGCCGCCGTTCAAACGCCGACCACCGTTCAGACGCCGACCACCGTCGCCGTCGTTCAGACGCCACCACCACCGCCGTCCAAACGCCCACCCTCGTCGCCGCTGTCTTAACGCCCACCACTCCGACGATGACGACATCCCTAGATATGGGTTCGAGATGGTTCACGAAATCAATCGAACGTAGAGGGTTTATAGATGGGTTCAACATCCCTAGATCTGGGTTCGTGATCCGCTCAAAACCAATCTTCTTCTCCCCAGGAATATGGCTGAGGTGGGTTTCGTTTAGGGTTTCAATCAGGTTTGGGTTTTCTGCTTCTATTTTCAATCAACACGGCAAGGATCAGATCTGGGGTTTCTTCGATCTCGATCTGTTTCTTCTCTACCCCTCTATCTCGTTCATTGCTGGTTTGCTTTTAGTTTTTCAGGTTTGATTAGGCTTTTGATTTCTTTATTGGAATTCGTATAAATTTCTATAGTGATTTGAATTTTTGAGTTTAGAGATACAATTTAGGGTTTTGGATTTTTATTACGATTTTGGGTTCGATTTTGAATGTAAATTTAGATTTGGGATTTGAAACATTTTTGGATTGGGATTTGAAATTGGTTTGTATTTAGGATTGGAACTGAAATTGTATTTGTAATTTGTAAAATGTTTTTGGTGTTCTTGAAATTGGATTTAGGTTTGATTGAATGTTTGATTTATGTTGTTATTTTGATTAAAATCGTTGGTGTATGTAGTTTATTATGAAATACGGGTTTTGGGTGTTCTATCATCTTCTTGAAGATGAATATTCAAGTGTGTTCCTGGTGTTTCATTATTATCTGAGTTTTTGGTTCTTGCAGTTTATTTTTCATTAAAAAGACCAAAATGCCCTCATGTGCAAGGCACATGGAAGGGAGTTAACAGACAACTTGACGGTGTTAGTCTTGAGGGACCAAAATCACGTAAAAAGACATACCACAGTGGTTTTCTTGCAATAAAAATTTTATAAGGACTATATGTGATGGTATTATTAAACCACAGGGACCAAAATTGCAATTCACTCATATATTTATTAATTCAAATATACTATTAGACTAAAATGTAATTTTGTATGTTAACGTGGTATCTTAACACGTATTTTTTAACGTTTTAATGTGATATGTTAAAGTATATTTATTTAAACATATTTTAGTTAATATATTTATATATATATTTTATTTTAATGTGATAAGAGTGTATAATGAAAATTAAAAAAACAAGGGATGTATCATGTATCATAATTTAAATAATCAACAAGTTATACACCCACGTATGTTGTAGCATAAATTATTTCTAATCTAAAGTTGATAACTCGAAAAAACAACTTTGAAAGTTTTGATTTTACAATTATAATTGTATAATACGAAAAAAGAAAACTTATTTTTAGTGTAATTTATTTAATATAAAATTATATATGTTAATATATTTAATAGCTAATAAGGGCTAATTTTAAAAATAAAAAATATAATCTTTTAATTATCATGGTATAATTTGGAAAAAAAATATATTTTATAATGTATTATACTTAATCTATGATTACGTACTTGGGACGTGGGTTAAGGAAATATTGATAGGAGTGAGTTGTACATAGTTTAACAAGTCTGTGTTCCTCCACTCTCAATGGATACGGGTCTCCCCTCGTTGTCGACTAACATTATTTTAGATATTATAATGTCCTTATTTTATTATCGTTGGTCTTGTGCGATGGACTGCAATTGATGACTTTATTATTGGAATTCCCTCTACGTGTATTAAAGTTTGAATGCAGCATGTCACCTCCATCTTTTGGTACTTGAATTCAACTCTATTTTATGCCCGTGTGAGTATTGAGTTTCATACCATGTTTTTAGTGATGTGTTAAACTTATAAAGATCGTTCTTACATGGTTTATGGGTTAAGTATTATGTCTCATCCGTATTTGAAGATTTTGCACAAATATAGATTTACTCACATTTGAGTAAGTTTGAATTTAATTCATTTTGGAACTTTCCTCATAGATTTGGTGTGGGTTGGAAATGGGTTGTTTACACCTTTATCATAAACTCTTTTGGAAATCATGATCTAAGTTGCAATCTTTTATTCAACAAAATGTTTTAATCATGATGTAAAACTCTTAAACTCACTAGGTGTTAAGCCTAACACTTTTTATTTGTCGACATGTACATCTAGTCCTTGTTGGGGTTTGGTACTAACAACATTGTCACATAGAGAGTGCTTCTTAAAAACATGAGAATAATCTAGCTTTTCGATGACATCTTCCGCATTAAAAATATTGATCGTTATTGGGTTATAGTAACACTCAACCCAATCTTAGTCTTGCTATAAGACTTGGTTTATTATTTATTGAGGATAATCTAGAACTTCGATTTGAGGCAATTCAAGTATTGATGAATAAAAAATGAATAATGTTTATTCGATATTTTCTTAAGAAAGTTATAAATTAGTTGCTCTTTTAAAATTTGAGAATGTTATAGAGTTAGGGTGCAAGCCTAGAGGTTGGGTGTTAGGGGAGTTAAGTAATTAACTTTTCTACCCTTATCTTTGCTTTTCACAAAAAAAAAAAAAATAATAATCTAGATATTTGTTGAACCAAATATTCATCACGATAGGAGCGGTTGATATTAGTTTATATGGTTTGTTCAAAAATGTTGGTTTCCAAATGATTAAATCTATATAAGTATATATATATATATATATACAAACAGTAAGAGGACCAAATGAGAACATAGTAATAAGGCTACACGCACTCATACTCTTCAACCCTCTCAACCCAACCCACTCACTTTTTGAATGCCACATCAGCTTCCACATCAGCTTTTGGTCAACCCTCTCTTTACCCTCCCATAACCCTCTACAACACACACCCAACCCTCCCAACCCTCTCACTTTTCAATTTATTTTATTTATTTCATTTAATTAAATAACATTAATTAAATAAAATATGGATTTAATTAATTAATAATAAGATTAATAATTAATTAACTAAAAATTAAAATTACATAATTAATTAACTAAAAATTAAAATTAAACATTACATAATTAAATAAAATAAACTAAAACATTAAATAAACTAAAAATTACAAGCCATATTTTTTTTGATCTCCTCTTTTCGGTTGATAGTATCGAAGAGCTTTTTACCCCGGAGATGGCCGTGCGAGGTGGTCAAAAACATAATGTCTCTCTCTTGTTGGGTCGTTGGTGAAAGTTCTTCCTCATCGGAAGTGTCTTCCTCTTTTACGGGTTGGTAATTGGGTTGGTAACCGGGTACAAATTGTGGTTGATAAGGAGAAGCAAAGTCGATTGGAGGAAAATGTGGATTAGGCCACGAAGGAAACGATTGATAATCGGGTGGAGGAGCTTGTGAAGAGCTCCCGGGTTGATTGGGTTGTGAAGAGCTCCCGGGTTGATTGGGTTGTGAAGAGCTCCCGGGTTGAGGAACTTGAGGATGAGTAATTGTGATCGAAAAACCTTTCGGCGAAATGTCGAGATTGTAATCGGGTGGATATTCTGGAGGGAACCCGGTATGCGTAACGTCGACTTTGAAAGAGGGCTTCGAAGGGGTCTCGGGTTCCGCCCGACGTTTACATTTCGCGCGCCGTGATGAAGATCCGAGGTTTCAATCGTTTGGATTCATCGTTTGAAGAGTGGGAGGTTTGAAGAATTGGAGGTTGTTTGTGTGAAAAAAGAGTTGAAGAATTGAAGGTTGTTTGTGTGAAAAAAGAAGTTGGGTTAAATGAGTATTTATAGGAGTAAAATTGAAAAAAAAAAGTAAAAAAAAATTAAATAGGATGACCGTTGAGAAGAGAGCCGTTTGCCAACGGCTCTCCCAACCCAAACAGCCTTCAACCCGCCGGCTTCAAGAGGTGGCGCACCCAAGCCATAGAACCCGCCGGCTTAACCCGCCTTCTACCCGCTGCGAACCGCACCTCCGGTGCGAGCAGCCTAATAAGTGAACACGAAAACCATAAAATCACTAGTGATTTTCATTATAAGATTACCAAATATGGTTGATGCATGAGTGCACGGGTGACTTGGCCCGCAATGTAAGGCTACACGCACCCATACTCTCCAACCCTCTCAACCCACTCACTTTTTGAATGCCACATCAGCTTCCACATCAGCTTTTGGTCAACCCTCTCTTTACCCTCCCATAACCCTCTACAACACACACCCAACCCTCCCAACCCTCTCACTTTTCAATTTATTTTATTTATTTCATTTATTTTATTTAATTAAATAACATTGTTAAATAAATAATATTGTTAAAAATAATTTGAAAATTCTAATATTAATAAAAATTACATAACATTAATAAAAAAATTACATAACATTAATAAAAAAAATTACATAACATTAATAAAAAAAATTACATAACATTGGAAATATGGGTACCGTGTGTATAAATCATACACTATTCGTGTGAATAGATTTCTCGACATCCTAAAACGTCGCTTGAACGTCTTCTCCGGGTACGTCGGGTTATCGTCAAAGTAGTCCGCCATTAGCCTTGCGTTACCTTCTACCCGACCCCTGTCTATATTAGGGGCCTTCGAACGAGGAATCGATGATGATGCGTTTGCTTGTTGGACAAGATGCGCAAACATTTGCGCATCTCGTTCCCAGTCTTCGTCGGTATCCGTGGATGATGAATCGTTGAAATAATCGGGTTGTGCCATTGTGGATGTATGTAGAAGAGAGTAGTGGTGTAATAAGATATTTAGTTGGAGGATGGAGAAATTTGGTTGGAATAAGATATTTGGTATGTGTATATGTTGTGTATGGAGGGTATATATATATAGAGGGTATAAATGAAAAAGAAAAAAAAAACAAATTTATCCGTTGGAGAGCCGTTTGCCAACGGCTCTCCCAACCCAAACAACTCCCAAGCCGCCGGGTTCATCTACCCACGCACCGATGCTCTCCAAAGCCGGCGGGTAGCGCGGGTTTAGCCGCTGCGAAGCCAAAGGCCCGGTGCGAGCAGCCTAAGTGGCGGCCAAGGTTGCTCGTAATCACATGTCATTTTAAACATAAATTTAGCATGAAATCACTTGTTATTTGTCTATTCATGTGTTCTCTTATTTGGTCATTGTTTACTTTTGAATCCCGCTCTATATATATATATATATACATTGAGAAAGGTTCATGCGAGAAACATAACTGTTTAAGAAAATGCGAGGACGATTCTCAACCACTCATCCGGTCAATAAACGCGACTTTGACCGGGTCACCCTCCTTTAATCAACTCCACCCTCCATGAATTGCGGCAATCCTCCTTGATCGCGTCCATCGTAATCGAAAATGTGTGGCTGAGAATCGTCCTCACGTTTTCTTAAATTGACATCGTTGTCGTATGAACCCACCTCTACATGTAGGGGATAAACAGTAACGAAACGACAATCTCTAAAAGGCGTGTGGACACTTTCAGATCGAATCAATTCGGTGGTTCTCCCGAATTATTCAATCGGATACAATCCAGAGATCGAGAATTTCTGTATGTTGTGTCTGAGAGTTTTCCGAACCAGAGAGAGAGCAAAATTGACGACCAAAAAGCATATATCCAACGGGTAACTGCCAAAACGGCAGTTTTCTGGTTAGTAACTGCCAAAAGGCAGTGTTTCGGGTCGGGTTTCAATGGGTCAAATTTAATCACCAAATTCCGGAAATAATTTTTCTGAGTAATTTTTTGACATAACAGCTCGACCCTAGCCAGGGGCGTTGCCCCTTGGACCCCGCTACCGGGGGAGCTGCCCCCGGACCTCCGTTCCTTAGGGGCTTCGCCCCTAAAATCATAATAAATTCAAGTAGGTGTGCACTCCGCACCTCCAAGCCTAAATGATGTCTTATTATGATGAAATTGGTCAAACAAGTTAATCCAATTACACTAAAATATCCAACACTACATACATATACATATAATATGTTAGAAATTTTGTGCAGAGTTGACAAACCAAGTAATTACACATCCAATGTTGCAAGACACTTGAGGGTCACACCTGTGAGGACCTATAAGTCGAATAAATTAAATGAAACCTGGAAATGGGAAATTAGGATTTATAATAGTGAATTATAAATCAGTTGGGTAATTTCAGTCAGAAATCCCAAAGATGGAGGGTTATTAATTAATTAGAACATTATATATTTATTAGATAAAATAAATATATGATAGTTAATTAATAAGTAATATATATATATATATATATTAGATAAATAGAGGGAGGTTCAAATGTAAACTCTAAATTTCGTGTAAACTATGTAAACCCATCGTGGCCATTGATCAAAAAAATCAAAGGATGATATGGATTCATAGAAAATATGGAAATGTGAAATATATGGTAAGTCAATGATTATGGAAATATGAAAATGTGAAATATGTAAACGTTTTTGAAAATCAATGGTGTGGATTGGTTTACATAGTTTACACGAAATATAGAGTTTACATTTGAACCTCCCTCTAGATAAATATATATATATATATATATATAATTATCATAGGCAAATTTTTTTCCAGTAATTAAAAGGAAAGGATTTGAGATAATTATAATATGGAAGCTGAATCCCATTCAAACTGTGTTTTTCTCCCCATATAAATAAGGCTTATGGGTTAAGGAATAATTAAACTTTCCAGCTAACACAAAATCAGTTTCCAGTTCTCTCTCTCTTCCTCTCTCTCCCAATCGGCGCCGCCCTCTATCCCACTCGGAACGCCAGTTCGATTTTTCAAGTGTTCGGGTTTCATTCGGTTCAACTAGAAGAACAGTTCGCTAGGTCAATCACCGGTGGACTAAATCTCAAGCAATCCAGGTAAATTGATCTGAATCTGAACTATTAGGAATAAACTACAACGATTAAAGATCATTAGGCTTTTAAGGGTTTTTTGCTTTTATCGCTTCCGCATGATATGATCGAAACGGTGTGTATTTGATTATATGGTTTTATCAATTTGATTATGTAACACCCTAAAATCAGGGCGAACAAAAACTTTCATTTCAAATAAAAATTGGTATACAATGTACGCCAAGGCGTGAGCTCTTCCCAAAACAGGGGTGTAATAGTAGTGTCTAATCACATTGTTTGTAATTTAAATACATAATGCGGCAACCATCTAGTCTGAATCCTATCTAGGAAAGAGACTACAAAAAGGGTTGCCAATCTATCAATGCTGTGCGGTCTAAAGGGACCGGTCTCTTCACACGTCCCCCAAAGCTCACTCTTAACTCCGGCACCTACTTAGGAACGACGTCCCTTGTACCTGAGAGACACATCGACACCAAGCAAGTGTTAGGCTAAAGGAGCCTAGTGAGTTGTATCAATTAAACATCATACATATAAAAGCATGTTAAGACATGTAATATGTACGAAAGCGCATTAACAACAAAATGCATCACATTAAACCGGTTTATCTTTTATCTTTTATCCTTTATCTTTTATCTTTTATCTTTGAAGACCGTGGGAGCGACCCACCTTCACCATGCAAGTTACACCTCAGAGTCGAGACACCCCGTTGCCGTCCTCCTACGAAGACTCGAATAGGCAACCTCAGAGGCCAGGCACATTCGCGGCCACACGAATGGCGAGGGACATAGGTGCACACCTTTTGACTAGTGCCACCAAGACTGAGTCGAACTCGTGTAAACTTGAAAGTGCACACCTTTTGACTAGTGCCACTTTAAATCAATCTCATTTCAAAACGACATAATGTACACCTTTTGACTAGTGTCACATTTGTCCAATTTATGTTTGAGTAAAACATGGGTACTCACCTTTTGACTAGTGACATCCCGGTCCACTTTTTGACTAGTGACCAATAACATCCCGCCTTTTGACTGGCGGTGCTCCATAACATTTTAGCTATACAATTTATGCAATATCGAAAGTCTCAATACTTTCATTCATTTCATATCAATTTACATGCTCGGAAATTCAATTCCTTTACATCCATCCAAGGCATACTTAGTAACACGTATTTTTCATAAATACAATCATCACATATTCACATGGATATACTCATACATTCGTAGCATACAATGATCTATTCCATGTATACGATAATTCAAGTTAAGCCATATATACGAGAATCATCATTTATTCATTTCATGGCAATCTCAACCTAGAAATTTATGCATTTTATTCAACATCATATTTATCCACAAATATCAAGCAAGACTCGAAGTATCAAACAAGATGATGTGCTCTCAGTTTTAACAAAACGGTTTTAGCAACTCACCTCGGGCTTGTAAAGCCGAAAGCCCCAATTTTCACCAAAACCCTAGCTTAAAGCTCGGGTGAACACCTAAACTGATAAGGAGTTAAAACCTTGAATTAGTTCTAGATCTACGACGTATAAGACTAGATCTATGCTTTAAAACCATATGGAGAACTCACCTTGAGGGTTTACACCAAAACCCCCAAATCCAAGATTTAGGTCAAAATGTGTGAACAACCTAAAATCAAACAAATCGAACCTTAGGTTAGTTTCATAACTCCCATTATGTAGATTAACAAACCTCAAGTGTTTTAGATAAGCTTACCTAGCCAAATCTTGGGTAGAAAACTCTAGATCTTGAAGAGTTCAAAACTAGCAACAATGGAGGTGGAAGGTGAGGTGAAGAAGATGAAGATGATGAAGATCAAACTCCCAAATCTTGCTATTTAACTATCAATCCTTTAGTGGGATCTTGAAGAACTTTGAGAGAGAAGAACATAGCAAAAAGAATCAGCTCAAAAGGAGGAGAAATGAGAAAGTTATGAGTGAAAGAAGAAAGAAGGGTTTTAAACCCGAAAATCCCCTTGCTGCAGCACACCTAGCGATCGCTAGGTGTGCATGCTAGCGGTCGCTAGCCTCGGGTGCTCACTATCGGAATATGGTCGCGAGCTGGAACAGAAATGGGGGAAATCCTACCTAGCGATCGCTAGGGGTGATAGCTAGCGATCGCTAGCACCTGAGCGTTTTCCGTGGTATTTTGTTTCGGCCATAACTTCTTCGTTATAGCTCCGTTTTCGATTCCGGAAGAACCGTTGGATTCGTGATTGAATTCTCTACCATTCTAAACCATAAAATATAGGTTTTGACCCACAGTTCTATTTTCCAAATTTCTATCAAAGAGTCGATTTTACTACCGAAAATTACGGGTGTTACAGATTAACCTAAGAGAATTATCAAACCAGTGAGGTTCGTTAGATCTGAGTTAATCCTCGAGTCAGTTTGATCCGAGGATACCCACAAAAACCCAACAGTGGTATCAGAGCCATTGTTAAAATCGTTTTAGTTTTATCAGTTTATCTGTTTATATGTGATCTGTTAAAATCTGTTTCTTAAAAGGTTTAAAAATCTGATTTTTATTCGTTTACATAAAATTCGATTGTAATTATTTATCATACGAAAACCCGGAAAAACCACCACCACCAGATTGGTGGTGGATGAGGTCGATACACCACCGCTGTGCCACCAACGAGATGGTAACAGCCAAGCGGCGGTGGCGTTGTTTTAATCACCGGACCGCACCACAATCCAGTGGTGGCGGCACCGGCGGCTGCTATTCGACCACCAGGCCACGCCACCAGCTGGGTAGCGGTGGCCGAAACCTTCCTCGCAAAACACAGCCGCACCACCAGCACAGGTGGTGACGGCGTCTAGTGTTCGCAATCGCCACGACCAAAACCACCAGGCACGATCGCCGGCCAAACCGCAGCAAGCGGTGGCGGCGGACGCCCAGCCAAACCACCAGAGAGGTGGTGGCGGCGATTTCGTGACTACCGAGCCAAACCACCAGACTGGTGGTGGCAGGCGGTAGACGATGGTGGCAGGCGGTATGCGGTGGTGATGGTGGCTGTATTCTCGCCGAGATCAACGACCTTGGTGACAGCGGCTTTGGCCGTTGTCATCAGATTAAACCATAAACCACCAGGCCAACCGCCGGCTGCCCTAAGGCCGAGCCAAGGCGGGTGGCGATGGTTGTTCAATCGCCGAGTGATGGAGAACGGTGGTGATATTTCGATCGCCGGCTGAAATCAAATCCACACCACCACCAAAAACCACGACAATGGTGGTGGATGGCGGTGTTCTTGGCCGTTGGCACAATCGCCGGCCAGACCGCACAAAGCGGTGGCGGCGGCTGCCGTTTAAACCATCGCTAGCCAAAAACCACCGTGTTGGTGGTGACGGCGTTGATTACGATCGCCAATCGGACCACCACCAGATTGGTGTTGACCGACGGCGGTGTGCGGCGGCGGCGTTAGTCGATCACAACCAGATTGGAAGCAATCGACAGCCGCGGTCGATGGTGGTGTGTAGTGTCGATTCGGTATTGCTTTGTTTTTCAAAAGGCGGGTCGACGACGGCGATGGCCGATTGCTATCGTCGTCGAAGCTCCGGTTGGTGGCGGTAGTCGTTTACCTTGGCCATCATGAAACCACTAGGGTTAACCCAAATGGTATTAGTTGTTTTTCAAAACCCAAAGCGATATGACGGGTTTAGGATTCTTCGATCCTCGATGGTTTTTTCGATGGCCCAAGATTACCAGTTTGGTAATGGGCCTATAAGCCCAGTTTTTGGACCAAGTTTGTGGCCCAAAAGAACTCGTTTGGTTTTAAAGACTTCTTATCCGAAATTATTTTCTGTTTAATTTTTATCTAACAATTTTTTTTTCAAACCAGTTGGATTGTTTTTCCGGTTTGATGAATCTTTTATAAAAATTAAAATTTTACCTGTTTTTCGAATAAGCCTAACATTGTGTTCTTACTCAAAAGGCCAGTATCTTTTGAATCGATAAAACCAGTTTGATATATTTTTGGATAAAAGAGGAATTATTTTAGCTAATTAGTTTTATTTATAAAAGTAATAAAGAATTAGACTAAAATATTTGTTTCGATCTATAAAACTTTTGTTTTTATAAATCAGTTAAAACCAAGTTTTACGATAATTGAGACGAAATAATTTTAACGGATCCAGTTTTATTATTACAATAATGCTTTTATTGCATGTATATATAATTGCGTAATTGCTTGAGTTCTATACATGCATCTCAGTTTGAGTTTGTATCTATATCTATTATAGTATTTGCCAACCTAGACCCTTGACATATTCACGGGGAGGCATGCGTGCCATTTACAACCCCTTATGTAATAATGACCTTAGGATAGATATTTTTTATTCTTGCGGATAACGAGGCCAGTGGGAGCTGCTAAAATTCTTCATCTTACCGGAGTACTAACAAAACATGGCGAGGCCAGTGGGAGCTACGCGAGTTTTGAAGCTTTTAGTAAAATAGGTCATTATTGGTCCCTAGGAAACAAACGTTGGCAAAAACTATAATTAGCTATTATGTGATTAATTATTGTTTAATTGCATGGTTGATTGATTATTTGTGATATCTTGCATGTTAGTAGTTTTAAATAGAATTGTTATTTTAAAACTAGGATATATCACAAAAGGTATATAGGTTTTATTATCAGTTTCTTCAAACTTTTCAAAACAATGTTTTAAAACCTATAGATGATTGTTTTATAGGCAAGTTGACAAAACAGTTAGTTTTAATCAACTAGGTGTGCTATTAAAACAGTTAGTTTTAATTACCAAGTAATTTTAGAACAGTTAGTTTTAAAATTGCATGCATGTTTGAAACAGTTAGTTTAAAACGTCAGTAGCCTTTATAACAATTAGTTTTTCAAAAATCCTGGAAATAAAGTTTTTCAAAAACCCAAAAATCATAGATCAGTAGTGCAACCCATCTAGGGGCACCTTCGGTATAAGGTACACGGGCGTTATGAGTGATCACACCTTCAACGTCTGTGTTCAAACTGAAAACTGAAGGGGTTACATAACTCTGCGAATTATCTCCGGGTGGTACCGGCCAGAGTATAGTGATCAGGTCCCCAAAATGGTGAGATCTATTTTGGTACTATAATGTTCACCGGGAGGTACCGGGCCAAAATGCACTTAGAGGGACTAAAACATGCACAAGTAGTTAGCGTGGTCCCGAAAAGATCTAGGAGTCATGTCAGCTAGACATGATTGGTAAAAGTCCTTACCTACCGAAATAAATACGGGTCTGGTGGAGCAATAACATTACGCACATCAGGACGTATGAAATAAGGATCCTAGTCCAATAAATTGATCATTTAAGGGTTTATTGATAATTATTGGAATTTAATCTATTTACAGTTGCTAAAGACCAAAAGTTTTATTTTGTGTAGATGGCAAGCACTGTTACCAGCATTAACAATCTTTCCCTCCGATCTATCCTAGAGAAGGATAAGCTGACCGGCTCTAATTTCCTCGACTAGGAGCGCAATCTGATGATTGTGCTCAGACATGAGAGGAAATGGTATGTCCTTGAAGAGCCTCTTGGGGAGGCACCTCCGGCAAATGCTCCGGCTGTCTGATGCTTGCAACTATGAGTCCAGATCTGCAAGCAGGGCTCATAAATACAAATGCTTATGACATGATCCGCCAGCTGAGGGACATGTTCCAGACCCAGGCTCGTACAGAGCGCTACGATGCCACCAAAGCATTTAATGAGTGCAAGATGGTAAAAAGGACATCAGTAAGTAACCATGTCATGAAAATGAAACGGCACTTAGATCATCTGGAGAGGCTTGGTCATCCTGTTCCATTGCAGCTAGCAACAGACACCATACTCAATTCACTGTCAGATGACTACATGCCATTTGTAGTCAATTACAATATGAATAACATGGAGAAAACAATAGCAGAATTGCACTCCATGCTTGAGACAGCTGAACTGAATATGGGGAACAAGAACAAGACCAAGGATGTCTTGATGGTAAAAGACGGAGGGGTGAAAAAGAAGAATGGGCATGCTAGCACCAGTAAAGGAAAATGACCAGTCCAGGCCATCCAGAGTGCACCCAAGAAAGGCAAAAGCAAGGGCAAGGGAAAGAAGGTTAAGCCAAATAAAGCTAGGACCGAGAACCGCTACTTCATATGCAATGAGATCGGTCACTGGAGGCAAAACTGCCCTAAGCGTCATGAAGCAGGTATATAAACCTCAGAAATTTATGATTGCTTTATTTTGTCACTTCTTACTTGTTAGCTTACAAGTATACTGATACCTAGAGCAAATGATTATTGCAGGAGGTCAGAAGTGAAGTGCCCAGAAGTTGCTGAGGATCTTAAGTACAAGTTGATTCCGATATAAGTCAAGACATTTTGAATTTTAAAACAGTTATTTTTGGATTTATGATTTAAACAGTTTCTGGGATGATTATATTTTAGATTTATAATTTTATGGTTTTATTTTCAAAAATTATTGTCTTGACATTGAAATATCTGATTGTGCTTAGTATTCTTAAATCTATATGATCCTAGTTGTTGCCTGTTACTTCAATAAAATTTATTAAATTGAAATAATTCATATAAAAACTATCAAAGCACACAAAATTCTAAAGGAATGTGTTTTGAGAATAAAACATTTATGAATAATAGTTTTATGATCAAAAGGAGAATTTAGGATATTAACTCAGACGGCGTTAATAACAGTATTTATAAAACTAGAAAGATTCCAAGTTCTGGAATTAGGATTTAATCAAATCCAGTTAAGTTTTATAAAAGAAATTCTCAGAATCTAGTTTGATCAAGTTTTATTATTCAAATGTTTTTAAAAGGAGAATTTAGGATATTAACTCAGATAATGTTAATGACAGTATTTATGAGACTAGAAAGATTCCAAGATCTGGAATTAGGATTTGACCAAATCCAGTTAAGTTTCATAAAAGGAAATTCTCAAAGTTCATTACTTAAAATTAGAATTGACTAATCAAAATTTTGACTAAGTCAATAGTAAATTTTGAGTAATAGTTAGTTTTTATATAAGTAAGTGGGAGCCCAATTTATTCTAAGATAAAAGAATAAAAGATACAACTATTGATGTATCTCGGAATTCATAGTCCAGATAGGATAAGAATTCATAAGATATAATTTACTTTTTAGTCAAAAAGAATAAAAGTTTCAAGACCCTTGAAACAAAGGTCGTGATTGACTTTAAAATCAATAATTAAAGTGTTGGATTAAAATATAGAATTCCTGTAAATTTACCAGCATAGTAAATGGAATCTGATTTCAGGTAGAAATCATTCATCTACACAGCAGCTAAGGAAAGTTGCAGTCTCACATATTAAGGAACTAGAAGTTAGTCCAGGTCTCCAAGTTCATGGAATATGATAAAAGTCTAGTTATTGTTTTAAAAGGTGTTTGCAAAACAATGATTAGTAGATACAAGTAGATCGTAAAACCAGACTTGTATTATTTGGTTATTACTTTGATTAAAATGGTAAACTTTAATCAAAGGGTTTAAACTGAAGATAGGTGATACTTCATTTTAGACCAGTATCTAACTAACGATAAATAGATATCATGAAAGTTATTAAAGAAAAGACATTTAATTTTGTTATTATTACAGCGTGTTGTATGGACTATACAAAATTAATTTCTTTATTACTTTCACATTTTGCATGTTTTATAATCCAGGAATGAAATCAGTCTCCGTTTTTTTTCATTCAAAATCCGTCTGTGACAACTTATCATTGTGGGAACATGATAAGGTGTTAAAGTCATTGTGAACTTTTAGGTAGTTATGATCAGTTGCTGAATAACAGCTACAAGTGTTGTAGACTAAAAGTTGCACAGATATTTGATAGAGTAGCAAATATCGGACGTGATCCGCAGTTGAGATTACTTCTTGGAATCAGTCATAAGTAAATCTCACAGTGGTTGTCCCTATCACCTGAGGTATCTGATTTGATATCATGAGGGCTACTGAATACTTAGTACACTCAACCGCTACGCCGTAACAGGGTGGCTATAAAGGGCGTAACTAGATTCAGCGGAAGCCATGGTGTTAAAGGTATATATGCAAGACGGGATTTGCACCTCTTCTCTGAAGAGAGATATTTCTGGGCCCATCTTGACTGACTGAGTATACTGATGAAGTGCATGGCCATGCCCAAACGAACTGATTAGTTCTTTGTCGTTTACCTATCAGTAAAAGTCGGATAATCAAGAAAACAGAATCTTGAGTATTTAGAGTTGACACTTTCCAAGCTCATACTCACAGATGAAATATCGCGATGCAAAGGGAAAAACCAAGATATACCCAATCAATAAACAGTAGTTTCATAGATACTATTTCCTTACAGAATGTTTATATCACCAGTCTGGGTATAAGAGTTCTTGTAACCTGGTCAGCCTAAGTGCCTGTCTAGGGGCCTCCTTAGGTCAGTGTAATGAAAGGTGGTATTGCCAACTTGTACAAGTGGGAGTCTGTTAGGAATTATGTGCAGAGTTGACAAACCAAGTAATTACACATCCAATGTTGCAAGACACTTGAGGGTCACACCTGTGAGGACCTATAAGTCGAATAAATTAAATGAAACCTGGAAATGGGAAATTAGGATTTATAATAGTGAATTATAAATCAGTTGGGTAATTTCAGTCAGAAATCCCAAAGATGGAGGGTTATTAATTAATTAGAACATTATATATTTATTAGATAAAATAAATATATGATAGTTAATTAATAAGTATATATATATTAGATAAATATATATATATATAATTATCATAGGCAAATTCTTTTCCAGTAATTAAAAGGAAAGGATTTGAGATAATTATAATATGGAAGCTGAATCCCATTCAAACTGTGTTTTTCTCCCCATATAAATAAGGCTTATGGGTTAAGGAATAATTAAGCTTTCCAGCTAACACAAAATCAGTTTCCAGTTCTCTCTCTCTCCCCCTCTCTCTCTCCCAATCGGCGCCGCCCTCTATCCCACTCGGAACGCCAGTTCGATTTTTCAAGTGTTCGGGTTTCATTCGGTTCAACTAGAAGAACAGTTCGCTAGGTCAATCACCGGTGGACTAAATCTCAAGCAATCCAGGTAAATTGATCTGAATCTGAACTATTAGGAATAAACTACAACGATTAAAGATCATTAGGCTTTTAAGGGTTTTTTGCTTTTATCGCTTCCGCATGATATGATCGAAACAGTGTGTATTTGATTATATGGTTTTATCAGTTTGATTAACCTAAGAGATTTATCAAACCAGTGAGGTTCGTTAGATCTGAGTTAATCCTCGAGTCAGTTTGATCCGAGGATACCCACAAAAACCCAACATAATATACATACATAGGGTTGGATTTCAATAGTAAATTACAATTTCATCATGTGGTTTGCTAATCTTGTGGTCTTTGTCCCTATAGTTTAGAAATCATAAAATCTTTTTGTGGTTTCATTTTTTTGTGTATTTAGTCTAGCGACGGAACCAAAACATTTATCAAACGGTGACACCATATAATTAAGTTTTTGGTTGATTCCAACGAGAGAATTTCCAGAGAACTTTTTGTTGGGTTTTTGTGGTTCCCTCGGGTCAATCTGACACAAGGAATATCATGGATCTCGAAACCTCACTGGTTCGATAAATCTCATAGATCTGATAACCAAACTGGTAAAAGACCTATATGATCAAGAACCATACTGATTTGATCTAATGCGGAAGCGTTTAAGAAAACCCAAAAGAAACTTATTGATCTTTATCGTTGTTTTATTTAATTCTAATAGTTATAGTAGATTTACCTGGATTGCTTGAGAATTGATCCACCAATGAATGACCAACGAATTGTTCCTCTAGCAGAACTGAAACCCGAAAACTGAAAATCGAACTAGTAGCAGGAAAGGGGGGGGGGGCGGCTCCAATGGAGAGAGAAGAGAGAGAGAGAGAGAGAGAGAGAGGAGAGAGAGGAGAGAGAGAGAGAGAGAGACTGGAAACTGATTGTTAGGTTATGAATTAGTTGATTGATTTTTCCTTAAACCCATTAGGTTTATTTATATGGAGGAAAATACAGTTTTATTCAGAATCAGTTTCCTCTTTGTAATTATCCCTTTCTTTTCTTCCAAGAAAAGAATTACTTCTAGATAATTACTTATATATATTTATCTAATATATAATTCCTTTAATTAATTATTATACATTTATTTATCAAATAAATATATAATCTACTTAATTAATTAATAACCCTCCAACTTTGGGATTTCTGACTGAAATTACCCAACTGATTTATAATTGACTATTATAAATCCTAACTCTCCATTTCTGGGTTTCATTTAACTTATTCGATTTATAGGTCCTCACAGGTGTGACCCTCAAGTGTCTTGTAACATTGGATGTGTAATTACTTGGTTTGTCAACTTTGCACATAATTACTAACAGACTCCCACTTGTGCAAGTTGGCAATACCGTCTTGATTACACGGACCTAAGGAGGCCCCTAGACAGGCACTTAGGCTGACCAGGTTACAAGAACTCTTATACCCAGACAGGTGATATAAACTTTCCGTAAGGAAACAACATCTATGAAACTACTGTTCATAAATTGCGTATAACTTGGCTTTTCCCTTTGCATCCCGATATTTCATCTGTGAGTATGAGCTTGGAAAGTGTCAACTCTAAATACTCAAGATTATGTTTTCTCGTCTATCCGACTTTTACTGATAGGTAAACGACAAAGAACTAATCAGTTCGTTTGGGCATGGCCATGCACTTCATCAGTATATTCAGTCAGTCAAGAAGGGCCCAGAAATATCTCTCTTCAGAGAAGAGGTGCAAATCCCATCTTGCATATCTGCCTTTAACACCACGGCTTCCGCTGAATCTAGTTACGCCCTTTATAGCCACCTTGTTACGGCGTAGCGGTTGAGTGCACTAAGTATTCAGTAGTCCTCATGATATCAAATCAGATACCTCAGGTGATAGGGACAACCACTGTGAGATTTACTTATGACTGATTCCAAGAAGTAATCTCAACTGCGGATCACGTCCGATATTTGCTACTCTATCAAATATCTGTGCAACTTTTAGTCTACAACACTTGTAGCTGTTATTCAGTAACTGATCATAACTACCTAAAAGTTCACAATGACTTTAACACCTTATTGGGTTCCCACCACGATAAGTCGTCACGGACAAATTTTGAATGAAAAACTGAAAACTAGTTTCATTCCTGGATTATAAAACATGCAAAATTTATAAAAGTAATAAAGAATTTAATTTTGCATAGTCCATATTACACTCTGTAATAATAACAAAATTAATGACATTTCTTAATAACTTTTATAGTATATATTTAACGTTTGTTAAATACTGATCTAAAATGAAGTATCACCTATCTTCAGTTTAAATCCTTTGATCAAAGGTTACCATTTTAATCAAAGTGATAACCAAATAATACAAGTCTGTATTTACTGATACTGTCTACTTGTATCTGCTAATCATTGTTTTGCAAACACTTTTAAAACAAAAATTAGACTTCTATCATATCGCATGAACCTGGAGACCTGGAACAACTCTTAGTTTTTCCTGAATATGTAAAATTGGACTGCAACTGTCCTTAGTTGCCGTGTAGATGAATGACTTCTACCTGAAGTGAGATTCCATTTATCATACTGGCAAATTTGCTAAAATTCTTCAATATTTCAATTATTGATTTTAAAGTCAATCATGACTTTACTTTGTTTCAAGGATCTTGAAACTTTTATCCTTTTGACTATAAGGTAAATTATATCTTATGAATTCTCATCCTACCTGGATCATGAATTCTGAGATATATTGAATCAATAATTATATCTTTCATTCTTTATCTCAGACTAGATAGAGAATAAACTGGGCTCCCACTAACCTATATGAAAACCAATTATTACTCAAAATTCACTATTGACTTAGTCAATTATTTTAAATTAATATACTTGAGAATTCTAACATTTATAAAACTTAACTGGATTTTGTTAAATCCTAATTCCAAAACTTGGAATTTTCCTAGTTTTATAAATATTGTTATTAACTTTATCTGAGTTAATATCCTAGATTCTCTTCTAAACATTTGAATAATTAAACTTGATCACAAAAAATATTATTCATAAATGTTTTATTCCCAAAAACACATTCCTATAGAATTTCGTGTGTTTTGATAGTTTTCATATTTCTTCAATTTTAACCAAAATTATTGAAGTAACTACAATAGGCAATATCTAGGATCTAATTAAGTCAAAACTTGACTTTGTCAAAATTAAAACTTCATGCATAACAGATATTTATTCAAGACAATAACTTATAAAATTTAAAATCATTCAATAAATTATAAGTATTTAAAAAGTAACCATAAATAAAACAACTATTTCATAAATAAAATTGTCTTGAAAAATAAATGTCTAAAATGAACTTTCATCTGGATCCTTGCAATTCTTGGGCACATCACTTCTGACCACCTGCAATAGTCATTTGCTCTAGGTATCAGTACACTTGTAAACTAACAAGTAGGAAGTGAAAAACTAAAGCAATCACAAATATCTGAGGTTTACATACCTGCTTCATGACGCTTTGGGCAGTTCTGCCTCCAGTGACCGACCTCATTGCATGTGAAGCAGCGGTTCTCGGTCCTAGCTTTATTTGGCTTGACCTTCTTGCCCTTGCCCTTGCCTTTGCCTTTCTTGGGTGCACTCTGAACGGCCTGAACTGGTCCCTTCCCTTTGCTGGTGCTAGTATGCCCATTCTTCTTTTTCACCCATCCATCTCTTACCATCAGGACATCCTTGGTTTTGTTTTTGGTCCCCATATTCAATTCAGCTGTCTTAAGCATGGAGTGTAATTCTGCTATTGACTTCTCCATGTTATTCATGTTGTAATTGACTACAAAGAGCTTGTAGTCATCTGACAGTGAATTGAGTATAGTATCCGTTGCTAGCTGCAACAACTGGGTGACCAAGCCTTTCCAGATGATCCAAGTGCCGTTTCATTTTCATGATATGGTCACTTACTGATGCCCCTTTAATCATCTTGCACTCATTAAATGCTTTTGTGGCATCGTAACGTTCTGTACGAGCCTGTGTCTGGAACATGTCCCTTAACTGGCAGATCATGTCATAAGCATTTGTGTTTATGAGCCCTGCTTGTAGATCTGGGCTCATAGTTGCAAGCATGAGACAGGCGACATCTAGCAGATCATCTGAATGCTTCTTATGAGCATTCCTAGCAGCAGCCGGAGCAGTTGTCGGAGGAGCCTCCCCAAGAGGCTCTTCAAGGACATACCATTTCCTTTCGTGTCTGAGCACAATCATTAGATTGCGCTCCCAGTCAAGGAAATTAGGGCCGGTTAACTTGTCCTTCTCAAGGATAGAGCGGAGGGAAAGATTATTTGTGCTGGTAACAGTGTTTGCCATCTACACATATTAAAACTTTTGGTTTTAGCAACTGTAAATAGATTAATTTCCAATAATTATCAATAAACCCTTTAATGATCAACTTATTGGACTAGGATCCTTATTTCATACGTCCTGATGTGCGGTGTGTTCTTACTCCATCAGGACCGTACTATTTCGGTAGGTAAGGACTTTTACCAATCACATCTAACTGACATGACTCCTAGATCTTTTCGGGACCACGGTAACTACTCGTGCATGTTTCAGTCCCTCTAAGTGCATTTTGGCCCGGTACCACCCGGTGAACTTAACAGAACCAAAACAGATCTCACCATTTTGGGGACCTGATTACTTTACTCTGGCCGGTACCACCCGGAGATAATTCGCAGAATTATGTAACCCCTCCGGCTTCAGTTTGAACACGGACGTTGAATGTGTGATCACTCACAACGCCCGTGTACCTTATGCTGAAGATGCCCTTAGATGGGTTACACTACTGATCTATGATTTTCGGGGTTTTGAAAAACTTTTATTTCCAGGATTTTTTTTTTGAAAACATGATTCTGAAAAACTTGATTGTTATAAAGGCAACTGATGTTTTAAACTAGTTGTTTCAAACATTCATTCTTTTTTTTAAAACTAACTGTTTTAAAGTTACTTGCTAATTAAAACTAACAGTTTAATAGCACACTAGTTGATTAAAACTGACTGTTTTTGTCAACTTGCCTTTATATGAAACAATCATTTATAGGTTTAAAATAAAATCTACCGTTTTGAAGAAGTTCGAGAAACTGGTAATTTTAAAAACCTATCTTATTTTGTGATATTAGTTAGTTTTAAAACTCCTTCTATTCTAAAACTAATAAACATGTAAGATATCACAAATAAACATTCAACCATGCAGTTAAATAACAATCAATCATACGATAGCCAATTATAGTTTTTGCCAACGTTTATTTCCTAGGGACCAATAATGACCTATTCTTAAAGGTTTCAAAACTTGCGTAGCTCCCACTGGCCTTGTCATCTTCGTCTGGACTCCTGGAAGGAAGAAAAACTCCAGTAGCTCCCACTGGCCTCACCATCTCGTAAGAATAAGAGGGAAAAATAGAACTATCTATCCTAAGGTCATTATTACATAAGGGGTTGTAAATGACACGCAGGCCTCCCCGTAAATATGTCAAGGGTCTAAGTTGGCAAAATTCTATAATAGGTACATATATATGTAAGCATTTAAAAACATGCATCTTATATACGACATAGAATCAAGCAATATATATTTAAGCGTAAATCAAAACTAGATCCGTTAAAATTATCTCGTTTCATATATCGCAAAAATAGGTATTAACTGATTTATAAAACGAACTGTTTTATAGATCAATAAATAGCGTTTTAGTTTGAAAACCATTTTACTTGAAATTAATTAAGATTTACAAACTGTAAGCCTATCTTATTAAAACAAGACCCAAAAAACATTTACCCTTTTATTCATAAATTAAACCGGGTTTACCGAATAAAATCATTGGTACAAAAAAACTGACCCATAAACCGTGTCATGGTTTTCAACAACTGGTCAAGCACGACACAAGGATTTGTTTGATCAAACGGATCAAAATATTAATTTAATGGAATTTAAAACAATTGTTTAAATTAAATAACTGAATAAAATTAATTCTGGTAAATGGTCTAAAAACAAGTAACCCTCTTGGGCCAAAAACTTAGTCCAAAACTGGGCCGTTTGGGCCCATTACCAAACTGGTAATTTTTGGGCTAATCGGAGTTTTTGATAATTTATCGAAAAACAATCACGGGTCGGCATTACCCACGATGCGATAATCGTACCCACCAACACCACTTGTGGCGTGAGCCGTCTGTTGGGTTTTCGTGGGTATCCTCGGATCAAACTGACTCGAGGACTAACTTAGATCTAACGAACCTTACTGGTTTGATAAATCTCATAGGTTTAAAATCAAACTGATAAAACCTACGTGATCAGAAACACACTGTTTCGATCTTATCATGCGGAAGCGATAAAAGCTAAAACCCTTAAAAGCCAATTGATCTTTAATCGTTTCAAGTTTAATCCTAATGGTTTGGGTTCGGATCAGTTTACCTGGATTGCTCGAGATTTAATCCACCTGTGATTGACCAACGAACGTTCTTCTAGTTGAACCGTATGAAACCCGAACACTTGAAAAATCGAACTGATATTCCAAGTGGAATAGAAGGTGGCGCCGGCTGGGAGAGAGAGGGAGAGAGAGAGAACTGGAAACTGATTTGTGTTTTCTGAAAAGCTTAATTATTCCTTAACCCATAAGCCTTATTTATATGGGAAGAAAACACAGTTTGAAAGGAATTCAGTTTCCATATTATAATTATCTTAAATCATTTCCTTTTATTAACTGGAAAAGAATTTGCATATGATAATTATAAATATATATATTTATCTAATATATATATTATATATCACTTTATTAATTAACTATTATATATTTATTTTATCAAATAAATATACAATCTCCTAATTAATTAATAACCCTCCAACTTTGGTAATTCTTACTGTAATTACCCAATTGATTTATAATATACTATTATAAATCCTAACTCCCCATTTCTGGGTTTCATCTAACTTGTTCGACTTATAGGTCCTCACAGGTGTGACCCTCAAGTGTCTTGCAACATTGAATGTGTAATTACTTGGTTTGTCAACTCTGCACACAATTCCTAACACCGTCATCATCGTCCCACCGCTGCTTGGCGTGGCCTAGAGGTAGCCGGCGGCGGCCTTGATTCGCCACCACCATCACCAAAAACAGTCACCACCGCCGCTTGGCGAGGCCGTGAGGGCAGCCAGCGGCGGTCATCGCAAAACACCACCACCAAAGTGACTTCTGGTGGTTGCGATCGGTGATTGAAAAACATAGTCATTCCCGCCACTGCTCTCTTGGGTGCGGGTATGATTAACTCCGGCGAACAAAACAAATATCACCGCCTGTTGACAGCGGTGATCGCAACTAGGACTACCACCACTAATCGCCGGCGGCGATTTTGATCAACCACCACGGCTGTGATCGACAATCCGATGCCACCACCACTCGTCTATGGTGCGGTCAAGGCACGGTGGCCGAACGCCGCCACCGCTAGGCGCGGTGCGACGAAACAACCACCATCGCCATCACCACATAACCGTTGCCGCCACCATTAATCGCTGTGGTGCGGCCGGTTGGTCAGAAAAACAACAGCCGAACGCCACCGCCGGTGGGCGTGGTGTCGCCGGCAATTGGGTGAACAGCAACAGCCGCCGCCACCGCTATGCGCGGTGCGGCCGACGATCGCCGTTGTCGTGATCGGCGTTTGTACGGCCATCCACCGCCGCGATTTCGGCTCCTGGTGGTTGCGGGTTTCCGATTCGTTCTCGGTTCGTGGTGTAACTCGGCCAAAGCCGAGTGGTGCCCTACGGCTACCACCATTTGCCGCCACCAACCGACGATAGCAGCAACAACCACGTCGCTACCATCGCCGGCGTCGTGCGATCGAAAAAACGCTCGCCACTATCGACTCGGTGGTGCGGCTTTCTGGCGATCTGAATTACCATCGCCACCGCAAACACCGCCATCCACCGTCGCGACCTAGGTCGAACGGCCACCACCACGCTGGTGGTTCGGCCGGTGCTAGAGCCAGCAGCAAACGCTGCCACCACTAGTGCTGGTGGTTTGGCTGCGTTTCGCGAAGGTGGTTCGGCCACCGCTACCTGACTGGTGGCGTGGCCTGGTGGTCGAATAGCAGCAGCCGGCGCCGCCACCACCAGACTGTGGTGCGGCCCGGCGTTGATTTTCTCGCGGCTAGGTCTTGATGATGAACATTCGATCAAAAATCCAGAACTTGATGAAATTTAGACTTTTGAAAAATAAACTTGATGAACTTTTATTTAAAAACGATTATTAAAGGCTTATATGAACACACGAAGCAATTTTAACGGATCATACGAGAATAAAACGAAAAACGATTGAACTTGTGGCTCTGATACCACTGTTGGGTTTTTGTGGTTCCCTCGGGTCAATCTGACACGAGGAATATCATGGATCTCGAAACCTCACTGGTTCGATAAATCCCATAGATCTGATAACCAAACTGGTAAAAGACCTATATGATCAAGAACCATACTGATTTGATCTAATGCAGAAGCGATTAAGAAAACCCAAAAGAAACTTATTGATCTTTATCGTTGTTTTAATTAATTCTAATAGTTATAGTAGATTTACCTGGATTGCTTGAGAATTGATCCACCAATGAACGACCAACGAATTGTTCCTCTAGCAGAACTGAAACCCGAAAACTGAAAACCGAACTGGTAGCAGGAAAGGGGGGGGCGGCGCCAATGGGGAGAGAGAGAGAGAGAGAGAGAGGGAGAGAGAGAGAGAGAGAGAGAGAACTGGAAACTGATTGTTAGGTTATGAATTAGTTGATTGATTTTTCCTTAAACCCATTAGGTTTATTTATATGGAGGAAAATACAGTTTTATTCAGATTCAGTTTCCTCTTTGTAATTATCCCTTTCTTTTCTTCCAAGAAAAGAATTACTTCTAGATAATTACTTATATATATTTATCTAATATATAATTCCTTTAATTAATTATTATACATTTATTTATCAAATAAATATATAATCTACTTAATTAATTAATAACCCTCCAACTTTGGGATTTCTGACTGAAATTACCCAACTGATTTATAATTGACTATTATAAATCCTAACTCTCCATTTCTGGGTTTCATTTAACTTATTCGATTTATAGGTCCTCACAGGTGTGACCCTCAAGTGTCTTGTAACATTGGATGTGTAATTACTTGGTTTGTCAACTTTGCACATAATTACTAACACTTTTAGGTTTTTTTGGTTCATTTCGAAAGAATTTTTATGTTTTTAGGTGCACTCTTTAAAAGTTTCGAAAACGATATGGTGGCACCCTCTGAAACGGTACAGTTGCACCTTTATGAAACTAAAAGTTTTTACCTTTTGTCAAAGAAATAATACGGTGGCACGTGTCATCGTGACCACCTAGATAGTTCTGTCCCTAATTTAGTCTCTGGCTTTAACTCATGTTGCTAAATTGCCTCAATTAAGTTACCCAACATGTTATTGAGCATATGTGGAATATTTGTCCCTTTACCTATTCTTCTCATCATTTTTATTGTGCAACTTTACTATTTTGTCTTCATTTTCCCGTAACCGGCACCTACTTCTATGCTCATAAATTTGAAGGTCCATGAGGTCCATGCATGACTACCCGTACCTCCACCAAGCACCACCGACATATTCATCTCTGTCATCGAGTACCATTGAAGATTTGAAGCATAACCTCAATAGATTGTACAACCAAAGTGCAAACATCAAGGCGACGAATAAAATGATCAAGAAAACAAGAAAAACGACATTCAACAATGTGTGATCTACTCCTACCTCAAGGTTTTTCTAAGTTTTGGGTTATTTTTGTTGTTTTTAGGGATTTTTTTGAAGCAGTCTTTATTTATAACATATGGTTTTGTATTTGAATTCACATGGGTATGTATTTGGTTAACAATTTGTGAAAGTACTTGGATTTTGTATGTCTTCGTTTTTGTGTGGTGGTAATGGGGTTACCAAAGAACATGGACAGGGAATGGTTTTTTTCGGGGGGGGGGGGGGGGGGGGAGGGGATTGTGGGTGTCTAGTTCAGCTTACGTGCACCGCCTAATCTTTTGAATGACGGTGAATGCCGTGGAGTTCTCACACGTGAATCTGGCCAAAAGGGTTTTTAATACCACATAGGTTTGAATGCAAAAAAGATGCTGGGGAAAAAGGATGGTGAGGCTAGCCTATGGGAGGGTGCTTTAAATAATTTGGTTTTTTTTCTTTAATGTATTACAAATTTGTACATAAAGGGTTCTATATCGAAGCCTTCTTAACAATCATTTGAATAGAAGACCAAAATCCAAAATAAAACAAAAAACACAAAAAAAATTCTAATTTTTAAATTGCAGGGACCAAAATTACAGTATTTACAAAATATAGGGAGGAAATTTCTAATTTACCCCAAAATAATTTTTTTCTTCAAAAGAGACATCTAGATTTTTTTAAATTGAAGTAGATTTTTTATTTATCAAATGTGGTAAGTGGTTGAAGTTAAAGTGGATTAGTTTTGCTATTTAGAGGAAGGTTATTGTTTCCTTTTCTTGGAACCCCACACACAAAACGCATATACATATATATCTTCAAACACACACACACACACTATCCCTTTCTCTTTCTCTTTCTTTTTCTCTTTCTTCTTTTATTGGTTAGACTCTGGTACATAATCACTGTTCTTTCCAAGAATCCCCCAACCCACATCCATCTAGCTCCTTCCAAGAGAAAAACAACAAAGAAAGGTAAAAAAAAGGAATCACTAAAAAAACCCATTTCAAAATCTTGATCTTTAATTACTCATCTTCTTCTTCCTTTTGCATGTTCTTGAAGAAAGATCAATGAATTTTTCTTTTTTTGTGGGTGTGGTTGCTTTTTTTCTTTTTTTGTGTTTTAGATCTAAAACTTTGGAATCTTGGTTCAAGAAATTAATTGAAGGGTCTTTATTAATTCTTTTTTCATGTGGGTTGTTGGATCTCTTTCTAAATTTAGAAACCCTTTTGTTGTAGAATGGCTAGAGAGAAGATAAAGATAAGAAAGATCGATAATATAACTGCAAGACAGGTGACTTTTTCAAAGAGAAGAAGAGGGCTTCTCAAGAAAGCTGAAGAACTCGCCGTGCTTTGTGATGCCGATGTTGCCCTCGTCATCTTTTCGGCCACCGGAAAACTCTTTGAGTATGCTAGTTCCAGGTACACCCTATATATATAATTATATATATTATATAGATAGATAGATATATTACTACTTGTTTTATTTCAATTTTCAAGGTTACTATTTATAGAAACATGGTATAAATGGCAAGATTTGGGTTCCCATTTCATGCAATCTCAATCTTTTCTTATTTGGGTAGTGGGATTTATGTGAGTGGAAAGAGGGGAGATTTTAGGGTTTCTTGAGGACTTTTTATGTGTATTTTTGGTCAATTTCTACTGTAGTCAAATTAAGAATTGTTGATTTGTAAAGTCAAAAACTTAGATCTTTTTATTGGTTCATAAATGCTATAGAAAACATTATAAAAATGTATAGCTTTAGGGTAAGTGGTTTCAAAATATCTTTTTTTGAAATACAAATTGTGAATTAAAAAAATTAATTCCCTTCACATAAATATCTTCTGATTGGAAGGACATGGTAAAGTATTGGTTTTGAATTCTTTTGGTTGTTTTATTTGCAAATAACTATTCTCAACCACTCAAATTAATTTGACATCAATATATAAACAATAGAATACATGTTTTCTTAATTTATCATAACAGTCATTTAGTTTCAAAGTAAATAATTGTATCACATGTCCAAAATACAGACATGCAGAAGAAACCTTAAATATTTTATAGGCCTAGGAACCACTATTTTATGTGTCGTTTATGACTATTTATAGTATTAATACAGTATTAAAGGGGCGTTTGGTTGGGTTATTAGAGGGTAATGAATGAAAATGATAATGAAAATTGTTATTTGGTTTGAAATTATGTAATGAAATCATTCCTACGGAACATTAATTTTTGTCCTGATCAAATTGGGGGTATAAGGATTTTATTTCTAATTGTTTCTTTTTTTCCATGCATTGCTCCATCTCTTGATATTAAATGAAACATCTATTATATCTTTAAGTTGGAAAAACATGTTTTTTTTAATATGAAACAAATTTTCATTGATTATATTGGGTTAACCAAACAGCATCAATGCAATTTCTATTCTTATTCTCCTATATTTCTATTTTCATTTTCATTTCCATTCTTTGAAATGAACAAAACACCCCCCTAAATAATATGAGAATTATCATGATGAATAATATTATCATCGTTGAAGGTTTTTCACTATAAATACTATATAAAATAGACTCAAAATATCTAAGATTTCTAAATGAACACCTTCTTTTTGTACATATATATAGCACAAAGTAAGTACAAACTTTGAAAATATTATAAATGAGTCTTAATCGTCCATCTAATTTAATATCTAGTTTTAAAAATATATCGATTGTTTTCTAAGATAAAATAATAATCATAATAAATAACTCTAATCATCTTTCATAAATATCATCATATTATAATAAATAAAATTTAATAACTTTCATAATTATCCTAATTAATTGATTGGTTTGTATGATTTGTAATATTTTTATGGTTTAAGTCTTTAATTATCTTTTAAAATTTTCCTAATATAAAGTGTTACACATATAAAATTACTTATACAGTAGAAACTCTATAAAATAATACACTTGGGACCACCAAAATTTATTAATTAAAAGAGTTATTAATTAATCGATAAATTAATAATTATTAATTTATATATTAATTAATATTTTATTAATTTATAATAGAATACTTAGTTTACAAACAACTTTCAAGCTTCCACTTAATTTTTATAC
>CM058040.1:95773326-95889327 GCA_030169165.1 Centaurea solstitialis | reverse complement strand
ATGATAACGTAATGCTAGGATGATCATGAGTCGAACCAAAAGTAGGGGATCGGTCATTAATTGTTCGTTGTTGACTATCTCTTTTTGGTACGAATCCGCCGTTGATGAAAAGATGGGTTTTTAATGTATGATCAGGCTCAACTAAAACTTACATTGTAAAATCAACTGAATTTGTTCATCTTGTTTGCCAGTGGTAATGATGGTGATTCTTTTTAACCAAAGTTGTGTTGATTGTTGTGGTGCTTTTTTACTTGTGTTTTTGTCATCATTGTTTTTATTGAAATGTAAACAATCTTGAAGGATTTTGGTAAGTTGTGTAAATGGAAATGTAGGTTTTAAGGATTTGCTATTTATAAGTATTGAACAAAAGTTGGACCCTATTAAAGGTTGTTTTGGTGTATTGTCATATTTGATTGTTGTATCTTTTATTGTTAAGATTTTTAAATATAAACCATTATTAAAAAAAACTGGGTTTGGGTAACATGCTATATCCAAAGTTATAGTTGACCAGATAGATGTTAAATTTTTGGTGAAGGACGTGGGACCAACTTAACTGCTTACCAGAGCAATAACGATTTAATTGTACCCTCGTATAACACCTTAGGCAAATCCATATCATCGTGGACAGGAGAGATGCTGAGTTCATAACGCGTTTTGGTGTCACAAGCACGACAAGTTCTTGAAACTCTAGTTAAGTATGCTTGGGTGGGAGTAGTACCAGGATGGATGACCCCCTAAAAGTTCTCGCCAGGTCGCCAGAGGCAAAACTACAAACGGGACAAAGCCGACAATATAAGATAGTGGTAAGGTGTTGGTAAGATAGTGGAAAGCTGATGTGGCGCTGAGATGACAACTGGTACCATTAGTAACCAACATGACCACTGTGGATAGAAGCATCATTGTATGGAAAACTAAATATTTGGTTTGTCAAAGTATAAAAATCTTATCTATCATGTAGTTTTTTTTTACAAGATTGAACATAGGCACAAGAAGACACAAGTATGCTCTATTTGATCCTTCATGAGTTGGGATTGTGGTGATTGGATTTGAGTTGTTAAGAGCTCTTCTAGACTTGCTCTTACAGCCTGCTAGCTTCCCATGAAGCTTCTAAAACAAGTATGCCAAAACCTTTTTGCGAAAGGTTTATTTTTGTTATTACTTTTTCTTTCATATGTCTTTGTTCCATGCCATGGACGAGATTTTCTTTGGCCAATAATACTTCTTTTATACTTCATCGAGACACAAGTTGTGACTGTAATAAATCAGTCATAAACTGGTTGGCGCTAACCAAGAGGATGTGGCGTACTGGTTAAGGCTTGTGGAGGAAGTGGCTAAACTTTTCTACCCCAGTTTCGAATCCATGCGCTTCCAAATTGTGGCCATTGAGGATTAACTCAGAGAAACATGCTTTAGCTGTTGATGAACCTTGCCGGGATTAGTTGGGGCAAAGCCTCAAATACCCTTAAAAAAAGAAACTTGTTGGCACCATTCATAATAATACACTATCTTGATATAGATATTCTGCTCATGTTTGGGTGTGTGCCTAACTTACAATAGTAAACGCTTCAATGGTTTGATTCCATCCCCTTTTATAGATTAATCCTTTATTTGGAAACCCTTAAAATATTTGAGAATTTTATGGACAAATTCTTGAAGTTTTTTGTGGGCATGATGGATTAACTAACCCACTATGCAACTGAAAAACGTAATATCATATGTCACAAATATATCAAACTCAGAGTCAACCTTGGGCACGTGCGATCGTACAAGGCATCATCTTCAAGGCGCATCAAGTTTTCATATATAATTATTAGTTTAGGTTTAATAATTTGGGAGTTGGGGATTTATTTAAAACATAGGCTTAAGGTACAATCGCCTAGATAATATTTGGTAGTATTGTTGGCGTATCTCGTAAACATTTTTGAATTGCAATTCGTGAACGCCCAAACCCCAAAATTTCTGGCCGATTTCTATTGTTCTTTCATAGTTTAGAGTGGAACGTTCTGTTTCCAGCCGATTAATGATTGTGAATATTCATGAAATCGAAGATCGATAGATGGAGATCGAATTCCACTATGGCACTATATAATATATATATATATATTACAAAATTGGGAATCCGGGATATACCATATACAATTTATTGATTCAACTATGTAGTGATTCTAGCACCAATTCTTGATTGGTTCTCTCATTTTTAAATGCTTCATTACTCTCAAATCATCGGTTTCGTTTATTAGTTTAGTGTTTAGTGAGATTGAGAATATCGATTTCTCAAGTCTCACTTAAAATTAACAAATATATCAAATAGTTTGATTCAAACTCCCGGCCAGTCGTTGAATATTAACTATACTTCCATTAGCGATATCTCCGTTGTTTCCAGTAGAAACCAACTAACGGAAATCTTCGCTAAACCTCTTCTGTCAATATGGTTCAACTCCCTTCCTTCGAGCCACACTGTCCGTACCCCTCCATTCGGCTCGAGGGAATTTTAAACCATGACTTACTTTCCATTCTGTCATAAAAAATTTCCACACATACTTTATGTTGGTAAACAATGAGCATATATAGTAATAACTATATATAACTGAGAAAAATAATGAGGTAATATCAAATATCCAAAAAAGAAAATAGGCACCCTTTCATTCCTCAACAATAAACTCACCATATAACAATAACTAGAAATTCATATAATTTGAAAAGAGCCCCAAAATGAACAAAATTCAACCCAAAAGAGCTACAAATTATGATCTTTTATCTGAATATAAAACTAAATCAGGCAATCCAAGTATATCTAATCCGCTAATCATTAGGGTCTAAACATTTTCACTGGTTGATATTCAGCCGGGTGATCCAGAAAATCTAGTTGAGCGGCTATACATTCGGAACCGGTGGATCCATAACAACTAAATTTCTTGATTGAGTTTTCGACACCATGATAATTATAAAACGTCGGTCTCGAATACTGTATTAATACTTTGTAATTCATCAAGCGTTAGGTCTTGAAGTTGACAATTTTTGTACACACACAATGCGACCACCCTTCCAACTATGCCATGCGAAGTTTGGAAAAGGTATTCCCTGCAATTAGCCATAAGGAATAACCCGAAAGTTTGGGTTATTTTGTTAAATGACCGAAGATATTTCTACAAACCAACATTCTAGTGTTTTATTGTAACATCCCGTCTTACCTTTAGAACAATAATGTCCGCTTTACCTTCACAATAACCAACGTGTAGCGCACGGATTTGTTTCTGGCGACCTGGTGAGAAACTTCCCAGTGGGTCACTCATCCTGGGACTACTCTCACCCAAGCACGCTTAACCTCAGAGTTCCCAAAACCTGACGTGCTTGTGGCTCCAAAACTCGTTGTTGCTAGGAAGGCTAAGATACTACTTATAACACCCAACATCACTCCTGTCCACGGCCATATAGGATATGCCTAAGGTGTTACATTTATTTAAATCTCAAGGGGATAGACTGTTAAAAATTGAGAGGCATGTCAATTTATTTAAATCTCAAGAAAACCCGTGACAACAAATTTTTGTATCGTCCTATCCTGTCCACTTTTCATACTAGCACCCTAACTGGAAAACTCATTTAAGGTCTTTTAACCAAAACACCCACAAAAAATTCACTTTTTGTTTACAGGCGTTGAGAAGTCAAGTTAGCGTAATTAAAATGGCCACCAGTCGTTGGATGTAACGCCACTGCAATGAATACTCAAGTGAACGGTCCTGCCCTCGGCGCCGGCGATGATAACAATGATGAACTTGAGGAATTTTCAGACGACTTCAAACGTTGCGTGTGCTTGTAAGTCAATCAATACACGGATGTGAACCATCTATTACAATTTCGTTTTCTATTTTGATTGTTGCTTGATCGAAATACGTTTTAATTATTCCCTACAAAATGAATCCATTAATTGACTTCATGTGATTGTGTAAGCTTTGTGTCCCCGTGGTTATTTATTGTTAGAAATCTGCAGATTTCATGAAGAGAAAGTACCTTTTTAAATTATGGAACACACACACACACACAGAGAGAGAGAGAGAGAGAGAGAGAGAGAGAGAGAGAGAGAGAGAGAGAGAGAGAGAGAGAGAGAGATAATTTCTGGGGTAAAACTCAAATGAAGAAGATGAACACAATTTCTCAAAGTCAACAAAATTTCTAGGTAAAAGTTAAATGTCACGTATGGTTACACATCGACATTATCAGGTAAAATGTTACATACAATAACACATTTTGAAAGTCAGGAGCAATCTTAGGGTTACAGGCGTGATTCATGGTGGATGAGGGTTGAGATTAGAGGTAATGACGATTTTTGTAGTTGAACTGAAATACAAGGAGATTTGTGTATTTAAGTGAAACGTAAAGGAGCGTTTTTGTAAAACCCGGGTGGGGGGTGGGACCAAAATAGTTGAAAAAGAATTGTGAAGCTGAATGGAGTTGGGTGATGATGTGGGTCCCGCCCGGGTTAGATAGAGACTATAAATATAAGACGTGCTGAACTTACTTTATTTCAATAACTTCATGTCCATTTTTTTTTCTTCTTCTTCTCTTTCCTCCATGATAATTACTTGTTTAGAATTGGTTAACTGTTGATCCTTCTTGATCTTGCAGGTTCTGCTCTTATTAGAGATCATCATTAACACATGAATCTGCGGAACCAGTAATTAATTCACATAACGTTTATTGATCAGTCTTCTTTATATATGTTTTCTTCACTATATATTTTAGATTCTTATATATATGTGTATATATCATCTATCTATGATCTATATATATATATATATATATATAGATTCAATCAAAGGTAGGTTTTACACATACCAAGGAAGTACAACGGTGTAACAATTACTACATCATACATATACATACATATGTATGATTATGATATATCTCTTATATATATATATATATATATATATATAATCTAATTAGTTTATATAATCTCAGAGAAAGCTTCAGCCATTTCCCATGTATGGCTTGCGATCGACATACAATCACCAAACTTCCACAATCCAGAAAACCCACTTCCGTTCTTACTCTCTGCCATAACCTGAGCCGTGGTGATCACCGGATCTGGTAAAATTGGGTCTGGAACTGGAAGTTGCTTGATTTCATGTGAGACTATGATCTGGCCAACTCTTTTACCAGATCTAGTCACAGGATACCTCATTTCTGTGCCGATCCCATCTCCGGCTAATAGGTGTTGGAGCGGAATGATTGCTTTGCCCATGGATCTCTTACCAAGGTAGTTACCGTTATGCTTGATCTCTAGCTCAAGGTAGTCAGTCAACGTAGCCGTAAAGACGAACGTACCAGAAAAATTCCATTTAGGATTTAGGCCACCTTCTTCGTCAACCAAGGTCTGAAGATAAATCCTAGCATTACCGTTTCTGTTTATCGAACAGGTCACCGATGGCTTCATCGCGGATGAGGGCTTGATCTTTTTCAAACCCTCCGCACCGTTAATTATCAGCATCAGTTGGAGGTTGGTATCGTTCAACATGATGATTGATGAACGGTAATTAATTAAGCCAAGGGAATTGACGTAGGACGCAAAGTTTGAAATCGGGAATTTATAGGGGATTAAAATTTATGGTAAATCATTTCCAATGTTTTTTGTTTTTGAAGAATAAATATTAAAAAAAAAAAAGAAACACGGTTGCAAATGATATGTTGCAATAAATAAATAAAATCATAATTTAGCAATCAGTTAGTCTTTTTTGGGAGAATTACATATGTATCCTTACAAACTTACAAAACTACATATCTATCCTTGCAAACTTATAAACTACACCTATGTCCTTGTAAAACTTAATAAATTACACATATATTCTTATACTCTTTTTATTCATTATTTTAAACCATTTCAAAATCATTAAAAGATATCTTTAATATAATTGATATGTTAAATCCCCAATTTACCCTTACCCTTCTAAATTAAAACCAAAATCAAAATCCTTACAATTTCTTTTCATCAAAAAAAAAAAAAAATCGTTACAATTTCTTCTTTAATATATGATCTCATACACCTCACCAGTCACCATCCCACTTCCTCTTACCCAACTCCTCCCTATGTCGACCAAGCCCTTAACCACCGCCTCCTCCGCCTTAACCTTCACCCCACACAACAACAGATCCCGCCGGACCTCCAGCCGTGCCACCTTCGACCGTACCACCGCCGTGAAGTACTCCGGCAGCGTCATCCCCATGCCGATCTCGCTCATGTACAGAACGCCGTGGTCCGACGCATGATAACGAAGTCGAATCTCAGAATGATGGGAGAGAATGATGAAGGAACGATTGACTCTATATATATATATATATATATATATATAGAACAAATGTCGAATCTCAGAATCCAAAACCAAAACCAAAATGAAAGGAATCAATTGAATCTGAGAATAAGAAAAACAGGACTTCAAAACCAAAGTCGAGCCTAGAATCGAAAACTAAATTTTGTCTTCAAATAAAAAATGAATCTAAAATCAAGGGATTCTTGGAAAGATTGAAAGAACAATGTAAAGATTAATTTGAGAGGAAAAACAATACAAGGTAGGAAATTAATTAATTAAAACCTAAAAATGGCTTCCTCATCATTCCTAGAAAGATGAGTTAATAAACTAATTAATTAATTAACACCTAAAAACTATATATATATATATATATATATATATCCTTATACTTTCCAGGTTTGATGAGGAAGACATTTTTAGGTTTTAATTAATTAATCTGTTTATTTTTATTCATTTTACAATATTTAATATTAGGGTAAATTACAAATTTGGTCCCTGAACTTTGCAAAAAATTACGGTGGAGGTCCCTGCAGTTTCAATTTCATGAATTGGGTCCCTGAACTTTTAATTTGGTTACGAATTAAGTCCCTGAATTTAACGACGTTAAATGGCTCTATTAAGTCAGGGGCATTCGGGTCAACTTATAATTTTTTCTGATATTCTTTTAGAAATTAAACTAAAACAAACCATAGGGACCAAACATGTAAATTATTTTCAATATAACCTAAATCACTTCACCACCGTTCCCCTTTCAGCGTCCACCACCAGCCGCCGTCCACCACCGACTTCACCACCGCCACCACCACCGGAAATCACTTCACCGTCGACGACCTCCTCGTCGACTTCCCTACCGACGACGACGAAATCGTCATCAACGACCGACTTCACCACCGCCACCACCACCGGAAATCACTTCACCGTTGACGACCTCCTCGTCGACTTCCCTACCGACGACGACGAAATCGTCATCAACGACCGACTTCACCACCGCCACCACCACCGGAAATCACTTCACCGTCGACGACCTCCTCGTCGACTTCCCTACCGACGATGACGAAATCGTCATCAACGACGCCTTTTTTCAAACTTTCACCGACAATTCCACCGACAACTCGTCGTTTTCCGGCGGCGAACCTCATTTCTCCGCCAATCTCGCCGCCGATCTCTCCGTTCCGGTAGGAATTACTTCATAATCCGATCTCTCCGTTCCGGTGAAGTGATTTAGGTTATATTGAAAATAATTTACATGTTTGGCCCCTATGGTTTGTTTTAGTTTAATTTCTAAAAGAATATCAGAAAAAATTATAAGTTGACCCGAATGCCCCTGACTTAACAGAGCCATTTAACGTCGTTTAAATTCAGGGACTTAATTCATAACCAAATTAAAAGTTCAGGGATCCAATTCATGAAATTGAAACTGCAGGGACCTCCACCGTAATTTTTTGCAAAGTTCAGGGACCAAATTTGTAATTTACCCATAATATTAATATCTTTTAAGATTCAAAAGATTCATCGAATTTTTGTTCATTGATATGGATCTTTAAGGATTCAAAATTGTTTTTCTAGGAGGGTTTTATCGGAATTAGAGGAAGGGTTTGATTCATTGATTTTTTATCCATAGATTTTTAAGAATTTTAATTTAAAAGGGTAAGGGTAGATTGGGGATTTAACATCTCAATTATATTAAAGATATTTTTAATAATTTTGAAGTAGTTAAAAAATAAATAAAAGGAGTATAAGGATATATGTGTAATTAGTTAAGTTTTACAAAGATATAGGTGTAGTTTACAAGTTTATAAGGATATATGTAGTTTTGTAAGTTTGTAAGGATATAGATGCAATTCTCCCTTTTTTTAACGGTAGATTACACACACCTAACTAGCCTACTCCTATATCTACACCACTGTCCACGACGAGACTCGAACCCACAACCACAAGGGACGAGAACACCCAAACAACACTCCAAATGCCGCTTTGGGCTACAAGCCCGTTGGCTAGTAATCAGTTAAATACTTGAAGATAAATGAGCTTATAAAACATGATCTTATTAATAAGACTCTTATGATTCTAAACAAAATTAATAAACCAATCTTAATTTCGTAATTGCTTGTAAAACATGATATTATTAATAAGACTTTTGTTTAACTTTAACACTTGAACTATGAATTTGCTTTTTAAATATTCAAATTTTCATAATTCCAATCTTAAACAACCACGTCTAACTTACCCTCTGAACAAGAATTAAAAAAAAACGAAGGAAAAAAGTTACAAAAATAGAAAACAATACCAAAGGTTAAAAATAAAACCAGTATTGTTGTACTTTTGATTTTTTGAAGAGTGATAACAATTACTTTATCGAATTTACATGATTTTTTGTTTATCTTTTTGATTTTTTTATTTATCATTCATTAAAATTTACAATTATCTTTCATGTTAACGATCAAACATAATAACCATTAACAAGAAGTCAAGAACTTCCATTTTTATTTTAGTAAGTAGTTTTTCATCCTTATGAATGATAGATTTAGATTTTAAACAACAACGGAGAGTATTATCTATCATCTTATATATCGTTATAGTATATAAGCTTTTCAAATGGGGTTTTCTAATACCCCTATATGAAGGGTATAAATAAGTGAACCTGAGTAGGAAGGGAAGGATCAAGGAGTAGTGGATATGATTAATATGAGTAAAACGAGATAGAAATAGCACCCCAATATAGTTCACAATTTATGTTCTCTTATTGGTCTTTCCCATCCAGGTATGCAATATATATATATATATATATATATATATATATAGAGGGAGGATCATACAAGAACACATTTGCAAGAATGAAGGAACCAAGGAAATCACATGTGATTTTGTACTAAATCACATGTGATTCCCCTTTGGCGAGTGTAGTACACGCTCCCGACAAGGCGAGTGGGTCGTGCGAGTGGGCGAGCTTTAGTAGAAAATCACATGTGATTTCTTTGGTTCCTCCATTCTTGCAAATTTGTTTGGTTCTTGTTTGAACCTTTCTCTATATATATATATAGTAAAAATCAAATACAAACCACTTTTTTTGTAAAAACTATAGGACCAATCTTAACCATCTATCTATTTACATAAATGGTTAATAATATAGATAACATTTTTTTGTAATTTTCCTACAACCCCATGTTCCACACCTGATTATAACCCAAAAGGGCAATTTGGGTATTTTAACAACTCTCTATATCTTCTCCTACAAGCCAAACCCTAACCCCATTTCTCCCCCATTCTCTCCACCTCCTGCCGCCACCTCCTGCCGCCACCACCTGCCGCCACCTCCTGCCGCCACCACCTGCCGCCACCACCGCACCACCGTCGCACCACCACGCGGAGGACCAGCACCACCACCACGTCGCACCACCAGATCTGAGTCGCACCACCTGCCGCCACCGTCGCACCACCACGCGGAGGGCCAGCACCACGTCGCACCACCAGATCTGACAACCGCCGCCTCGTCGCACCACCGCCTCGTCAACGGCGACGGCAAGATCTCGGCGTCGGAGCTCGTCGACGTCATGAAGGCGCTCGGATCCGACACCTCTCTCGAAGACGTCAACCGGATAATGGCGGACATCGATACCGATTCCGACGGTTTCATCAGCCTGGAGGAGTTCGCCGGATTCTGCAAAGGAAGCTCCGGCGGCGGAGACGGAGACGACGGAGGCGGATCTGGTGAGTTTTAGATTTGGATTTTTAGATCTATTTGGGGGAAATTTAGATGAAGATGATGATGTTGTTTGTTGGCAAGAACGATGATGATGGATGGATGCGATGGGATGAAACCCTAAGATTAGATGCAAAGAAAGTGAAAGCTCAAAATTTGCTTACACACTTTCTCTCTCCAGATTTGCATATAATTTTTGTTTTCTCTCTCTAGAAAATGTGTGTTTCTGTGTGGGATGGTTTTTGGGGGATGGGGGTGATGTCATATATAATGTGTGAGAATATGTAAATGGTTTATTCATAACCATTTGCTTATGAATATGTAAATGTAACGGATATTGCGTTTTGTATTCATAAGGTGAATAACTTGCTGAATGAATTTATATAATTTTTATCTGGTCAATATGAATATTCATAAGGTGAATATGAATATTCATATGGTGAATATTCATAAGGTGAATATGAATATTCATATGGTGAATATATAGTAAATATGATATGGTGAATATGAATATTCATATGGTGAATATGATGGTGAATTTATATAATTTTTTATCTGCTGAATATGAATATTCATAAGACGAATACGAATATTCAGAAGATGAATACGAATATTCATATGGTGAATATGAATATTCCTATGGTGAATATGAATATTCATATGCTAAATATATGATGAATATGATATGGGAATATGAATATTCATATGGTGAATATGAATATTCATATGATGAATATATGATGAATATTCATATGGTGAATATGATAGTGAATATTCATATAATGAATAAACTGCGATTTTCAGATCAAGGGCTTAGATTATTCGTCAAGTTTTTACAAAAAAATTAATATATATATATATATATATATATTTTGTAAAAACCACATATTTTGTAAAAACCTCTTCTTTTGTAAAAACTTTAGGAATAATCTAAAATGACGATCATGCCCTTTTCAGATCAAGGGCTTAGATTGGTCCTATAGTTTTTACAAAAAAAAGGTTTTTCCTTGAAGGCCCCTATATATATATATATATAGGGGCAGGTTCAAATGTGAACCACTTTTTGGTTGTAAACGTGAGGACAACCGAGAGCGCGACACGTGGCGGATGACTAGGCGCCACGTCATGTCCACGGCGGATGACTAGGCGCGATTCATGGGAGGGCATTGAATTAAAGAAGGGGACCACACTCAAAGATGCCACGTGTCGCGCTCTCCACTGTCCCCACGTTCACAACCAAAAAGTGGTTCACATTTGAACTTTCCTCTCTCTCTCTCTCTATATATATAGGGGTGGGTTCAAATACAAACCACTTTTTCGTTGTGAACGTGAGGACAACCGAGAGCGCGCCACGTGTCACTTTGAATTTTCGCGACTTAGTGTTATTCATATTGATTAACGCTTTATTCAGACTGAATAAAGCGTTATTCAGTATGAATAACACTAAGTCGCCGACAATTCAGTGACACGCGCGACTTGTAACCAAAAAGCCCGCGACTTAGTGTTATTCAGTCTGAATAACACTATTATTCAGACTGAATAACACTAGGTCGTGGGAAAAGTCGCGCGTGTCAGGAAATTTGTTGCCACGTGTCGCGCTCTGGGTTGTCCTCACGTTCACAATGAAAAAGTGGTTTGTATTTGAACTTTCACACACACACACACACACACATATATATATATAGAGGGAGGTTCATTTGTAAACCTCAAATATCTTGTAAACCGTGTAAACCAATCCATACCATTGATTGTCAAAAACGTTTTCAAATTTTACATTTCCATATTTCCATAATCATTGACTTACCATATATTTCAGATTTCCATATTTTCTATGAATCCATATCCTTCTTTGATTTTTTTAATCAAGGGCCACGATGGGTTCACAAAGTTTACAAGATATTTGAGGTTTACAAATGAACCCCCTCTATATATATATATAGGACTAGAGGAGCCTTCATGTAAAAACCATTTTTTTTGTAAAAACCGACAAAAAAAATAAATTTTTTACGATTTTTTTCCATCAAATGTTAGAATTGAATCAATTGATATGTTGTTTCACATATATTTTTTTCCATAAGATGAATATCATCCATGAATTTGTTTCATAATATGAATAAAAATGTTGTATATTTTCGATTCATAATATGAATAAAAATTTTATTTTTTCATGGATGATACTTACATTATGAAAAATATATATATATATGTAACAATAGTTAATATCATAGTATTTGATAAAAAAATCCTAAAAAAAATTATTTTTTAGTTGGTTTTCACGGGTTTTTACAAAAAAAATGGTTTTTATTTATGTTCTCTTATTTCTTAATATAATAGTTCATTAGTTTTGATCCAAATTACAGTGTGTTTTCAACTTATATTGCCGTTTTTTTACGTATTTTTACCTGTCGATATGTTGGTTTTTACCTTAGTTTTAATCCAAATTACCGTGTGCTTTGTGCTAAATTTTTGAAATCTTCAAATTATAGGTTTGGAAGTCATCTGAGATGAAAAATACAAAAAAGGCCAAAAACGAGAAAAAGTCAAAACGACAAAGTTAGTGGACATCTCGCGCCGTATGAATAGAAACTCGAGACGCGAGATTGGCCAACGCATGATTAACTCACACCGCAAGACACGATGTTCAAGCCACAAGTTTAATTTGTAGTTGTAAGAATGTATAGAAATAAGGTAAGTATTAAAACTATTTCATACCTACATATAATATTTTAATATGATTATCTTTACCAAAATGTATCCAACTATACCCGTATTCCTATTGTGTGCTTCCAACTTAAAAAAATGTTATTGCATGTACTATAGTTTTAAAAAACTCTATTGTATGTAATGTTTTACCTGCTAAACCCTTAGCCAGTCACCAATTTCAAAAAATGCTTACCTGGTTGCCATGACGACTGCCATGTAGATGCAATGTGGGATAGTTTCATCCCAGTCATCATCTTTTCTTTCTCCATTGAACTCAGATTGGACAATCATCTATTGTCAAGAAAACCCGTGACAACAAATTTTTGTATCGTCCTATCCTGTCCACTTTTCATACTAGCACCCTAACTGGAAAACTCATTTAAGGTCTTTTAACCAAAACACCCACAAAAAATTCACTTTTTGTTTACAGGCGTTGAGAAGTCAAGTTAGCGTAATTAAAATGGCCACCAGTCGTTGGATGTAACGCCACTGCAATGAATACTCAAGTGAACGGTCCTGCCCTCGGCGCCGGCGATGATAACAATGATGAACTTGAGGAATTTTCAGACGACTTCAAACGTTGCGTGTGCTTGTAAGTCAATCAATACACGGATGTGAACCATCTATTACAATTTCGTTTTCTATTTTGATTGTTGCTTGATCGAAATACGTTTTAATTATTCCCTACAAAATGAATCCATTAATTGACTTCATGTGATTGTGTAAGCTTTGTGTCCCCGTGGTTATTTATTGTTAGAAATCTGCAGATTTCATGAAGAGAAAGTACCTTTTTAAATTATGGAACACACACACACACAAGAGAGAGAGAGAGAGAGAGAGAGAGAGAGAGAGAGAGAGAGAGAGAGAGAGAGAGAGAGAGAGAAGAGAGATAATTTCTGGGTAAAACTCAAATGAAGAAGATGAACACAATTTCTCAAAGTCAACAAAATTTCTAGGTAAAAGTTAAATGTCACGTATGGTTACACATCGACATTATCAGGTAAAATGTTACATACAATAACACATTTTGAAAGTCAGGAGCAATCTTAGGGTTACAGGCGTGATTCATGGTGGATGAGGGTTGAGATTAGAGGTAATGACGATTTTTGTAGTTGAACTGAAATACAAGGAGATTTGTGTATTTAAGTGAAACGTAAAGGAGCGTTTTTGTAAAACCCGGGTGGGGGGTGGGACCAAAATAGTTGAAAAAGAATTGTGAAGCTGAATGGAGTTGGGTGATGATGTGGGTCCCGCCCGGGTTAGATAGAGACTATAAATATAAGACGTGCTGAACTTACTTTATTTCAATAACTTCATGTCCATTTTTTTTTCTTCTTCTTCTCTTTCCTCCATGATAATTACTTGTTTAGAATTGGTTAACTGTTGATCCTTCTTGATCTTGCAGGTTCTGCTCTTATTAGAGATCATCATTAACACATGAATCTGCGGAACCAGTAATTAATTCACATAACGTTTATTGATCAGTCTTCTTTATATATGTTTTCTTCACTATATATTTTAGATTCTTATATATATGTGTATATATCATCTATCTATGATCTATATATATATATATATATATATAGATTCAATCAAAGGTAGGTTTTACACATACCAAGGAAGTACAACGGTGTAACAATTACTACATCATACATATACATACATATGTATGATTATGATATATCTCTTATATATATATATATATATATATATATAATCTAATTAGTTTATATAATCTCAGAGAAAGCTTCAGCCATTTCCCATGTATGGCTTGCGATCGACATACAATCACCAAACTTCCACAATCCAGAAAACCCACTTCCGTTCTTACTCTCTGCCATAACCTGAGCCGTGGTGATCACCGGATCTGGTAAAATTGGGTCTGGAACTGGAAGTTGCTTGATTTCATGTGAGACTATGATCTGGCCAACTCTTTTACCAGATCTAGTCACAGGATACCTCATTTCTGTGCCGATCCCATCTCCGGCTAATAGGTGTTGGAGCGGAATGATTGCTTTGCCCATGGATCTCTTACCAAGGTAGTTACCGTTATGCTTGATCTCTAGCTCAAGGTAGTCAGTCAACGTAGCCGTAAAGACGAACGTACCAGAAAAATTCCATTTAGGATTTAGGCCACCTTCTTCGTCAACCAAGGTCTGAAGATAAATCCTAGCATTACCGTTTCTGTTTATCGAACAGGTCACCGATGGCTTCATCGCGGATGAGGGCTTGATCTTTTTCAAACCCTCCGCACCGTTAATTATCAGCATCAGTTGGAGGTTGGTATCGTTCAACATGATGATTGATGAACGGTAATTAATTAAGCCAAGGGAATTGACGTAGGACGCAAAGTTTGAAATCGGGAATTTATAGGGGATTAAAATTTATGGTAAATCATTTCCAATGTTTTTTGTTTTTGAAGAATAAATATTAAAAAAAAAAAAGAAACACGGTTGCAAATGATATGTTGCAATAAATAAATAAAATCATAATTTAGCAATCAGTTAGTCTTTTTTGGAGAATAATTGTATCTTCAACTTACAACTACATATCTATCCTTCAACTTATAAATACACTAGTCCTGTAAACTATAAATTACACATATATTCTATACTCTTTATTCATTATTTAACTTTCAAAATCTTAAATATAATAAGTAGTAATCCAATACCTTCCCTTAATTAAAACAAATCAATCCTTACATCACAAAAAAAAAAAAAAAGTTACACAATATTCTTATATATCATATTTTAACCATCAAGTCATAATAAATTCTTACCAATATATGTTACCACCATTTTACCACCCCTCTACATTAAACCTCAAACAACAAAACAATTTCTTTTCATCAAAAAAAAAAAAAAAATCGTTACAATTTCTTCTTTAATATATGATCTCATACACCTCACCAGTCACCATCCCACTTCCTCTTACCCAACTCCTCCCTATGTCGACCAAGCCCTTAACCACCGCCTCCTCCGCCTTAACCTTCACCCCACACAACAACAGATCCCGCCGGACCTCCAGCCGTGCCACCTTCGACCGTACCACCGCCGTGAAGTACTCCGGCAGCGTCATCCCCATGCCGATCTCGCTCATGTACAGAACGCCGTGGTCCGACGCATGATAACGAAGTCGAATCTCAGAATGATGGGAGAGAAATGATGAAGGAACGATTGACTCTATATATATATATATATATATATATAGAACAAATGTCGAATCTCAGAATCCAAAACCAAAACCAAAATGAAAGGAATCAATTGAATCTGAGAATAAGAAAAACAGGACTTCAAAACCAAAGTCGAGCCTAGAATCGAAAACTAAATTTTGTCTTCAAATAAAAAATGAATCTAAAATCAAGGGATTCTTGGAAAGATTGAAAGAACAATGTAAAGATTAATTTGAGAGGAAAAACAATACAAGGTAGGAAATTAATTAATTAAAACCTAAAAATGGCTTCCTCATCATTCCTAGAAAGATGAGTTAATAAACTAATTAATTAATTAACACCTAAAAACTATATATATATATATATAATATATATAATATCCTTATACTTTCCAGGTTTGATGAGGAAGACATTTTTAGGTTTTAATTAATTAATCTGTTTATTTTTATTCATTTTACAATATTTAATATTAGGGTAAATTACAAATTTGGTCCCTGAACTTTGCAAAAAATTACGGTGGAGGTCCCTGCAGTTTCAATTTCATGAATTGGGTCCCTGAACTTTTAATTTGGTTACGAATTAAGTCCCTGAATTTAACGACGTTAAATGGCTCTATTAAGTCAGGGGCATTCGGGTCAACTTATAATTTTTTCTGATATTCTTTTAGAAATTAAACTAAAACAAACCATAGGGACCAAACATGTAAATTATTTTCAATATAACCTAAATCACTTCACCACCGTTCCCCTTTCAGCGTCCACCACCAGCCGCCGTCCACCACCGACTTCACCACCGCCACCACCACCGGAAATCACTTCACCGTCGACGACCTCCTCGTCGACTTCCCTACCGACGACGACGAAATCGTCATCAACGACCGACTTCACCACCGCCACCACCACCGGAAATCACTTCACCGTTGACGACCTCCTCGTCGACTTCCCTACCGACGACGACGAAATCGTCATCAACGACCGACTTCACCACCGCCACCACCACCGGAAATCACTTCACCGTCGACGACCTCCTCGTCGACTTCCCTACCGACGATGACGAAATCGTCATCAACGACGCCTTTTTTCAAACTTTCACCGACAATTCCACCGACAACTCGTCGTTTTCCGGCGGCGAACCTCATTTCTCCGCCAATCTCGCCGCCGATCTCTCCGTTCCGGTAGGAATTACTTCATAATCCGATCTCTCCGTTCCGGTGAAGTGATTTAGGTTATATTGAAAATAATTTACATGTTTGGCCCCTATGGTTTGTTTTAGTTTAATTTCTAAAAGAATATCAGAAAAAATTATAAGTTGACCCGAATGCCCCTGACTTAACAGAGCCATTTAACGTCGTTTAAATTCAGGGACTTAATTCGTAACCAAATTAAAAGTTCAGGGATCCAATTCATGAAATTGAAACTGCAGGGACCTCCACCGTAATTTTTTGCAAAGTTCAGGGACCAAATTTGTAATTTACCCATAATATTAATATCTTTTAAGATTCAAAAGATTCATCGAATTTTTGTTCATTGATATGGATCTTTAAGGATTCAAAATTGTTTTTCTAGGAGGGTTTTATCGGAATTAGAGGAAGGGTTTGATTCATTGATTTTTTATCCATAGATTTTTAAGAATTTTAATTTAAAAGGGTAAGGGTAGATTGGGGATTTAACATCTCAATTATATTAAAGATATTTTTAATAATTTTGAAGTAGTTAAAAAATAAATAAAAGGAGTATAAGGATATATGTGTAATTAGTTAAGTTTTACAAAGATATAGGTGTAGTTTACAAGTTTATAAGGATATATATGTAGTTTTGTAAGTTTGTAAGGATATAGATGCAATTCTCCCTTTTTTTAACGGTAGATTACACACACCTAACTAGCCTACTCCTATATCTACACCACTGTCCACGACGAGACTCGAACCCACAACCACAAGGGACGAGAACACCCAAACAACACTCCAAATGCCGCTTTGGGCTACAAGCCCGTTGGCTAGTAATCAGTTAAATACTTGAAGATAAATGAGCTTATAAAACATGATCTTATTAATAAGACTCTTATGATTCTAAACAAAATTAATAAACCAATCTTAATTTCGTAATTGCTTGTAAAACATGATATTATTAATAAGACTTTTGTTTAACTTTAACACTTGAACTATGAATTTGCTTTTTAAATATTCAAATTTTCATAATTCCAATCTTAAACAACCACGTCTAACTTACCCTCTGAACAAGAATTAAAAAAAAACGAAGGAAAAAAGTTACAAAAATAGAAAACAATACCAAAGGTTAAAAATAAAACCAGTATTGTTGTACTTTTGATTTTTTGAAGAGTGATAACAATTACTTTATCGAATTTACATGATTTTTTGTTTATCTTTTTGATTTTTTTATTTATCATTCATTAAAATTTACAATTATCTTTCATGTTAACGATCAAACATAATAACCATTAACAAGAAGTCAAGAACTTCCATTTTTATTTTAGTAAGTAGTTTTTCATCCTTATGAATGATAGATTTAGATTTTAAACAACAACGGAGAGTATTATCTATCATCTTATATATCGTTATAGTATATAAGCTTTTCAAATGGGGTTTTCTAATACCCCTATATGAAGGGTATAAATAAGTGAACCTGAGTAGGAAGGGAAGGATCAAGGAGTAGTGGATATGATTAATATGAGTAAAACGAGATAGAAATAGCACCCCAATATAGTTCACAATTTATGTTCTCTTATTGGTCTTTCCCATCCAGGTATGCAATATATATATATATATATATATATATATAGAGGGAGGATCATACAAGAACACATTTGCAAGAATGAAGGAACCAAGGAAATCACATGTGATTTTGTACTAAATCACATGTGATTCCCCTTTGGCGAGTGTAGTACACGCTCCGACAAGGCGAGTGGGTCGTGCGAGTGGGCGAGCTTTAGTAGAAAATCACATGTGATTTCTTTGGTTCCTCCATTCTTGCAAATTTGTTTGGTTCTTGTTTGAACCTTTCTCTATATATATATATAGTAAAAATCAAATACAAACCACTTTTTTTGTAAAAACTATAGGACCAATCTTAACCATCTATCTATTTACATAAATGGTTAATAATATAGATAACATTTTTTTGTAATTTTCCTACAACCCCATGTTCCACACCTGATTATAACCCAAAAGGGCAATTTGGGTATTTTAACAACTCTCTATATCTTCTCCTACAAGCCAAACCCTAACCCCATTTCTCCCCCATTTCTCCACCTCCTGCCGCCACCTCCTGCCGCCACCACCTGCCGCCACCTCCTGCCGCCACCACCTGCCGCCACCACCGCACCACCGTCGCACCACCACGCGGAGGACCAGCACCACCACCACGTCGCACCACCAGATCTGAGTCGCACCACCTGCCGCCACCGTCGCACCACCACGCGGAGGGCCAGCACCACGTCGCACCACCAGATCTGACAACCGCCGCCTCGTCGCACCACCGCCTCGTCAACGGCGACGGCAAGATCTCGGCGTCGGAGCTCGTCGACGTCATGAAGGCGCTCGGATCCGACACCTCTCTCGAAGACGTCAACCGGATAATGGCGGACATCGATACCGATTCCGACGGTTTCATCAGCCTGGAGGAGTTCGCCGGATTCTGCAAAGGAAGCTCCGGCGGCGGAGACGGAGACGACGGAGGCGGATCTGGTGAGTTTTAGATTTGGATTTTTAGATCTATTTGGGGGAAATTTAGATGAAGATGATGATGTTGTTTGTTGGCAAGAACGATGATGATGGATGGATGCGATGGGATGAAACCCTAAGATTAGATGCAAAGAAAGTGAAAGCTCAAAATTTGCTTACACACTTTCTCTCTCCAGATTTGCATATAATTTTTGTTTTCTCTCTCTAGAAAATGTGTGTTTCTGTGTGGGATGGTTTTTGGGGGATGGGGGTGATGTCATATATAATGTGTGAGAATATGTAAATGGTTTATTCATAACCATTTGCTTATGAATATGTAAATGTAACGGATATTGCGTTTTGTATTCATAAGGTGAATAACCTGCTGAATGAATTTATATAATTTTTATCTGGTCAATATGAATATTCATAAGGTGAATATGAATATTCATATGGTGAATATTCATAAGGTGAATATGAATATTCATATGGTGAATATATAGTAAATATGATATGGTGAATATGAATATTCATATGGTGAATATGATGGTGAATTTATATAATTTTTTATCTGCTGAATATGAATATTCATAAGACGAATACGAATATTCAGAAGATGAATACGAATATTCATATGGTGAATATGAATATTCCTATGGTGAATATGAATATTCATATGCTAAATATATGATGAATATGATATGGGAATATGAATATTCATATGGTGAATATGAATATTCATATGATGAATATATGATGAATATTCATATGGTGAATATGATAGTGAATATTCATATAATGAATAAACTGCGATTTTCAGATCAAGGGCTTAGATTATTCGTCAAGTTTTTACAAAAAAATTAATATATATATATATATATATTTTGTAAAAACCACATATTTTGTAAAAACCTCTTCTTTTGTAAAAACTTTAGGAATAATCTAAAATGACGATCATGCCCTTTTCAGATCAAGGGCTTAGATTGGTCCTATAGTTTTTACAAAAAAAAGGTTTTTCCTTGAAGGCCCCTATATATATATATATATAGGGGCAGGTTCAAATGTGAACCACTTTTTGGTTGTAAACGTGAGGACAACCGAGAGCGCGACACGTGGCGGATGACTAGGCGCCACGTCATGTCCACGGCGGATGACTAGGCGCGATTCATGGGAGGGCATTGAATTAAAGAAGGGGACCACACTCAAAGATGCCACGTGTCGCGCTCTCCACTGTCCCCACGTTCACAACCAAAAAGTGGTTCACATTTGAACTTTCCTCTCTCTCTCTCTCTATATATATAGGGGTGGGTTCAAATACAAACCACTTTTTCGTTGTGAACGTGAGGACAACCGAGAGCGCGCCACGTGTCACTTTGAATTTTCGCGACTTAGTGTTATTCATATTGATTAACGCTTTATTCAGACTGAATAAAGCGTTATTCAGTATGAATAACACTAAGTCGCCGACAATTCAGTGACACGCGCGACTTGTAACCAAAAAGCCCGCGACTTAGTGTTATTCAGTCTGAATAACACTATTATTCAGACTGAATAACACTAGGTCGTGGGAAAAGTCGCGCGTGTCAGGAAATTTGTTGCCACGTGTCGCGCTCTGGGTTGTCCTCACGTTCACAATGAAAAAGTGGTTTGTATTTGAACTTTCACACACACACACACACACACATATATATATATAGAGGGAGGTTCATTTGTAAACCTCAAATATCTTGTAAACCGTGTAAACCAATCCATACCATTGATTGTCAAAAACGTTTTCAAATTTTACATTTCCATATTTCCATAATCATTGACTTACCATATATTTCAGATTTCCATATTTTCTATGAATCCATATCCTTCTTTGATTTTTTTAATCAAGGGCCACGATGGGTTCACAAAGTTTACAAGATATTTGAGGTTTACAAATGAACCCCTCTATATATATATATAGGACTAGAGGAGCCTTCATGTAAAAACCATTTTTTTTGTAAAAACCGACAAAAAAAATAAATTTTTTACGATTTTTTTCCATCAAATGTTAGAATTGAATCAATTGATATGTTGTTTCACATATATTTTTTTCCATAAGATGAATATCATCCATGAATTTGTTTCATAATATGAATAAAAATGTTGTATATTTTCGATTCATAATATGAATAAAAATTTTATTTTTTCATGGATGATACTTACATTATGAAAAATATATATATATATGTAACAATAGTTAATATCATAGTATTTGATAAAAAAATCCTAAAAAAAATTATTTTTTAGTTGGTTTTCACGGGTTTTTACAAAAAAAAATGGTTTTTATTTATGTTCTCTTATTTCTTAATATAATAGTTCATTAGTTTTGATCCAAATTACAGTGTGTTTTCAACTTATATTGCCGTTTTTTTACGTATTTTTACCTGTCGATATGTTGGTTTTTACCTTAGTTTTAATCCAAATTACCGTGTGCTTTGTGCTAAATTTTTGAAATCTTCAAATTATAGGTTTGGAAGTCATCTGAGATGAAAAATACAAAAAAGGCCAAAAACGAGAAAAAGTCAAAACGACAAAGTTAGTGGACATCTCGCGCCGTATGAATAGAAACTCGAGACGCGAGATTGGCCAACGCATGATTAACTCACACCGCAAGACACGATGTTCAAGCCACAAGTTTAATTTGTAGTTGTAAGAATGTATAGAAATAAGGTAAGTATTAAAACTATTTCATACCTACATATAATATTTTAATATGATTATCTTTACCAAAATGTATCCAACTATACCCGTATTCCTATTGTGTGCTTCCAACTTAAAAAAATGTTATTGCATGTACTATAGTTTTAAAAAACTCTATTGTATGTAATGTTTTACCTGCTAAACCCTTAGCCAGTCACCAATTTCAAAAAATGCTTACCTGGTTGCCATGACGACTGCCATGTAGATGCAATGTGGGATAGTTTCATCCCAGTCATCATCTTTTCTTTCTCCATTGAACTCAGATTGGACAATCATCTATTGTCAAGAAAACCCGTGACAACAAATTTTTGTATCGTCCTATCCTGTCCACTTTTCATACTAGCACCCTAACTGGAAAACTCATTTAAGGTCTTTTAACCAAAACACCCACAAAAAATTCACTTTTTGTTTACAGGCGTTGAGAAGTCAAGTTAGCGTAATTAAAATGGCCACCAGTCGTTGGATGTAACGCCACTGCAATGAATACTCAAGTGAACGGTCCTGCCCTCGGCGCCGGCGATGATAACAATGATGAACTTGAGGAATTTTCAGACGACTTCAAACGTTGCGTGTGCTTGTAAGTCAATCAATACACGGATGTGAACCATCTATTACAATTTCGTTTTCTATTTTGATTGTTGCTTGATCGAAATACGTTTTAATTATTCCCTACAAAATGAATCCATTAATTGACTTCATGTGATTGTGTAAGCTTTGTGTCCCCGTGGTTATTTATTGTTAGAAATCTGCAGATTTCATGAAGAGAAAGTACCTTTTTAAATTATGGAACACACACACACACACAGAGAGAGAGAGAGAGAGAGAGAGAGAGAGAGAGAGAGAGAGAGAGAGAGAGAGAGAGAGAGAGAGAGAGAGAGAGAGAGATAATTTCTGGGGTAAAACTCAAATGAAGAAGATGAACACAATTTCTCAAAGTCAACAAAATTTCTAGGTAAAAGTTAAATGTCACGTATGGTTACACATCGACATTATCAGGTAAAATGTTACATACAATAACACATTTTGAAAGTCAGGAGCAATCTTAGGGTTACAGGCGTGATTCATGGTGGATGAGGGTTGAGATTAGAGGTAATGACGATTTTTGTAGTTGAACTGAAATACAAGGAGATTTGTGTATTTAAGTGAAACGTAAAGGAGCGTTTTTGTAAAACCCGGGTGGGGGGTGGGACCAAAATAGTTGAAAAAGAATTGTGAAGCTGAATGGAGTTGGGTGATGATGTGGGTCCCGCCCGGGTTAGATAGAGACTATAAATATAAGACGTGCTGAACTTACTTTATTTCAATAACTTCATGTCCATTTTTTTTTCTTCTTCTTCTCTTTCCTCCATGATAATTACTTGTTTAGAATTGGTTAACTGTTGATCCTTCTTGATCTTGCAGGTTCTGCTCTTATTAGAGATCATCATTAACACATGAATCTGCGGAACCAGTAATTAATTCACATAACGTTTATTGATCAGTCTTCTTTATATATGTTTTCTTCACTATATATTTTAGATTCTTATATATATGTGTATATATCATCTATCTATGATCTTATATATATATATATATATATATAGATTCAATCAAAGGTAGGTTTTACACATACCAAGGAAGTACAACGGTGTAACAATTACTACATCATACATATACATACATATGTATGATTATGATATATCTCTTTATATATATATATATATATATAATCTAATTAGTTTATATAATCTCAGAGAAAGCTTCAGCCATTTCCCATGTATGGCTTGCGATCGACATACAATCACCAAACTTCCACAATCCAGAAAACCCACTTCCGTTCTTACCCTTATAGGCTTATAGCATCATGTACTACCATTTTATGCAACAAGTTTAAAAAACTATGAACCAAGACGGTTAGTGCTTATCTTGCGAGTTGGGTTGATTGGTGGCCTAAGAATGAACAGACGGTGGTTAATGTTTGGGATAAGATTCCTACAACAGGCGAGAATAAAATTCACAAGGAAGTGTGCAAAGTGATAGGGGCAGCGTTTTTTAATTCTATCTGGTTGAGCCGCAATAGTAAGGTGCTTAATGGGGGTATAAAACGGAAAAGGAGATTTTTCGGGACATACAATCTTTTGCTTTTAACTGGCCAAGGGGGTAATCTTCTTAGTTGGGAGGGTTGGCTTTGTAATCCGTTTAATGCTATGGTCTCTTGTATTGCTCTAGCTTCTCGCTAGTTTGTTATCTTTAATAAAGTTGCTTTGCTTGCTGTAAAAAAAATGAACTAGAAGTGTACGACTTTCAAAAACAATGTAAAACCTTAATGATCCATTAGTTTTAATCTCACCATTAGTCCACCACTACCACCACAAAAGAGGACCGTTTAAAATTTTCATTCTTAGCTTCTGTCAAATTAAGCTGCCAATAGTAGATCAACTTACCTTTTTTTAATAGTTATACTCATACATTCAATAAATGATTTTGAAGAAAGCCTTTGTTACGTGATTCCATTTTTAATCGGCTTTTATCAATTTAGGGTGCAAATGATAAACCGACTTCCGTTTTCTTTAATGGTTTCGCTTTCACATATATACATTAAAAAATAATTGATTTTTGAAGAAAGTATTTGTTACGTTGTAGACCGGCTGCCTTTTACTTTAATGGTTTCACACACATACATTGAATGTAAATGATTTTGGAAGAAAGTATTTGTTTGTTGCGTGATTCCGTTTTTAATTTCGGCTTTTGTCAATTTAGGTTGTCAATTGTAGACCGGCTTCCTTTTTCTTTAATTGTTTCAATTTCTCAATTGCTTTTGGAAGTAAGTCTTTGTCGCATGATTCCGTTTTCTTTATTGGCTTTTTGTCAATTTAGTCTGCCAGTTGTAGACCGGCTGCCTTTTACTTTAATGGTTTCACACACATAGATTGAATGTAAATGATTTTGGAAGAAAGCCTTTGTTTGTTGTGTGATTCCGTTTTTAATTTCGGCTTTTGTCAATTTAGGTTGTCAATTGTAGACCGGCTCCCTTTTTCTTTAATTGTTTCAATTTCTCAATTGCTTTTGGAAGTAAGTCTTTGTCGCATGATTCCGTTTTCTTTATTGGCTTTTTGTCAATTTAGTCTGCCAGTTGTAGACCGGCTGCCTTTTACTTTAATGGTTTCACACACATAGATTGAATGTAAATGATTTTGGAAGAAAGCCTTTGTTTGTTGTGTGATTCCGTTTTTAATTTCGGCTTTTGTCAATTTAGGTTGTCAATTGTAGACCGGCTCCCTTTTTCTTTAATTGTTTCAATTTCTCAATTGCTTTTGGAAGAAAGTCTTTGTCGCATGATTCCATTTTCTTTATTGGCTTTTTGTCAATTTAGTCTGCCAGTTGTAGACCGGCTGCCTTTTACTTTAATGGTTTCACACACATAGATTGAATGTAAATGATTTTGGAAGAAAGCCTTTGTTTGTTGTGTGATTCCGTTTTTAATTTCGGCTTTTGTCAATTTAGGTTGTCAATTGTAGACCGGCTCCCTTTTTCTTTAATTGTTTCAATTTCTCAATTGCTTTTGGAAGTAAGTCTTTGTCGCATGATTCCGTTTTCTTTATTGGCTTTTTGTCAATTTAGTCTGCCAGTTGTAGACCGGCTGCCTTTTACTTTAATGGTTTCACACACATAGATTGAATGTAAATGATTTTGGAAGAAAGCCTTTGTTTGTTGTGTGATTCCGTTTTTAATTTCGGCTTTTGTCAATTTAGGTTGTCAATTGTAGACCGGCTTCCTTTTTCTTTAATTGTTTCAATTTCTCAATTGCTTTTGGAAGTAAGTCTTTGTCGCATGATTCCGTTTTCTTTATTGGCTTTTTGTCAATTTAGTCTGCCAGTTGTAGACCGGCTGCCTTTTACTTTAATGGTTTCACACACATACATTGAATGTAAATGATTTTGGAAGAAAGTATTTGTTTGTTGCGTGATTCCGTTTTTAATTTCGGCTTTTGTCAATTTAGGTTGTCAATTGTAGACCGGCTTCCTTTTTCTTTAATTGTTTCAATTTCTCAATTGCTTTTGGAAGTAAGTCTTTGTCGCATGATTCCGTTTCTTTTATTGGCTTTTTGTCAATTTAGTCTGCCAGTTGTAGACCGGCTGCCTTTTACTTTAATGGTTTCACACACATAGATTGAATGTAAATGATTTTGGAAGAAAGCCTTTGTTTGTTGTGTGATTCCGTTTTTAATTTCGGCTTTTGTCAATTTAGGTTGTCAATTGTAGACCGGCTCCCTTTTTCTTTAATTGTTTCAATTTCTCAATTGCTTTTGGAAGTAAGTCTTTGTCGCATGATTCCGTTTTCTTTATTGGCTTTTTGTCAATTTAGTCTGCCAGTTGTAGACCGGCTGCCTTTTACTTTAATGGTTTCACACACATAGATTGAATGTAAATGATTTTGGAAGAAAGCCTTTGTTTGTTGTGTGATTCCGTTTTTAATTTCGGCTTTTGTCAATTTAGGTTGTCAATTGTAGACCGGCTTCCTTTTTCTTTAATTGTTTCAATTTCTCAATTGCTTTTGGAAGTAAGTCTTTGTCGCATGATTCCGTTTTCTTTATTGGCTTTTTGTCAATTTAGTCTGCCAGTTGTAGACCGGCTGCCTTTTACTTTAATGGTTTCACACACATACATTGAATGTAAATGATTTTGGAAGAAAGTATTTGTTTGTTGCGTGATTCCGTTTTTAATTTCGGCTTTTGTCAATTTAGGTTGTCAATTGTAGACCGGCTTCCTTTTTCTTTAATTGTTTCAATTTCTCAATTGCTTTTGGAAGTAAGTCTTTGTCGCATGATTCCGTTTTCTTTATTGGCTTTTTGTCAATTTAGTCTGCCAGTTGTAGACCGGCTGCCTTTTACTTTAATGGTTTCACACACATAGATTGAATGTAAATGATTTTGGAAGAAAGCCTTTGTTTGTTGTGTGATTCCGTTTTTAATTTCGGCTTTTGTCAATTTAGGTTGTCAATTGTAGACCGGCTCCCTTTTTCTTTAATTGTTTCAATTTCTCAATTGCTTTTGGAAGTAAGTCTTTGTCGCATGATTCCGTTTTCTTTATTGGCTTTTTGTCAATTTAGTCTGCCAGTTGTAGACCGGCTGCCTTTTACTTTAATGGTTTCACACACATAGATTGAATGTAAATGATTTTGGAAGAAAGCCTTTGTTTGTTGTGTGATTCCGTTTTTAATTTCGGCTTTTGTCAATTTAGGTTGTCAATTGTAGACCGGCTTCCTTTTTCTTTAATTGTTTCAATTTCTCAATTGCTTTTGGAAGTAAGTCTTTGTCGCATGATTCCGTTTTCTTTATTGGCTTTTTGTCAATTTAGTCTGCCAGTTGTAGACCGGCTGCCTTTTACTTTAATGGTTTCACACACATACATTGAATGTAAATGATTTTGGAAGAAAGTATTTGTTTGTTGCGTGATTCCGTTTTTAATTTCGGCTTTTGTCAATTTAGGTTGTCAATTGTAGACCGGCTTTCTTTTTCTTTAATTGTTTCACTTTCTCAATTGCTTTTGGAAGTAAGTCTTTGTCGCATGATTCCATTTTCTTTATTGGCCTTTTGTCAATTTAGTCTGACAATTGTAGACCGGCTGCCTTTTTCTTTAATGGTTTCACACACATACATTGAATGTAAATGATTTTGGAAGAAAGCCTTTGTTTGTTGCGTGATTCCGTTTTCAATCTCGGCTTTTGTCAATTTAGGCTGCCAATTGTAGACTGGCTTCCTTTTTCTTTAATTGTTTCACTTTCTCATACATATATCGAATGTAATTGCCTTTGAAGTATTTTGGCTGACTCAAGTTCATGATTTAACTAGATGGATCATGATTCGAATTATGCGAAGCATTATGACGTAATACTCAATTTGCATCGATCCATTGTAATTTTTGGATATTCTTTTAAACCAATCTGAAAATGCACAAAAGTTTTTATTTTAAATTGTAGAGTCTTGTATGATTTACAAAGTTTGTTGCCTATGAAACTGGATTCAATGGACAATGAGGACTTAATTTTTTCCAAAAGGCTTTTTCATCAATCAATCCTTTTTCCACTCCCAAGTTTGGAAATGGTATGTATGATCTACCGCAAGTGTTTATTTTTCATGGATCAATAATATATGTCTCTCACACTTCTTTTCCATACCATTTTTCTAGTTCTTCATTTTGTTATCTATGGTATTGTCGACCCATTGGTTGAACTCGGTTATTTGACTCAACAAATGAGTAATGCTTTTGTCCGGATTCGACCCGGCGTATTACTCGTTCATGTATTTTTTGCCTTGTTCCTCCCGATGGGCCGTTGAAGTTGCGGTATCTCGTCTTCTTCTTCATCGTTTTATGTTAAATGAGTATCAAAAGACTCAAAAGTTTTGCTATATTTTGAAGTCCGGGATGTATTTGTTGACATCGTTGAAACCGGGTTCCATTTTGGATATTGTTTGAGAGCCTCCCAAACTTGTTTATTGCTGAAAGAAACCCCAACATCCTCTCAATACTGGTATTGTGCCTTTTGTAAGATACTGACTTCGCTCGTATTGCTTGATCTATTATTGACCAAGTTGTTGTAGATGCCAGCAAAACGTGTTATCTTTTTGTTTAAGTCGTTAAATTTGGTTTTAATTTGATGATGTGTTCTATAATTTTGACGATCCACAATACTGTAAAACACCTTCTCGATTTTGCTCAAAAAACTATCTATATTTATATAAATTAAAGTATAATAATAATAAGAAGAGAAGAATGAAGAAAAATAATATTACCAGTTTGCGCATTACAAACAATGGGGTCTTTCGAAACGTCAACCCACGCCTACGCTAACGCCACTTTCTCGTCTTTACTCCATGGCGTCTGGTGGCTCTACTTTCAAAAAAGTTTCTCCTTTTTCCCTCTTGCTTTGGAGTTTGGTGTTGGGTTTGATTGTTGCGTTGGGAATAATTGTGGTGTTTGTGGTTCTTCAGAATTTGGATCGATTCGGGTATTGAAGGCCACGGGTTGAGGAAGTTGAAAATTAGTGGGAGTAAAACCTTATGCTATCAAACCTAGACATATATGAAAATAACTACAAATTCATATAATTTGAAAAGACTATCAAAATGGAACAAGATTCAACCCAAAAGAGCCACAATGGCTAAGAGCTTAACCAGAAGTCATCAAAGTTGCAATGATCTTTTATCTGAATATAAAACTAAACCAGACAAACCCAGTATATCCAATATGCTAATCAACAATCTAAATGTTACTGGTTGATATTCAGCCTGGTGATCCAAAAATCTAGTTGAGCAGCTACACATTCGGAACCGGTGGAGCCATAGGAACTAAATTTCTTGATTGAGTTCTCGACACCAAGATAATCATATACGTCGGTGTCGAATACTGTATTAATACTTAATAATTCGTCAAGGGTCAGGTCTTGAAGTTGACAGTTTTTGTAAACACACAACGCGACAGCCCTTCCAACTATGTCATGCGAAGTTCGGAAAGGTATTCCCTGCATAACGCACTCTTTTGTTAGCCAACAGAATAACCAAAATTTCGGTTTATTTTGTTAAAGGACCTTCTATGGAAGTCATTTTTACAAATCAACATTTTAGTGTTATATTAAGATCTCAAGGGGGCAGACTGTTTAACACGAGGGGCATGTCATTTGAAAGTAATTGAGTTAGGTTTTTTGAAAGTCATGTTCCTAAAAGTATGGTTGGTAAGCAGGCGGTATTGGATGGCGAAAGAACTGTGCATGGTTTAAGGAATTTAGTTGTGTTAATTACAAATTTGGTCGCTAACGTACGTAAAAAATTATGGATTTGGTCCCTTAACTTCATTTATTACATAAGAAACCTCCAGGTATGCAAATTCTTATGGATTTCGTCCTTCACACTAATGGTTGTCCAACCGTTAAAAAGACCAACTTACCCTTAAAGTGTGAAGGACCAAATTCATAAGAATCTGCATACTTAGAGGTTTCTTATGTAATAAAAGAAGTTAAGGGACCAAATCCGTAATTTACTCGATTTAATCTGACATGGGTAGTTTAGTAATTCATCAATCTCGTTTCGTCTTTCTGATCTTTGTTCCACCTATTTTGGTGGGACAAGAAAAAAAAATGCAGTTTTGTTCCACTCATATCTGTCATGTCCCATCTAATATCAAGAAAACCTGTGACAAGTTTTTGTATTGTCCTATCCGTCCAATGTTTCATACTAGCACCCTAACTGACGAACTCATTTTAGGTCATTTAACCAAAAAAAACCCACCAAAAAGTTTGCACTTTTTTTTCTTCCCGTTTTAGGAGTATCGAGTAAGATGGGGTCGACTTGCCTTGTGAACAAGATAATCCGCGAGTGTAGTGGCATCAAGATGACCAGCTGGTAAAGCCTTCTGGATTCTATCTTGATTATAGGTGATGTTCTGTGCGAATTCCGATGACACTTCTAGCATTCCTATGATCGTTTTAACGCTGTCAAATACGGGTTCCTTGTCTTCCTGCAAATGGTTGAAAATACCGTTAATGAGAAAGCATGTCGGCAATAATTTTTGCATTGGAAGCGGATGAACCATCAAAGATATTACTGAAGACATGTAGCTATCTATAACTTTGAAAACGTATGATAACACAACAGCTTTGAAATATTATAACCAAAGAGTCATCGGCCCGGCAGTATTATATGAGTTCACAAGCCTATACCAGATAAAATATAACCGTTATTTATTTAGCTCACTAGTCTTAGTTCTTTATGAGGTTTAATTGCAATTTCTAGGGATAGTTTGTTTGTATCTAAAGGCACTACAACAGAACAGGCCGTTTAGAACGCCCAACTACATTAATAGAGTACTTAATGAGAATTTTAAGTTCATTGTATCCACATAATGCGTCTTATGTAAAGGCATTATAACAAGTTGCTAGGACAAAGTTGGACAAATTTAATGTATTGAATATTTTAATAACATTGTAATCTCTGGACCAAACCCATATGTGGGATATATTTGGTATGGTTTAGAAAATAAACCACAAATTTAAGGTGTGAAATTTTGGAGTTTAAATGATAACTCAGACATTTGAAATCCAACTTTCTAGCATACGATTCATTTGGATTTTGGTGGTGAAAAACGATATTAAGGAAGACATAATACCTGCAGATCACGGTTGTAAGCGAGCGGAAGTCCCTTGCATAGCACTTGAAGGGTAACAAGGTCTCCAAATACTCTAGCCGATTTTCCACGAACAAGTTCCATAGGATCGGGATTTTTCTTCCGAGGCATTATGCTGCTTCCCGTTGAAACCGAATCACTCGGGGTTATGAAACCAAATTCCTCCGATGCCCATAATACCCATTCTTCACCAAGCCGAGATAGATGCATAGCTGTAATCGCATTAGCCGAAAGCAGCTCCAAAACAAAATCACGGTCTGAAACCGCATCCATGCTATTTCGAGTAATGGTGTCAGCAACTATTTAATATTTCGCATAACAGTGACATTGCAGATGTGAAAACTAAACATTGGCAAAAACCTTTTCACTGCAATAAACCTTCTGATCGACCTGAACAACATATACGGATCCCCTCCACCCCCTTTTTCATTACTAATCGAATATCCTTCACTATTTGACTAAAAATGGAGCGAAATGATCTTGTTTTGTTCCTCGGTTGAAAAGAGATATCTTGAGCCTCTTGTATGAGGTGCGTTGCCATCGTCTCTTTCCCCTTTGCCAGGTTACCGACGAACTACGTGGGAAAATGGACCTTCTTTCTTTTCAGAAAGCATTTTTTGAAAGTAACAATTCCATTCAGTTCGGTTTCGGAAACAATGGTAACATACCTGCAAAAACTCCAAAATCGTCTTTGCGGCAACATTTAAAAACTTGAGCTTAAATGGAAGTGAGATAGTGAAGATGTTTAATATGTGAAACAATCATATCAATAGCATCCCGACACCACAAGCGAAAATCGGTTGACACTTGATCATTTCGGCTCCTAGCAGTATGTAGCTTCTTGGCTGGTTTTCCGATCAAATCAGCAAGGGCTGCTTCAATGTTCATGTGTACATCTTCTCGATCTGTCCTCCACACAAACTCTCCCCTTTCGATTTGCTTCTCTATCTGATCCAGCCCTTCAAGAATACCATCTCTATCGCTAAAACTAATTAATCCCTACACCACATCCATATGTTAGAACCACGAAGAACAAATAAATTATATTAGTCATTGATATAAGAAGAGAGAAGAAAGATATCAAATTCCAGCACTTTGCCCTTTCATATAAAATGAAAATAATTCAATCAACTATAACGGGAAAGAAACACTCTCATCTAAACTAGAGTAAACAAGCTAAAATGTGGATTTTTCTGGTTAAATTTAAGAAGCCCAGGCAAGAACTGTAACTCGATTAAAAACAAAGTTTTCCAACTCTTTTTTCCCATTCCTTATCTTGAGCTTCTAAATCCAAACTTGCATGTGTAGCAGAACTGCACAGTCAGTTTTCCTGTTCTTTGAATATCAAACTTGCTATCATCATTTCAGAACCATTGAATATCAAAGAAATATAAGCCAGTTGTTCAATTCCAAAGTCAAATAGCTACATCTTTAACTGCTTACAATATCTATCAAAAACATTTCTCCAATACACAATACAATTCTTATCAACATGGAAGCTAATAGAACACATTTGACATTAAAAAGGATCAAACTGAGATATGCAAATCAAGCATTTGACATCCTAAGTTAAGATAATACAGCTGGTGTGTGTGTGTGTGTGTGTGTGTGTTTTGAAGAGAAATGAAATGGAAGATCTAGTAACAACAAGTACCTGGTTAGCTAGCATGGAAGCGTGAGCACGGCTGCCCATAATGTCGTGTTTGTATCGAAGGATATGGATTCAGTGATGCCTTTGCCGCCATCTTCTCCGGTTGTGATGCTGATGCACAGCACCGTATATGTTGCTTGTTTTGGGAAAGAGAGAAGATTAAGCAGCGATGATGATGATGATGATGAATTGTTGATGATGATGATAAGTTGTTAGGGTTTTGGAAACAACGGAGAGCGGAGGACGTGTTAGCTGACGAAGAAAAAGAAGAAGAAGCAAACACCATTGTTACACTTTCAAGAAATGGAAGTAGGTAGGTAACTAGCCATGTTTAAATTCATTTTTTTAAAACTAAGGTGAATGAGTCGGTTTGTACACATCTTAACTAATTTCATGAACAGTGACCAAGGAAATACGTTCATAGACAACGATTGCGGACGGAGATTTAAAAGCGGGATAAGAGAGGGTGTGTCCACTGGAATGTTATTCGTTGATGACAATACACCGGTAACAGTCATGAGAAAATGATACTAGAAATACAAGGCTTGTATTGTCATCACCGGGATAACATTCCAGTGGACACACCCTCTCTTATCCCGCTTTTATATCTCCGTCCGCAATCGTTGAAAAACATTTAGGTGCACAAGAGAGGGTGTCTCTATGCTACATGGAAACCAGAAAGGGTGGAATATGATATTAGAAATACAAGGCTTGCACAAGAATATGTTTGGTGCCATTTAGGTGTGGAGGATAACAATAAGGGGATAGAAGTTAGCGTCCGTGTGGATGACGTATCCAAAACTGACATTTTTTTTCAAGCACCTTGGCTTCATGATTCAAAAGAAGGATGAGGTCGGATATGAGGTTACTCACTTATAAAGCCAAGGGGTTAAAACTTAAAACGGAGGGTTGCCATGGGAGTATTGTGCAAGAGGATGGTTTTGCTAAAATTGACCGGTAAATTCTACATAGCAGTAGTAGGATTAATTATGTGATATGGAGCATAGTGTTGGCAGTTTCATTTTTGAGGATGCTCCATGTCCCATTTCTGAGGTGTTTCGAGTGGCGACCATCATGGAAAGATGGTGCATTGCGATGGTTTATACATGCTTCATGCTTGCAGGGGACAAACGCTAGCACCAAGGAGGTTCTAACCAAGGAGGGATATGGGACAGACAACTCAGATAGAATATCATGACTTTTAAGCATTTTCAAAAACATGACCTCAAATAAGAGTGCATGGAGATGCAAGGGTAGAGTATTAGAGCATCTCTAAAAATCATGATCCTACCATAAATATCTTTTCTCTCTTTGCCTCTCACACCATTTTCTTCAAACACTTTGACAAACCTCAAGTCTTTGATAAATCAAGTTATCACCAAGTCTTCATTACAATGCTCAAGTCATCTTCAACCCATCTTTAAAAAAACATTGGAGATGCTCTTAGGGGAAGGGTTAGAGCACACAATTAGGTATCAGAGCGCTAGGTTAGGTTCCTTCAGAGATAGATGTACTTATTATTTTTTGACACACATAAAGTTTCAAAATTTGTTTTTTTAGCATTAAAATTTGATTACTAGGTAAGAGGCATGACAATAATCAAGTTTCTTGCCCGGTAAATGATGGAGAAGACCCTAATCCGGTTAGTGCTTACCGGATAGGACGTTTACAAACTAACCATTTTAATGGTCAACAATGTTCCCTAACAAGTCAAGTGAATATGAATGTGTGCATCCATTTATTTGAACGTGTGCATTATGCACCGGTACATATTATAGATTATTTCTATGTACAAATGGATACTTTCCAGATGAAGGGCTATCGTTAATTTTCCGTCTTTTTGAAGTTTTCGGCCTTTATATATACATAGCTGAGAGTCTGGATGGGAAGAAATTAAATATACCGATGATATTAAAAACCACTTTACAAAAAGCCAAAATGTCCACAGGAAGGATGTTAGAAAAATTGACACCATATAACCATCATCCTCCTATGTCCTCTAAACAATTCCTACCAAAACCACAAAAACAAAGAATCCAAGATCCAAGGAATCGTTATCCCGATTCCAACTTCGAATTTGGCGGATTACCGGAAACAGGAGGAGGTTTCTCTTCTCGATCTTCATCTTTCGAACCCACGTTATCTTGAACCACATCCTTTTCTGGACCGCCACCAACCGCCACCTTATCATCTTGGACCACCTCACCGGCTGACCCAGACGGTTTAGCCTCTGCCCCATCGCCCGTTTCAGATGCTACATTCACCTGCACCACCGGTCCCACACTCGGATTAGCATGGATCGACCCAAGGTTTGCTCGTGGGGCGTTTGCTGCCATACTAGCATACCGATCACGGAAATAGTCCGACGAACCCATATGGGGTGCAGGCGACGGTCTAGTGGTTCCGCTAGTCGTTGTTTTGATGTGGATGGCACTCTTCAGCTGTGCCTTCAGTATGGCGGCAGCCGCTGACTGGGTAGCGATGCGAGCACCAGCGGCAACCGCAGCCGCTTTGACTGCATCCGGCCCTGACGTTAGCGGCTTCGGCGACGGTCTAGTCGGGAACGGTTGACTTCTCGGAAACGCTCTTTTGGGATCCGGTTGGGGCTGGTTTTGTGGGAGTGCGCCAGCAGATGAAGGTTCGGCTGCAGTCGGTTGCACGGAAAGATTGCCGCCTATTCCAATTATAACTGAAGTTAGATGCTCGCGTGTCGGTTCAAGTTCCGAACAAAAATGTCGACAAAGAGAGATAAAAAAAGCAGCTACTCTGTCCCAATAATTAACTAAATGACGATTTTACCCTTATTATTCTCCATCTCATAATTAAGGAAAGCACACACTTTTTTTTTTTAATATGGATACTTATTTTGAGACAAATAAAATAAAAATATGAATACTTATTTTGGGGCAGATGCAGAATCTGCTCCAAAATCTCATTAAGATATAAAAGGAAGATATATACCAAGTGAGGAAGCCGCCTTTGAATTATCCACTCCGGGTTTATCAAGGGCCAGGTTAAGTGCCCGGCGAGCTGCTAGTTGAACCTCCGAAAGTTGAGAGCCCATTTTGACGATCGAGTTGCTTTTCCGTTTCTTAATAATGTTCCACCTCTGCAAATATGAATTGTTTCATGATTATCACTAGAAAGGGTATTTCAAACACTAAAAAAGCAAACGACCCCAGTATATATCTCATCTAAAGGTGGGGTATGGGGGTATAATAAGATGTATGCAGGCTTGACCTCTACCCATAGAGTAAAGCAATTGTTTCCATAAACACCCCTGATTTATGAAAAGTACGTCAAATATGAAAAAAAATAATAAAACACAATATTAAGATGCATATTTAAGATATGTACAAGTGATTAGGTAATGGGAAATTCCGCTGCCGGGATTTGAACCCGGGAAACCTGGGGAGACCCAGACAACGTAACCAACCAGATAACAACGGATGTTCAATTTCTGAAGGATTCAATTTTAATGGCACAAATGGAGTTAGGAGGAGGTAGTCTGAAATAACACTTAGATTTCAGATCATTATATGTGAAAGAAAACTCACAACTACTTTCACTGTGAGGCAAATAGGTCATTCTACCTTTGACATTTCCCAAAAAAGAAACACTTAATTAACTTGTGACATCCTAAAACACAGCTTTAGCATCATGGGACTAATTTCATAACTTCATAAAAGAAGACATCAACATCATAAATGATAAAACTAGTCTGTCAAGTGACCTTCTCGCAGTTAATCGTCTAAGTAAGGATCAAATGGATGCCTAAGCAATAAGAAGTTTCTTTTAATAAATATATCCTAATTACATTTAGAGTATGCAGACAATGATAAGTGAAATCTTGATACCATATTATCTTTGATAAACTACTTTTCTAAATGTCTAATTTCATAATTCCACTGATAGTTATTAACGAGAAAGAGTGGAGGATTAACAAAAGAAAGAAGAAGATAAATAAATATATCCTAATTACATTTATGATATGATTATTTTCTAATCAAGCCATAGACACAATGGAGGATTAACAAAAAAAAAAAAAAAAAAAAGATAAATAACCTGAGATAGCTGTGAAGCAGTTCTATCACCCTTAAAATCTCCTTTTAAGATGTTCGCCCAATTCCCTTCACCACATCTCTGCACGGCAGCAAACAGTTCTTTGTCCTCATCAGCAGACCATGGTTTTCTTTTCCTCCGAGGAGGCAAGTTGCTGTTTGCACATCCGTTTGTATCCAGCCCTTCAGCGGAAGAAACTGTTGGGAGCGTCTGTTTTGGAACGGAAACTGGAACTGTTATATTGATGCCGCACGACGAACTAGCAAGTTGTGGATTTTCTGATTTGTCATTGGGTATATTAATGGTCAATGGAGCCTCGATGGTCAACCCTTTTTCCAGACATGAGTCACTTGATGTTCCAGAATCAATGAGCACCTGAAAAAAACCAACCATTTCAATGCCCGACCCAAAAAGGGGATTACAAAAATTTCAGAAAATTTAACTAATTTATTGGCTAATATATATATATATATATATATATATATATATATAGAAAGGTTCAAATGAGAAACATATCAATTTAAGAGAATGTGAGAAGCAATCTCAGCCACTCATCCGGTCAATAAAGGCGGCTTTGACCGGTGGTCCCCCTTTAATAATCTCTACCCTCCCATGAATCGCATCAATCCTCCGTGATCACGTCCACCGTAACCGAAGATGAGTGGCTGAGATTGCTCCTCATGTTCTCTTAAATTGATATGCTTCTCGCATGAACCTTCCTCTCTCTCTCTCTCTCTCTCTCTCTCTCTCTATATATATATATATATATATATATATATATGTCCCTGTTACAAAATTCATTGCTGTAATTCTTTTTACCTTCACGCAAGCCGCAGCCTCAGCTGAAGCCTCATTGCTAACAGTTGGGAAAGCTTCGAGTTCAATATCTAGATCACTATCATCATCCTGCCAATTAGTATTTTGATAAAAATCAAAATGTTTGCAATAACAAGATTCAGTAAAACTGTATATTTTCAATACCAGCTATCAGCAATAACATCATATAGGTATTCATCCAGCTTTCAGCAAATTAGCGGCCTGTTTGGTTGTTTTTTCATTAAGTCCTATAGAGATAAAGTTGGCTGTGCGGATAAAGTTGTCTGTATGGATTACGTAAAACTATTGTTTGTTTCTTGTGCTGAATAAAAAGTCTGAATAATGAAAATGACAATTTTACCCACACTGTTTATTTTTTACATGTTTGCCACCCTGATGAATAAATTGTAGCTAAAAAATTTACAAGCAATTAAAAGAGTTGTAAGCATAAAGAATTCATGTGCGGATATTTCAAAGTTGATTAATAGCAACAATACACAACTCACATACTTTCTCAGCCATCAAATCCTTTGCCTATGACTCGACTTTTTGAACCATTGTATTTGGCTTTTTATGAAGTGGGAGAAAAATTCAAAATAGCACTTTGAAAAAATGAGAGATTTTGGACTAATTATGTAAATGTAAACTCAAAAGGGATCATCAATTCTTGGCACTTTTTGTCCCAAAATTACTTATTCTTGTAGTGATTCTTTTTGCTATCCTGCAAGAACAACGATCCTTTTGCAACTCCGATGGTTCAGGAACTCAACAACTCTTTGATCATATATACAAATACATATAAGAGACTAACCAGAGGCTCAGCATCATCTTCCAACTCTTCAAGTAATGGACCGCAATAAGCTAGATGGCGCCACAACATTTGGTATTCCCTAGGGTTTGTTATGCCGGTCTTGGTCTGCTTCACCAATGCATTCCAATCGATCTTTACTTCCTGAACATCCTGAAACCGATACACCTCCCCAAGCAAATCTAGCACAGTCGTGGCCTTATATCTACAATTTCAACAAGAACCAAATAACAGTGAACATTTCCGGCATATTTGGCCTGCCATAAGCTAGTTTACGGCAATGCGCTTATCCAAAAAGCCCTTTTCAAACACTCTCTAGAATACCAATTCAGTAACTTGGTTATCACTTATCAGCCAAACGCAGCCTTATTCAATCAAACGAACTTCTTAAGATGATAAAGATATATAGAGAGAGGGAGGTTCAAGTTAAAACCTAAAAAAACGGAAAATCGAGGAACACCCTCATAGCCATTCATCATGACCGTATGCACTTGTGCATAGACGTAATTTGTAATATGCACAAGTGCATACGGTCCAGATGGAGGGCTATGAAGGTGTTCCTTAGTTTCCCAATTTTTGAGGTTTTCTCTTAAACCTTACCCTAGGAGGGGATTGATGCAAAAGCCTCCTAATTGGCAAACAGGCTGCTACAGTGATTCAAGAATTCTTTAAAATCCAAATTAATAACATTATGACAAAATCAGTGAAAGTTGAATAAGTACATGTGTTCTCCCAAAAGTCAAATTACAACACATTAGTGAAAAAAACAATGAAAGAAAATCGATCAAACAAAAGCAGTAATTGTCGATCAGCCACCTTTCGAATTAAACAATGATCTAATCAATGAAACTTGTGCAGATTTTCTGTGTGTTTCTAAAATCAAAACAAAAAACCAAAACGAAGAACTGCCATTCTTTATCATAGAGATGCGATTAGTAATAAATTGTGAGAAAAAATGGCGATCAAGGAGGAAAACCTTTGCAGAACAAGGGCGACGTCATCTTCGCTGATGGAGGCTCCCTTGGATTTGTCGGGCATTGATGATGATGATTCAAGATTCTGAGATTGAGACTGCATAATTTGCAGGAATGAAATTGAAAAAGGAGTGGATCAATTTAGAGGATGGATGAAAATGGCATAAACCCTAAACCCTACAAATTTGGGGGTTTTATTGGTTGGGGATGATTGTGATTGTGAGTGATGTGAAAGAGGGGGAATAATAAATCAAAACAAGTCATTGGATTTTGATTTTAAGGAATCAACTTGAAATCATTCATTTGAATTGATTTTGATTTGGCCATGTAATTATTTATTTTTCCTTTTATAAATCTTATAATATATTTTAAATAAAATAATAAATATTTTTTAAGGAGTGGAAAAATCATTTATTAACATCATTTAATATAAATGAAGCAAAGTTTTGGGGGTAACTACCAAAAAGTTTTCCAATTGTTAAATCAAAATTTGGTACGTAAAAATCTTGTTGATATATTAATCATATATTGCGTTAGATGACGGAGCTAAAAGATGATAACATTATTTTATCATTCTGTAATGTTTGGATTACAGTAAAGTACTTTGTTTTACTATTGTATTGCTTTTACGGTTTTGCTTTACAAAGCCTCCCTTGACGGTTATAGCCTTTGCTATCTCGGCTTCCATTGTTTATAACCTTAGGTCTTCTTTCATAAGTATATCACATTTTCACCTATGATTGAACTTTTGTATTTGCAAGAACTTTCAACCTTCTTCTCTAATATTGGTTTGTTTTTTCGTTTTTCATGTAGTATTAAATGTCAGTTAACTCTAAAACTGATTAATAATTGTTTAAGTATGTTGTCATAGGGGTGCTTTCATGTCACAACTCGAATACTTCTTTATTTTTCAAAATGAAAAGTTTTATCACATTGTAGGTTTCTCAATCATAATTGAGAAAGTTTTATCACCTTTGCAGAACAAGGGCGACGTCATCTTCGCTAATGGAGGCTGCCGTTTTTTGCGAGGTGGATTTGTCGGCCATTGATGATGATGATTCAAGATTCTGAGATTGAGACTACATGATTTGTAGGAATGAAATTGAAAAAGGAGTGGATCAATTTAGAGGATGGATGAAAATGGCATAAACCCTAAACTCTACAAATTTGGGGGTTTTATTGGTTGGGGATGATTGTGATTGTGAGTGATGTGAAAGGGGGGAATAATAATAAATCAAAACAAGTCATTGGATTTTGATTTTAAGGAATCAACTTGAAATCATTCATTTGAATTGATTTTGATTTGGCCATGTAATTATTTTTCCTTTTATAAATCATATAAAATATTTTAAATAAAATAATAAATATTTTTTAAGGAGTGGAAAAATTATTTATTAACATCATTTAATGTAAATGAAGCAAAGTTTTGGGGGGTGACTAGCAAAAAGTTTTCCCATTGTTAAATCAAAATTTGATATGTAAAAATCTTGTTGATATATTAATTATAGGGTTTAGTTCCCAAAATGTATTCAACTTGTCACCTTTTGCTATTTTATGTATCAAACTTTAAAAATTACCATTTAATACATTAAACTACCAAAAGTTACCATTTCATGCATCGTGACCTGCTATCAAAGGTTACCAGCAGGTCACCCCTCTCCGGCGACTTTTCCGGCCATCCAGTCATCTTCTCCGGCGAGATTCCAGTGACTGCACTATTTCTGGCGACCCATTTTTCCGGCGACCTCAACCATTTTTTCCGACGATTGTTTTTCCGGTTTTTTGAATGGCGTCGGCTACGGCAGTGGCGGTGGCGCTTGTTGCTGCCATCATCGCAAGGCCGCCGGTGACGATAATGGTGGTTGTTTTCGCCATTGTTGTCGCCGGCGATGGCGACATTGGTACTCCGACTGATGACGACAATGGTGGTTGTTTTCCGGGGTTTTTCTCTCCGATCGGTGCTCTTTCTCGAGGTCTCGAACACATCGGTGCTCCTCCGTGGGGGATCGAAGTGGTGGTCGGTACTTCTCCGGGAGCTGCTGTGGCGGTGAGACAGTGATTTCTCGACGATCGAGATGAACTTCTTGAGGTGGTGGATGTATTCGGGCCCCCGGGACACCGGAAAAAACAATCATCGGGAAAAATGGTTCAGGTCGCCGGAAATAGTGCAGTCGCCGGAATCTCGCCGGAGAAGATGACCGGAGATGATGACCGGAGGAGATGACCAGCTACCTGCTAAACAAGTTTCATGATGCATGAAATGGTAACTTTTGGTAGTTTAATGTATTAAATGGTAATTTTTAAAGTTGGATACATACAATAGCAAAATGTGACAAGTTGGATACATTTTGGGGAACTAAACCCTTAATTATATATAGTGTTAGATGATGGAGCTAAAAGATGATAATATTTATCACTCTATAATGCTTGGATTACAGTAAAGTACTTTGTTTTACTACTATATTGCTTTTACGGTTTTGAAAAGACATAGCCTCCTTGACGGTTATAGCCTTTGCTATCTCGGCTTCCATTGTCTATAACCTTAGGTCGGTCTTCTTTCATAAGTATATCATATTTTCACTTGTGATTGTACTTTTGTATTTATAAGAACTTTCAACCTTCTTCTCTAATATTGGTTTGTTTTTTCGTTTTTCATGTAGTATTAAATGTCAGTTAACTCTAAAACTGATTAATAATTGTTTAAGTATGTTGTCGTAGGGGTGCTTTCATGTCACAACTCGAATACTTCTTTATTTTTCAAAATGAAAAGTTTTAAAATGTAGGTTTCTCAATCAAAATTGAGAAATTGGTTGTCTCATTTTTTATGTTATTTTTATAAGAATAAACTACAATATTGGTCCATGTACGAATAATGCCCATAAACTCTAATAAGTACAAAAATAGTCATTACAGTTTAACTTTGCTTTGAAAGTGATCTCTTTGATTAACTTTGCTAAAATTTGTTCGTTACATAAGGGAAAACTGCTTTTTAATCCTTTTCTGTTTTATCGTTTACCCATTGATGCACCCTGCTCCACCTCTACCCCTCATCGAGAACAACCCTCCTCTCTGGTCACTTGGCATGCAAAAACCCACCATTCTTGCTCTCTTCTTTCTATCATCTATGGTCGAGAGGCGAAAGCATAGTTCAATCATGAGTTCCATCAAAATTTTCGTTTGATGAATATGGTAAAAAAGACATTCCCCTTTTGGTATAAAACAGTAATGACAAAGGTTATAATGATAAAGGCTCAACAAAGGGTTTATGAGGCCTCGGCCTTGAGAAAACAACACCATCTCCGTTTGAAGTTTAGGAACAATGTTTGTAGTTTTGTCTTTTGTGCAAACTTGGCCTGTAAAATGAGTTTCAAGAACGCAACATAAAAAGGTTTTTACATGAGAACACATGTCCCGCATCCCCAAGGGCAATCTTGTCTTTCTATACCGGCCATTTAATCCCCCTTTTTACCTCCAAACTTCTTTCATTCTTTTACAAACCGATTTTAACTCCTTCCTCTTATATATGATGATATACGATTATACTTAATACGACTATGGGTCAATCCGATCATACGAACATCATGGAGCAATGCCCATAACGACTTGCAATCATACCAACATCATGGTCAAGATCATCGATCAGCTTTCCATATTTTTCATATATTGGTCAAAGAAAGTCAACCCACATAGCCAAGACACCACAAAACAACCAAGAATTGCATTCTATAGACTATATATATTATATATGAGCTCTTGGATCTATAAATATATTTGCTAGAATTAGAAATCAATTTCTATACTTGTATGTAGCCACTCACGTAATGGAATCAATTGCTAATAACAAAATATTTCAACAAAATTGGCTTCGGTTGCAACCCCATCTTTCTTCTTCTCGTATGTACGCTTTCTTTCTAATAGTAGTAAGTGTCGTTTTTGTAGCTAGCAGTGTCCTTGCAGAGCATTGATCGCACTTCAACGATGGATCTTGGTGGTTCAACGTCTTTTTCTTGTAGCGCGTGCCCAAGCAATTGTTGCAGCTGTGACGCAAACGTATCATCCAAAATCTGCATATTCACGATATTATATGAGTAAATACATAAATGACTTCATAGATGGTTGATTGCTAACAAGAGCAATCAAGTACATATATATGCTACTTTGTCGTTGTGGGTCCCATCTACATTATGAATTTGGGACCCACAACGAGCAAACTAACAGTGAAATCAACAATTATAAGACAAAAATTTCATAATTCTCGGTATGAAAAAAGAAATGCTACTTACAGAAACCGCAACTCTTGAACCTTTGTACCATGAACGGTTCTCTTTTCTGTTCTCAAGAAAACTCAAAACATCCTGAAGCAACACAAACCACGTTACTACCAAAACAAGATCATGTTTTTCTTTATTTTGAAAACGACATATAAAAAACTCACTTGTCCCATCCGGTCCCAATATCCTCTACACATTGCAATGAAGACATGGGTCTCGAAGATGGTGTGGAGATGATTCATCGTATTCGTAAGCTGCTCTGTTAACGGTTGCATTCTGCATCGAATCTCGGATTCAGCCACACATTCCTTTGAATCTTGTAGAATTTTCTTGAGTTTAGTCCCATTCTGTAATCTCGTCTGCACAAAATTAAGAAAACCAAGAAAATCAACAAACTTATTCACATATGAATATGAAGAAAAATGAAGCAACTGAAGTGCACTCACGTTCTCCAAAAGCTTCTCAACGACGGCTTGAAGATAATTTCGGAATTTGGATCTAAGCATCACGGTGATTTCACTCAACCGTTCGCCGGGTGCAGTGTTTCCTTCATCGGGGATGCAACACGAACCCCATGACTTCAATTGGAGTTCGATCTTTGGGCGCAAAACATCTAGCATTCTCTTCATCGAGTTCAAGAGAATACCAAGCTGAATTGACAACCAAAAATTAAATTACAACATAGTTATGCCATCACGAGATCAAACGGATTAATGTTGAAAAAAGAACATTATATGATTATATCCCACCGGAGACAAAAATTAAAAAAAGCTGTTGAAAACGTAAAAAAGATGGTATATTTAGAAGGAGACAAACCTCGGGAGGCACCACATAAGGATTTGTGGTTCGTTTGGCGAGCTTTTGAACGTATTTCAACCCAAACTTCTTTGGTGTCATATTCTCTTTTAATGGCGCCACCACCTCTGCGTATTGTTTGTCAAGGGCTTCAATCACCGCTTTTTCTACGTCAGCAATCGCCTATTCATCAATGACCCATAAAATCTAAGTTAGAAGACACGGCCCTTGAACACAACCACACAACGTATTTCGATTTGATGCTACATAACGACTTAGTTAATCACTAAAGTAGGACGTACGTTCTCCAAAGCGAAGGTATACTCGGGCCATCGGCTTATAATGACCTCATAATCGTTCAAAGTATTTTTAAAGCGATCATACATCTCGTCCACAAAAGGAGTAGTCGAATGCTGCGTCCGAACTCCAGATGGTCTAACCTGAAATTTCGGAAATTAGTTTTCATCGTTAGAATGAATATCGATTGTGAATATCATGAATAGTCATTGTGAATATCAAGAATATTCATTGTGAATATTTAGTTCTCAATAAACCTATCCCTTCATAAATATATTGAAAACCAAGAAACCAAAATATTTTATCATGAATACATTGTGCATATCATAATATTCACCGTGAATACCATGAATATTAATTATGAACATTTGGTTCTCAAATGACCCTATCCCTTCATAGCCATATCGACATTAAGCACGTATTATCTACATTATTAATACACACCTTATCCACCTTGCAATTCTCAAGGAGAGATAGGCGCTTTTCTTCAATCCATATGATAATGTACGAATGGAACAATTCTTTCGCATCAACTCCATTTTTAGCGGGACTGAAAAAAAAGGACGTGAGTCAACGTGTTTAACTCAAACATCAATAAAAAGAAAATTTTAAGCATATCTTACTTGACATTCCAGCAAGCAAGATCCTTTTGGAAGTCCGCAGTAGCAATTACGAGCTCGGTAACAGGAGGAGTAGGTGCAGGTGGAGGGCAAGCAACAAGAAATGCTCGCAGCCGGCTTGAAAGTTCCGCACTATATATCGCTGAAGAAAGATTCGGTAGGTCGATAAAACTGCAATAACACGGTGACAAATATTTCAATTCTTATTACTAAATCATCATAATCTTCTTTTTCTCCGATTCTTTCAAGATCTTAAACTGAGCCCTTTTCGGGAGATGGAGGCATAATTAGTTGACCAAAATTTAGGCCATAATCATATATGACATGTTTACCCTTCATTTTTTCCATTACCCTTTGAGGTAGAGGGCAGGTCTACGTATATCCGACCCTATTTCCGAGACTATATTTAACCACAATCCCCTCCAACATGATCTAAATTAAAATATTATCTTTCTCTTTCAATCCATTCTAAAATATTATTCTGTAAAAAATTATATATTTAAACCTTTTATCATACATAATTATTGTTTTTAATTTGAAGTATAAAAGATAGAATAAATGGACTATTGAATATTTTAAAACGTACTTATAATATAAAAGACTTCCATAAAATTGAAAGTTGGTGTGATGAAATATGGCAATATCGGACTCCATTTTAAATAAGTTATATAAAGCAAGTCAAAAATTCAAATATTTAACGAATTTAATCTTGCAAACAGTGTTGATAGAACACGCACCTTGGGAGTATATTGCAATTATGGATCTCTATGTCTGTAAAAATCTCGTTTCTTATGTTTACGCAAAGAGATTTCATTTTCTGATAAGCCGTAGAAACGGCAACAACGTCCATCGAATGGCCTTCACCGTTGAAACTAACATATTCATCAGTTTCAGTCAAGTGTCTTCTCGATCTTTTCTTCGCAGCAGCCTAATAATCACATAAATTTAAAATTAAAAAAAAGACACCCGTAAAAGCATCTAAAAACTGCAACTTTTACTTTGCACATAAGTAATTTTAATCGGAATCTCTTGTGAACCAAAACCGTTGTTTACCTGGAAGTAGCTGTATAGCTTATTTTGTGCCTCGGGAGATAATATATCGTGCAGGAGTTTATAAAGCTTGATGGCAGGCTCGAGGACCGGTGCCGCGATCCCGGTAGCAGGCCTAAAAACGTCCATGATGCCAGATGTCGATTGTTCGTCCAATGACTTGTAGTTCTCGAAAACAAGAGCAAGAATCTGTTCGATTTGCTCATCGATCTCCCCCAATATTCTGTTCTGGTAAAATCATCAAAACCACAGCTTAGTTTATGAAATAAAAATATTATATATACACACACACACATATACACATAACTCAACATATTATAAAAATCCAAAAAAATAAAATTAGTGGGTCCAGATCTAAGAAAATAAGAATATAAAGCCTTAATATTGTTGGACTAAAATAAAACCCAACTTAGGCCATCCTTAATGGCATCGGTAGGGTGACCGGTACCCCCCTTTACCGATGGGTAACACCATTGAGGATGAAGGGTAGGGTGACCGCTACCCTCCCCTTCGGTAGCCCCATGCCGATGCTTTACCACCACCCCACCCCACCCCACCTTTCTCTCTATCTCTCTCTTCTTTCTCTCTCTCTCTCTTCCTTTTCTATTTATTTTTTAAATCAGTTAATTAGAGGGGTATGGAATTGGTACGGTTAAGGATGGATTGGTATGCTGTTGGTAAGGTGTTGGTAAAGCTGATGTGGCACTGAGGTGGCAGCAGGTATGAGGGTTATGAGGAGTACGGTTAAGGATGGCCTTAGGTTCAACAAAAAAAAGGCCAAAAAATTACTTTTGTTAACACAAATAGCGGGTTATACAGCCACTTTTTGCGTTCAAAATGTGGTCATTTAGTGATCAATAGCTCCCCTAATCACGGCCCACCATTAGTCCCATGCCCAGAAAACTGTGATAGCACCACTATAATGTTTAAAGCATGCATAAAAATAAAGATAAATAAGTATAGGGAATCAAACCTCTTGATGGCTAAGGGTGCTCTTGCGATGTCCCTTCATGATAACCGGCAACAACAAATCATACACCAACGACAAACAATCATCCGTCGGTGTAGCAACATCCATGATGTACGAAAGATATCTGAAGCCAATTTTTCAAAAGGTTAAAAATAATCATAAACATTTAAAAAACCTTTTTCATTATTTAAAAAAAAAAAAAAAAAAACTCAACCTAAGCTTCGTATAAGCATCGGAAACCCCATAATACGATGCAAATTCCGCAAGCAACCATTTCCATGGATCATGCAACAACAACTTCCTTTGTTGAACTTTCTCCACTTTCATCGCAACCTCCATAACGATATCATACGCCACCGTTTCCGCAACAGACCCGCACTGCAAAAAAAAAAAAAAGAAGATTTCTTGATTTAAATTATCAAGATTTCGCCAAGTAAATAAATTCAAGAATTTCCAAGTCTTCACCTTGAGGCTATCGTCTAAACTCGTTGTATAATTTATATAAAGTTGAATCTTGCCGACAAGTTCATGCTCGGGTTCTCGGTATATCGACCACCACCGTAATTTATCGTTCTGCCATTAAAATAAAACGTAAATATTCCAAAATTGAGCTTAACCCTTGAAGGGATTTTAGAAATAAGTCGAAATGAGTACGATGACTTTACGGGATCTTCGGAGATAGTGGCCACTTGGGCTAAACAACGACCGTAATGGTTGCCTTTGGAATCTTGAACTTCTATAATCAAGTCGTCTCCAAGGCTATCAGGCAAACTGTAATCTCATTGGTTAGAAACTTCGATTCAATTGATAAGATAATAGATAAATAAATATGGAAAGCTGAAAGGATACGTACAATATATGGGTTTCGTTGGAACCGGGTTGCATTCGAACGGTATCTGCTTCGGTTGAACTTTTAAGTCTTAGCAAACACGAGTATGTTTCTGTTGAAAAAAGGCCGAATTTATAAAAAACTATTATATACAAAATGGTACTGAAATGTAACATCTAAAACAATTATACAACAAATAAATAAAAATAAGCAAAGCACTACAAATTAGAATAAGTTAAATCAATGTTTGGTTAACGTCGACTCTTTCACGACTTTAAAATAAGCCAAATTTGATCATCCACAACAATGCTTGACAATGAAAGTAAAACTTTTTACTCATTTGGTTTTAGTTTAGTAAATAAATAATTAATAATATAAATAAATATTATATATACATTATATTTTGTTCTGTTCAGGTACCCACGGGTGCCTAAAATTCAATACCGAAACCGACCCGTGAATACCTGGTTTTTTCGGTTGTTGGTTTTTTAATTTACGGATTTTCGGTTTCTGAACAAACCGTTCAGCTCGGTTTTACGGTTTCTTTGAACATCCCAATTGGTAACACAAAAAACAACATTCGATACATGATCTGATTTAGTCCAAATTCTTAATCGCGCATAGTTAGAAGTGAAGTTCATAAAAAGAAAAAAAAAATAAAGAAATACCAAGCACAAACCTTGCACGACTTCATTGGCCAACGAAGGGCGACGTAGGCTTGAGACGCCATTTTTAACAAGGCCCGAAACTTGTTTTACGTACTGAGTGCTTGCTTGCACGTACGCCAAGCTCTTACGAGAGAAAGAACCATCCAAAGGGACACGGGGGTTAAAAGGAATTCTTCGAACCGCTTGCCACCCAGAAGAGCATTTCGACTGTAGACTATAAAGATGTCGTTGAATGGCTTCCAATTTAACCTTTGGTGGTTTAATTGATGAAAAGTTGCATCCCGTAGGTGGGTCCAAGGCCATCCTCACCTTACGAACTGAACCCATAAACACAATTATTCCAAATGAACTCTATCAAATGACAAACGAAAGAAACGGTGAACAAAGATAACGTGTTGACTAAAAGTCAATACCTTGCACCTTCATCTTCCCAACCATTTTCTTTGGTTTCGGGCCAGTTCCTTTGCTTCCATGTTCTAAAGCACGTTTTGCGAGTAATTCTTCCTCTGATTGTAGCAACACTTGTTGCAAACTAAATAAAGATCAAGAACAAAAAAGATGGCAAATCAACTATCTTTATTGCTTCTAAAGTTGAAAAGGTCGATAATTGATCTATGTTGTTACAATGGTCAAAATACAAAATAGCGGTCATGACTGAGATTTGAAATAGCAGTTATCCCGGTGGTATCGTAGTTCACAAAATAGTTCTTAGAATTACATATATATACACACACATGCATATGTGTTTATACAATAGGGTCAGGTTCAAATGTGAACTCAATTTTGGTTATGACCGTGAGGACGAATCTCAGCCACACGTCTTCGGTTACGGTGGACATGATCACGGAGGATTGACGCAATTCATGGGAGGGTAGAGATTAATAAGGGGGGGGGGGGGGGGGGGGTCAAAGCCGCCTTTATTGACTGTATGAGTGGTTGAGATTCGTCCTCATGTTCACAACCAAAATTGAGTTCACATTTGAACTTTCCTCTTATGCAATATATATATATATATATGTGTGTGTGTGTGTGTGTGTGTATGTATGTATGCATACAAAACTCAGCAATTTATACACATTAATAAAATCAAAATAAGGACAAATATACGTGTTTGATTCAAAAGAGGACCAACCAAGAATATAGGTAAATTATGCCGCCATTATCGAAACCGCAATTCTACCACCACTATTTTGCTTATGACCGATAACCGCTAACAACATAGATAACAATGCTTCATAATATTTGTAAAGAATATAAAGAATGAACTTACGCAAAGGTGCTTCTTAATAAAGCACACTCATTTTCCAAAAACATGGGGGCCTCCATGCAACCTTTTGCCCAAGCATGTAGACAAAGCCGAACACATGCATCGTATGCGATCACAGAATGCCAAGGCCCAAGTGAGCTGCATTTAATAAAAGTAAAAGCTTATAAGCCTCAAAGGGTATATGCTAAAGAATCAAAGTATCCGACTTTTTTAGTATTTTATTTTTGCATTATACCTCGCGTGAAATGTGGGAAGACGAACAGGAAGAGATCCTGAAGAAGCACCGTTTTCGACACCAACATTCCTATTACAAATAATGAACAAGACATGAATAAATGTCGATAAAAAGGCAAATATTTGAAATAAAATAAAATAAACATGGTACCCCTAATTATAGGTCAATGTAGGTCATATTGATAATTTCCCCCCTACTAAATGTTAATATAGTTAAAAAGCATGAACACCATTTAATCTTGGTGTTTTTTAAGTGCAAGGGTTCATCAACATAGACTTGTTTCTTCGATGCTAAAATAAGGCAAAGCGGACATATTTCTAGGAAGTAAAAACAAACCCATTAGACGGTTTTGAACTCTCTTGTTTATGACCGTCCTTTAGATCTATGCTAGGAGTCTTCCTCTCGTTAGTCAGCTTCGCTGCAAAATCACGCGAATCGGCTCTCAATGAAGTATGATTTGCTTTGGAGGGTTGGATGGGTTCTTGCTTTTTTTCTCCAACCGAACCCAAAAATGGAGGTGCGCTTGGAATATCTTCGTCAAAGGCCTTTTGACCCTGCACATTTTGACCACCCAAATCCTGCAACAAGCAACCTTCATAAGTGAACATCGGACATATAAAATCAAGATGACCATGAATAAACACAAGAAATCAACCATTATGCTACATATATTACAATTAAATAACCTACACGCATTGCAAGTTCAACATGAAAATAACCGTTTTACCCTTTTGGGTATCAGAGGTCAGGTTTGAGTACATCTTTTAGTTAATTACAATAACATTCACGTAAGACCAAGACGAAAGTCAAAGTCAAAGTCAAAGCCAATTTGTACCTTCCTTGAGGGAATGTCTCCATTGACCCGAATCTTTTGTGTAGTTGAGAACTCAGAGCTAGCCCTTGAATCATCCGACTCATCCTCAGTATAAACACTACTCAAGTGGTTCTTATTGGTTCCTCTCATCATAAATCTCTCAACCACACTCCCCCTTCCTCTCCCTCCCGTTGTTTCCCTCGAAGAGCTGACATCGCTAGAGTACACGTGATATTGTGGGCGCCTTTGCACAGGATCGTAGTACCTATTACCACTAGGAGGAACTCTATCATCTTGAGGAGATGATGAATCTAATGAGTATCGTCCACCGTACACCTCTCCATCCGAATCCGTGGACATGTCGTTTTCCGAACCCGAATTCGCAGCTTCTCCGGGAAAGACTTGGGATATTGGAGCCACCCCGGGTAGATGCCCAGTACTGAATTTCGAGGGCGGAGGCATCCCGAACCCACGGCCACCATTTCGTGAAGAAATAGGATCAATTCGAGCTCGTTGATTCGATGCAAAGAAAGGGACTTCCTTCTTGGGATTGTTTGACCCCTGAATTAGCATTCAAAATTCCAATCTTTAACAATTACCCATATATCAAATCAACAAATAACCATCCAAACTTTCAAGAAAAGGATATAGAATTTTGTATTGCTAAACATAAAAATTAACAAAAAAATCCCAATAAAGATTCAGAAAGAAAAGGGGCAGAATTCCAAAGTTTTAGTGATTATTCTATAAAATTCTACTGAAAAATTATGAGTTCATGTCCAAAATACAATATTCAGTGTATATAAGCAAAACTTCAAAAGTTTAAGTGATTATACAATTTATACTAACAATGTTTCTAAAAACAACAATAACTTCATTCCAATTACTAAATGGGAATATCGAAACATGAATCTGAAAACCCAATATACAAAATCAATAAAAACAAGCATAATTTCGGCAATGAAGTAATTACAGAAAAATGCAAGTTAAATCAAGCAAAACCCATATGAAAAATAAAATAAAATCCAACAATAAATCCAAAATCTTCAAGTATTGAAAAGCTAACCTGTTTCACCCATTTAACCGCATTTGTATCCAACCCTTCTGTAAACATTATCTTTTCCTTTTAGGGTTCCAATTTCTCCTGAAATCACATCCAATCCAGCTACTACAACTGCAAACCAAATAGGGAAAAATCAAGAACATTAAAATAAAAAAACCCCAAAAACCCAAATCGAAATTAAACAAATTTGCAAGTAGAAAACGTCGAATTTGAGATTGTAAGTTGCATACTGAAGATTAAACTTGTGGGTTTTGATTTTCAGTGGAAAAAGCAAGTTTCTTGAGAAAGAAAGATTCAAGACAATGTGAAGAAAGAAATCTTGATTTTGAGAAAGATGGATCTGATCAAACTGAGAAAATAAATTTAATTCTAATTTAAGTTTCTTTTTTCTCTTTCTAAAAAATTTGTTTGCTTGCTTCTTCTTCTCTCTCTACTACACTCTGCTCTGCAGAAAAGGAAGAATAATGGTGGGTGAATTTTGATATTAGGTTACAGTTTGTTTTTTATGCCTTAAAGGATTTTTGTTAAAAAAGAATTAATATTCAGTTACTAAATGTAATTAGTAATAAGATTTCTTTTTTGTAATTGTTTTTTGTTTCATTATTAGCAAAGTTTAATTCTAAATATAATTAAACATTAGTATTATAAATCAGTGTATTCTTCATATTAGAATTAGGTCCCACAAGTTTTAAACATGCAATTAGTGATTGAAAAAGACATCAATTCTAAATTACGTAAAAAAGTATGATAAAAGAAGTTACTATAAAATTACTTTTTTTAATAAAAAAGTCGTATTTTCAAACGATGGTTGATGAAAAATAATACACTTAGTGAAATAAGGTTCAAACATTAAATCAAGAATTGAAAAAACATAAGTTTGGTACAATCTTTTAGGCTCAGTCGATTTTATTTTTTAAAGTACACATTTACAAGAACCATCAAAACCTACTTGCTAAGATATGAAAGTTTAAATACGCTATCCGAATCAATATTATTAGTTTTTTCAACCTAAGAATAAAGTCAAACGATCTTTGACTAACTTTATTAGAGGTATAAACCACATATCCTTGATCAAAACAATAAAAAAAATGAGTTGGTATAACAATACCAAGACCAATTATAATGGAACTAACAATTCCACGGTATCAAATTTTATTTGCTAGGAATACATTTTATTTACCATTAGTTTATTACTAACTTTTAATTATTTAACCATGATAGGGCAGTCGCTGGGTATTAGGGAAAAACCCACCTAAGTTTGAATCCAGAGGTGAGCAATCAGGGGTCACTGAGTATTAATCTTAGGGAAGCATGCTTTAGCGCTCGGTAAAAATTATCAACGGTGTAGTTTACCCGGTTGAACTTTATATAAAATTAACTTTTAATTATTTAATTATAAAAGAACAAAATGAAAATAATTAAAAGGTAAGTTACTCGGTTCCATTATTTACACTAAAACATAAAAACATGATACCAAAATAAACTTTACCTGTTTTGATTATTATATTCGTTATCAAATTGGAATAGGTATGCACATAGCCACATGCATATTCTTAAATTTATTTTATGAATTAGATTTTGATGGAGAATAAAATATAAAATGTTGATTTCGTTTTGTTGTTTTCCTTTTTTGATAAAATTTATAGAAAAAGAAAAAAAAAACAAATGAGGTAAATGGTGGTATCTTAGCTTGGGGTAGAAGGAAAACGGAAGAAACGACGTCGTAAAATGGGAAACGCATGTGGGGCCGAATTATGAGGCTAGTGGAGACACGTTGACTCCTTCTTCAGCTGACTCACACCGCCTTCTTCCCGCTTTTTTTAATTTTAATTCTTTTTTATTCTTTTTTAATTTTAAAGGAATTAAAATTATTAAAAAAAAATCATCACATGTAACCCATAGACACAAACGAATGTTGGAAAAAAGAAAAAGAAACTATTTAATATAAAATAAATGTCTGTCAATATATTAACAGAAGAATCTAACATATCTTTTATGATATCTTTAAAAAAAAGGTTAAAATTTTAATAATGATTATATATTATACGTATCCTATAATTTTTATAATACATTTGCATTTTGGAAAACATTTTAGATAAGTAATAGTACGCTTAATTTTATTGACATAGATAAAAGAATTAAAAAACCAAAAAATTCCTTTTTATTTTAAGGAATTCTTTAAATATAAAGTATTTCACTTTTTCTCTTTTCTCTTTTTTTAGTTTAGTGGAAAATTTAAGAGTTTTTTAATGTATAAAATGTCCTTAAAATCTAACACTTTAAATTAAGGAAAAATTAACTACATTGTTAAATAAACTCCTATCAAACAAAAGATTCTCTTTGTTACATAAATCAATTTTTTTTTGACGTTTTTAATGCATAAATCGTTAACAAGATTGTTCGTTGTGTTAGTGCACCAATTTCACCCACTGGCCTTATGTTTTGCTTCACTAATCACACTGATATCGATTGTCAATGATGAATTACATTTTATGATTATATATTCTAATAATATGAATAATATTAGAAATTAAGAATAAAGTCTATAATTAAAACATAATAGACTTCAATTTAGTAGAATTAAGGATATGAAATCTAGAAAAATAAAATCTAATTACATTCTATATAAATAATTTACAAAAACAAATTGTAAATAATTATAGAAATGATTAACTTGCTTTCATCAACCAGACACCAGCAAACGAATGTTCTTAGCATATATTATATTATTACTACAAATAAATCCTATAAAATAAAGTAGATTTAAGGAAAAAACTTCAAAAAAACTAGAAAATTAAATAAAACCTAGTAGCCATTCATCAAGACTACGGTGGCGTTTGTTTTTTAAGAGGTGCTGAAGTCTGAAATCTGATTCCGCCTCTGATTTTTAGGAGGTGGGGCTGAAATCTGAAATCTGAATCAATTAGACTGTTTGTTTTTATAACCTATCTAACATCTGAACATATGTATAGTTCTCTATTTTTAACTGTTTAATGATTTCTTTAATCCATTCAAACCCAAAGTTCCTTTGTGAGCTTGGAAAATCAATATCTCACAAAGACCCATATGGATTTGCATCTCACAAATACGATTTGTTTCAATTTTGAAGTCAGTTTCCAGAAATTTCTTGCAAGTTTCCAGATTTTGAAGTCGGTTCCTCCCACAAAGCCTAACCATAGAGTTGAGCATGAACCTTTGAACTTTCTGATCTTGCTGCCGAAATCAAAATGGAGAAATACAAAGACACATCAGGATGTGGTGTAGAAATCCAAATCAATATTAAAATCTCAAATCCAATTAGTTTTTAAGAACCGAGCAGGAGTTAGGGTCTGGTAACATACCAAGCAAAGCAAAGCAAAATCGATATCGAGCGGACGAAAATGAATCAAGAAGAAAAAAGTTTGAAATTATCGAACAAACAATCAAAAAAAAAAAAATCGTCCATGGGAGATGGAGATGCTTGAAGAAGACGATGGGAGAAAATCAATACCTGATGGCGTTGACAGAAGCTTGAGATGGAGGATCGATGGAGATGCTTGAAATCGATGGGAGAAAATTAGGGAAGTCCGGCGCTGGTTGAAGTCAGAAATCTCGAAGGAGATGCTTAAATCGAAGAGGGCAGCAACCAATGGGAGATGGAAGCAATCAAAGGGAGAAGGCAGTGGGTTTTAAGGGGGGTTTGGGAGACGTCTGATCAATTTAGAGGCTAGGGTATCTCTTATTCGCTTAGATGTATTTCAGTCTCCAGAGGCTCTGAAACTTAAATAAAAACAAACAATCTGATAATGACAAAGTCTAATTCGGTCAGATATATGTGCCATTTCAGATCTGAATATCTAAAAACAAACAGGCCCTACATGTGGTGTTTGGTTACCTCTTGACAGTTCCATTAAGAGGCAACCTCTGAATCGTTAAGAGGTGAATCCTGTTTGACGAAAAAATGGACTGCCTCTCAATGGTTTCAAAACCCTTTGAATGATTAAGTATCATGGATGTCTCTTAACCATTAAAAGTCCTAATTTCACACTCAACAATTACCAAACTAGCATATTTCATTTTGCACCATATCATAAGAACCCTTAATCATTATGACTACTTAATCATCCAACACCAAACCATTCAACAACTGCCAAACAACCTACATATAAATAGAACTAAATCAAGTTGTTTTTTGGTTCTTATATACACGTTACAAATTAATTATGCACAAGCACATACAGTTCTATGAAGAGCTACGAGGATGTTCCTCAATTTTTCGTTTCTTTTTGAAGTTTTTCCTTGAACTTGACCCTTATAAAAAATACCAACTATTTTATAAGATTTCATTTCTAAATTCAATATATGTGGAATTTCATATCCATACTTTTCTTTAAACCAAATGTAGGCAAACCCCACCAATCAAACGGTGCTTAAATAATTGACTTTTGCTTGTTTGAATCCATTAAGACATTATTCAACTAGAAATACCAGCAATGGGAAAGAACAGCCATTCATGTCATTTTCCAATTCCCATACTAAAAAACATGCAAACTATCTAATTTATTTTCGAATTCAACACAAAAAAACCAAGCCAAGTTTCAAGAGCGGACTCCGGACTTCTTCTGCCACCATTCCATGAACTTAACCTGGGCAGCCATGGTATCTAACCTGTATAACTGAAGAGAATGGTTTGCAATCTCTTGCCCAAACGTCATCCCCACCACTGCTCCTGCTCCCAACGACAACACCGCACCTGAAATTTCACCATTCTTTTTCAACATAATTTCATTTTATAAAAACAGCTATCTTATATTCTTATATCATCAAATATCCATGAATAATTCAACAAATTTATACAACCAAAAACACTTGTTCAAGAAACCAAAACCAAACCAATTGGATTTAGTAAAGGTAAGAGTCGTTTGGTTGGTAGTATTCGGATTTCAAAGGAATTTGATTTTTGACTGAATTCCTAAGTGATGTTTGGTTTGATGGAATCCTTTGAATTCCACAATTTTAAGAAATCCATCATTCCTTGTCGTAAGTGAAGAAATTGAATTCCTACCAAACACACATGGTCAAATACCATTCCAATTTCATCAAATTCCATTCTACGAACCAAACGCCCCTAAGAATCTTGGGGGTAGGATGTGCATTGCCTCTACCCAAAGGGGTAGTGAGACTGCGTGGAACCCCTTTAGTTTAGGTTTCAACATATATCGAAAAGAAAATGATCCAAGTCTGTGAGACTCTAACGCATTCCTTGTTAAATTTGTGGCTAATCTATAAGCAAAATTTTAATAACGCCCAAGATAACCTTGCAAAACTAGTTCTAAACCTGAAGAAGTCCCTACTCATACCACCTCTGTTCCAAGATATATGTATGCATTTATATATTAGTTTGTCCATGAACAAATGTTCACTCTCAACAGTAAGTGCCTACTTTCCGGTTATGCCCTTGTCGTGAGATGGAGACATTCATTACTCCCTCTATTATTAAAGGTAAAATTGTCATTTGGTTTCATTAAAAAGTTAAATTAAATGTACAGGTTCCTAAAACAGTATGCCTTTTTCATTGTGGAGATTTATTGGACAGATTTTTATCCTCCATTTCAACCGCAAACCACCAATTTTTGCAAAAAATGCAAAAAGATTATTAGATTTTGTAAGGATGAGCAGCTTTTGATGATGACAGAAATATAAATGAAAAGAAAGAATTGTACCTAAACTATCTCATTCTTACGACTTACAAAAAGTAGTGTTTTCTTCTTTTTGTATTTTGTGGTTCTTTTCCAACAGAAACCAAATAAGATTTATGTTTTTATAATTTGAAAATGAATCGACATTATGCCAGTGAGAAGTTAGGAAGGCCATTAAGCACGAAAAGCAAAATAGCAAGTTGGAGGAGATCGTTTACCATGGGGGCTTTTTGAATATTTCCATGCAAAGCTGGCAGTTGACACAGCTCCAACTATTCCTCCAACAGCCAGAAACTTCACAGCATCACGTGTTGTCTTCAGCTGTAATACAACAATTATTTTATGTTTTTTTAAGATATAAACATAACCACAGAGAAGTATAACGAACCATTCAGACAAAGAGAAAAATAGAGCACAAAAACACTAGCGAAAAGTAGTATGCTGACACTTCAAAAAAGTTAATAGAAAATTGTTGTTCTAAATTCAATTGCCACTTTCACAAAAGGTTCAGGTTTCTATGTTAGATAAAGAACTATTATAGAACACATCTGGAGGAAGAATACTGCTTATAGATCATTTGGATTCCCAGAAAACTTTGACACATAAAAACAAGTTTGTATTACACTCCTTGCCCACTAGTGATCACTGAGATTGAAGATCTTGTACTTCATAATTCATGAATTAAAAGTCATCTATCCCTCTGTTAAGATTCTTAATAGTTGATCAGAAGTTCAACCCAATGAAAGAAAAACCAGATACATGTTGATGTACTATTTGCATATAAAACAATCATATGATACATAAACACCCTAAAAAGAACCCCAAGAGCACACTGCATCCGCTTGTAGTAAGAAAAATAGAGCTATTTTTTTCACAGAAATAAAACTGAAAAAGACACTTCTAGTGTTGGGTGTGTGACCACTTTGTACTATATGTTTCAAAAACTATATCAAACTTCCTTAGAAGGATGACCAAGAGTACAGCCTCAAATGATTTCAACAGAATTCATCTTTCTTATCTGATGCTCAACTGGGAAAACACAACTCAACAAAACAAAAATCTCACGTAGCAGTCAAGACGAATTATTATGGTCATGAGGGTTGGGTATCACTATGACTAAGATGCAGGAAAAGAGAAAAGCACCCTGTGATGTTCTTTTTTCAAGAAGATGGTTTAACTAAACCCAGGAAATTACATTTTATTCATGGTATCTTCATCTACAACATCCATTTGAGCACCTTTTTAGTCCACAAAAACACAGTATCAAGTCAAGCTGTCCACGGCTGCTTATTTAAGAGAGCTAACAAACACAATATATGAATAGCCGAAATGGGATGATCCATATCGATTTCAAATAATTTTGGTTCACAAAATCTACTTTGATTTAAAAACTAGAAAGCAAACTGAAACACTTCCCCCTATTTTTTCATTTTATGTTGTACATCCATCTATAAATCATATTAAGGCAATGTAAGATAAGCATTTTTATAATAGCAGAATAATTTCTACACGTGTGCAGGGTCGAATGTTGTTATTTGAACCAGCCATATCAGCTATTTGGGAGTTCAAGAAGAAAACAAGAAACCAATGTGTACATGCAGCATAAGACAATGATATCCGAAATGAACACATCCACTATAACTAACTTGATAACATGGGCATCAAGAGATAATCACTAAACCAATTGTTTGGGTGCACATGAGATGTGTTACAACACAAGTACAAAACCAAAACATGCAACAGAAATCGAAAAGCAAAGAATAAATTTTTTTGCCTATATGGCTACAAAAACGATATATAATGAAACAAGAGCTGGCTTAGAAAACAAATATCTTAAGCAAATAATAAATCAAAAATACATACACACAATCACAAAAAATTATGTTTACCTTCAGATCTAAATAAGATTACACCAGTGGATTCTAAAGACAGCTATATGGTTTGTTAATCTTCAGATGAAGACAATATCAATTTACCCCTAGTTTATTAAAAAAATTGAAACCCTAGCTCATCGAATCAAAAACCTAGCGAAGGATTCATCTAATTCAAAAACAGATTTTCATCAAAAGGAACAATCATGCAGAGTAAACAATCAATTTGTATACCTAACCTACCTAGGTTTTATATTCCGCTTGATATAGATAACCTAATCAATCAATTACGTCACAAGGAGATAGTCAATCAATCGACGTCACAAGATATGATAAAAAGCATATAAATATGGAGAGATGAATGAATGAATCATACAACAGGTCCATGGACAGGATCGGAAGCGATGAATTCTTGAACATCGGCGGGCGACCATGGCGGAAGAGGGTTTTGACGGCGGATGTAAGGGCGATAACTATCCAAGATCGAGAACCTATCGCTCCAAAAATGCTTGAATCCTTGCCATAAGGATTCATCTGAAGCTCCTTCGATCGCTCTGATTTCCCCCATTTTCTTCCGATCGATCTAATCTTCTTCTATCTCAAACCCTCCCACTGCCTGATTCTGCTCTGCGCTTTATCTTTCTCGATTGTTTAATCGACCAATATTACTTTTTATTTCTTTCAAAAACAAAATTATATACTTTTTAATTTTTTATATATAATTTAATAACAAAAATTGTTTATTAATTAAATATTCAGTGGGTGGGGTGTTTGGGAGTGGTTATCTAACGTGAATCCCTTTTCGATCTATGTGGTGTGGAAAACTAGTTGTGTAACAAAGTGTTTGGATAAGCTTGTTGCTTATCAAATCGTTCGAAACCCTAAATCAATGAAGCCAAATAAATGAAACCCTAAATCGATGACCTTAAACGCTTGTAGGGTCTTGGCCTAGTGGCCACCCCTCATCCGCAAACGTTTCCTACTGGAATGTTACCTGACTCGGTGATGTAGCGTGTGTGGGGATAAACAAAGATCAAAATACGTTGATTCAATGAATACCGTATTCAATCTCCTCTAAGGCTTGTTGATTCGTAGAATACCAAACCCTAGGCTTCAAAACCTGAACCCTAATAGAGAATTCAAGAATTGGGAGGAAAACGAAATTTCTTTTATTAATCAACTCATAGTTCATAATAACCTAAACAATGCAAGCTATTTATAAGCCTAACTAGAACTAAACTAGGAAACTATTATGATTATCTTAACTAGGAAACTATTATAATAATCTAAATTGGGAAAAGATAACTATCAGAAAAATAAATAACACATATTTAAATATGCAAAATAAATCTAGATAATTATTAATTTAAACCGATAATCATAATCTGAATTTCCTGCATCATTCTCCCCCGCTTGAAAAAAACTCGTCCTCGAGTTTGCTTTATCTTCAACAATATTTTGAGAAGACGTCGTTTCCACTTGGAAAAATGAATATTTTTGCCCCAAACAACCTTCTTGATTTTTCCTCGGATCATGCGGATTCGATTCGCCTTAACATTGATTTCTTGTTGTGAAGCATTGTCGTATAAACCATCGAATGCGTCACCACGCGCTTTGCTGGGTTTCGGGAAAATTGCAGCCAAAGCCGAAAACTGATCTGTCATATTTGTAACGGTTGTGTAGTCATGCAACAAGAACTCGACCACTTCTTGATCATTGAGAGGTCCAAGATAATCGATGCCCGTGTTCTTGATAGCATGTCTAACCATATTGATGTGGTTAAACACGTACTTCTCCGAACTCCGGTTTTTTATGACCGGGTCTATTAATTCTCGTTTCAATTCACAAGAAAGTTGCTTTTGGCTATAAGTGTCGACAACAAAGTGATAGTTTTTACCGCCGTTTTATTCCTCACTTTAGCAGCATCATGGCACCACTTACCGATTGCATCAAGGGCACAAAGTTCAACTATTTGAATATGCAAAATAAATCTAGATAATTATTAATTTAAACCGATAATCATAATCTGAATTTCCTGCATCATTCTCCTCCGCTTGAAAAAAACTCGTCCTCGAGTTTTCTTTATCTTCCACAATATTTTGAGAAGACGTCGTTTCCACTTGGAAAAATGAATATTTTTGCCCCAAACAACCTTCTTGATTTTTCCTCGGATCATGCGGATTCGATTCGCCTTAACGTTGATTTCTTGTTGTGAGGCATTGTCGTATAAACCATCGAATGCGTCACCACGCGCTTTGCTGGGTTTCAGGAAAATTGCAGCCAAAGCCGAAAACTGATCTGTCATATTTGTAACGGTTGTGTAGTCATGCAACAAGAACTCGACCACTTCTTGATCATTAAGAGGTCCAAGATAATCGATGCCCGTGTTCTTGATAGCATGTCTAACCATATTGATGTGGTTAAACACGTACTTCTTCGAACTCCGTTTTTTTTATGACCGGGTCTATTAATTCTCGTTTCAATTCACAAGAAAGTTGCTTTTGGCTATAAGTGTCGACAACAAAGTGATAGTTTTTACCTTGAACGATGGCCATAGAGTCACTATCTTGTGTTAAAGGCCTCAAATAGATCTGTTGCCAAATCAATACGGGACTTACATCGTCTTTCGTATATTCGGCTTCATCATATTGTGGTAGTCCTATGTCGTTGACGTGATCGACCTTGACATTAATCTTCAGACCCAAATTGGTTTGAATCGGATTGTGAGGCGGCATAGCGTAGGATCGGTTTGGCTCTGATACCAATCTGATGCAACGAACGATATACGAGATTATTGATTTACCTTCGGAATTCTTTGAATCAACGAAGGCTTGAAATCACATCTCATCCTTATCGCTCGCTGCATCACTCGGGTTCGAATCCAGGGGGAACAAGATGTCTTTACTGATGCAAGCGATAGGGGTCTACTTGTAGGGTCCACAAATGTGGGCCACAGGGCCATGGGTCCCTGCCAAAAAAACCTTTTTTTTATATCGATGACCTTAAATCAGTCTCAACTCACTTGAAACCAAAATCGATTAAAATCGTTCCCAAACCAACAAAAAATCAATCCTAGATCTCAAACCCTAGGAATTGACTGTGAATCAGTGAGATTGCGTTCAAATCAGTGAGAAATCAATGTGGAATGGCTATGAGATTGAAACCCTAAGAAATCAATGTGTTAAACAGTGGAGAAATTTACAAATCGATGGCCCAATCTGAAGAATCGATGCCAAAATTGTTGTGCAGAGGAGGTAGCAACCAAGGAAGTGTGATAAGGAGTTCAAGAAGTCACTCTGGTATGACAACTTGTAGAAAACTCCGTTTCGCGATGCCAAGAAGCCAAACGCACATTTGTCAGACACTTCATATTTGTTCTTGCGTTTTCAGAATGTGATAAGTTAATAAGGAGTTCTAGAATGCACACCCCCCCTTAAAGGTAAAAAGGAAAGACGTTTGTCGAATTTTAGTGGTTGTTTATCAATTATTTACTCATTAGTAAATAAATGTTTATAAAAGTAGTGAGAAAAATGGAAAAGTTGAGAAATATTTAAACCCTAAAGAATTAACAAATTTATGGATATAAACCCGTAAAAAGTATAAGAAAGTTTTATATGAAACACTAAAAGCTAATTTTTATTGATTATTAAAAAAAACTGAAGTAATTATTTAAGGCTTGTAAATGTTTTATTCAGAGCATTCACATTAGTTGAACCTCTAAAAACCCCACTTATCATATTTTTTCTACCACATCGTTGTCATCTCAACAAAACATCATTAGAGCATCCACAATGGTGGAACCTCTAAGAACCTTACTTGCCATATTTTTTCTGTCATATCATTGCCACCTCAATAAAGGAAGAACCTCATTAAAACTCTACAATGGAGGTTCTTACAAAAACCTCATCTTCATTTTCTTATTTATAATATTATTTTTTATTTATGTAAATTAGTAAAGAACAGAAAAGAAAAGTATTACAAGAACCTGGGTTCTTGTTCAAGCACATGGGTTATAAGAATCTGTGACTAGGCAAGAACCTTTATCCTACAGTGGAGGTTCTTGTAAAAACCCCAAAAAGAACCTTAAGAAGAACCTCCATTGTGGATGCTCTTAAAACTCTACAATGAAGATTTTCACAAAAACCTCATTTTTTTTCTTATTTATAACATAATTGTTATTTATGTAAATTATTATATAACAGAAAAAAAAAGTATTACAAGAACCTAAGTTCTAGGTCAAACACCTAGGTTCTAATAAGAACTTGTGACTGGACAAGAACCTATGTCCTACAGTAGAGGTTCTTTTAAAAACTTCAAGAAAAATCTCAAAAAAACCTCCATTGTCGATGCTCTTATATGCTAAGATACGATTAAAAATAGCTATAAAAATAAAAGTTAAGCTAATTTTAAATCAAATAAATCCTAGAACTCTCAAAAATCTAAACTAATTAGAAAGAATAATTGAAGAAAAATAAAAGAAACAAGCAATAATAACACTCTAAATTAAGTTTTAAAAATAATTAAATAAATAAACAAACGTTTAGAACAAACCATAGGAGTATAGGACACCATAGGACAGGTTACGCAAAAGTTTGCCTTTCAATTTTTCATATGGGCTTTCAGACTTATTTCGAGTTTAAAAAAATAAATACATTAACATTAATGAAAATACATTTTTATATGTATTAAAAAGTTACTATTGCATTAATTATGTATTTATCATATATAAATTTTTTACTTGTGATGCACAGTTATATATGGACATATGTTATGCCATGTTGTCTGGTACAAGATAACGAGTAGAGGTGCACATTTTTGGTTTAAAAACCGAACCACTTTTTTTAAACCGGTTTTTAAAAATTATATTCGGTTTCAAACTGATTTTCACCATGAAAATTAAATATTACACCTAACCGGTTCGGTTTTAAAAACAATCGGTCTGGTTTGGGCTAGCTTTTGGACTTGACTTGGTTTTTGAGTTTTGGACTTTTGGGTTTTTCACATTTGGGCTTTCAAAAATAAATACATATAAATTATAATTATATAGATGATATAATACATATAATTATACAAATATCAAAATTATACAATATAATTATATAATTTATACATATAATCAGTTTGTTCCGGTTTTAAAACCGATAAAAAAAACCGGTCCTCTTGAAATCCAAAAGTCGATTTATATTAAACTTTCCCGGTTTAAAAAATGGTTTGCCAAAAATCGGTTTCGGTTTTTCTCTGTCAAATCAGTTAATCGTTTTTTTTGCACCTCTAATAATGAGTAAAAAACAATATTGTATGTTGTTGGTCCCATATGAGTTCTACAAGTATGATAACCAGGGTCGTTACTAAGTTTGTGGAGGCCTTGTAACCTATTACAAATTAGACGAAAACCAAGTAATAAAGAAAAAAATTATAAAAGTTCATACCATATATTATACTAACTGTCTTACAAATTAAAAGACCAAAAGATGTTTAAAATGATAAGCATATGAAACTCATTTAAACATGACAATTCTTCTAGCATTTCTCGAAACAGAGTGTTCAATCAAATCTTCGTAGTCAATGTTATCCAAAAATGCACTTTGAATAGCTATCAAGGCAAGTCCATTAAGTCATTTTGGTGTCATTGTGGTGTGCAAATGCGACTTCAATAACTTCGACTTCGAAAAACTTCTTTTTGTAGATGCAACGGTTACAGGAATAGTCAACAAAACTCTATAAGAAATGACAACATTAGAAAATCATACAACATGTTTCAAATACTCTAAAATGTTAGTAGGTTCCATATTTTGATTTGGTAAATAATCTTGAAGTAAATTCAATTCCACATAAACGTCATTCCCACCAAGATTAGATTGGTCTTGTTTCTTAATGCACTTTCAAGATTAGTACAAAAAGACTTCAAACATGCATTATCTAAAGAATGCAACTTATCAAAAGTAAATAAAAACCCAAACACACTTTCATATTCTTTGTATTGTTAAAATCTCCTATTTAGTGAAGCAATTGTGTGATCAACAACACAAGAAATATTTAACTCTAAATGACTCATTTGGAGAATGTGAAGTCTGTAACACCATAATTTTTAAAAATCCCAAAAGGTAGAAACTTTAATAAAAAAAATTCCCATTCGTTCCATATAAAATAATTACAAAGGAAATTCGCTAAATTCATGTAACTATTTAAAAAAACTTTAAAATCTAAATATTTATCCCTTGAAATCCATTGGAACCGTCCACGTCGCTAGCTTCACCTCGGGGCCTTGCCCTTATCAACTCCTGAACCCGAGCCTGAAAAGGGTGAACAACGGAAGGGTTAAGCATAAAGCTTAGTGAGCAAGTAATCACATACAATATATCACAACGAATACATGTCATCCACATAATATCACATCTTAACGGTTTCCCGCTCTTCGGATCATCCCGCAATCCGGACTTAGTGGTTACCCACTCTTCGGGTCATCCCGCAACCTGGCCCATCATTCAACATCATACATCAACGCACATATCAGTTACAATATAAAGCACGTAAAAACCCACTCACCTGGTTCGCGCAAACAAATAAGCTCAGATCTCACGGCACTTTAAATCAAATCTGAAAATACAATTTAAATTACCAAACATTAGGTCTCTACCCAAATCCCACAAACCGAAACCTAGATTCGTGTAATTACCGCTAAAAGTTAAACCCTCAACTAGTCCCAAACGATGACCAAACGAGTTCCTAATAAACCCTCCAAGCTACCTCGACAAACAGATTAAAACGGACGCGAAAAACGAGCTAACGGGCGATGGGAAATGTTGGGTTATTTTTGATGATTTTTGGTGAAGCAGAAGTATCGGGGTTGATGGAAATTGCTAAGTATGGTTATTGCTGCTCAACCAAAGTTATTGTTGCTGATTGATAGTTATTGCTGCTGCAGTAGTAATGGAGATACTAGAAGAATTAAGTGTGATTACTGCTGCTGTCGCAAGTTAGTGTTGCTGTTTTGAAGACTTAGAAGCAGTAATGGTTACTGCTGCTAAGAAGTTATTGCTGCTACTTGTTATTACTGCTAGTCAGTTTTGACAGTTTCAGTTAATGCTTCTTATTATTACTGCTGCTTCTAAGGATGTGATAAGAAAGATAATCTGTTTGGAGTGATAAGGAAAAGATTCCGAATATCCTGGAATTAGTTGAGAAGATTTGTTTTCCTTATGTTTATCTTGTAATCTGTTTGGAGTGATAAGAAAGATAATCTGTTTGGAGTGATAAGGAAAAGGTTTATATACTAGTCGGGTTGGGCTTCTTTCTAGTCTAAGATTAGGCCCACCCCTAAATCTTAATTAAGCCCAACTCTAATTCCTAATTAAAAACAATATTAAACTACTAAAAATAAATTAAATAAACACGGAATTGGGATGTTACAACTCTCCCCCACTTACACGGATTTCGTCCCCGAAATCAATATGCGAAAAGTCCCAGTACTTCTCCAGCATCTCAGTTTCCTGCTTTCGAATCCACTTAGATTCTTTTCTAAGTCTCCCCCGAACCTTCTCAGCACTACTCTCCTTATTCCGCAGCCCCAGCACCGCTGTCGGACTTTCTACACAACTCAGGCTCTCCTTCACCTGAATTTCATCCAATAGTACATGTGTTGCTTCCTTTCCGAGGCACTTACGTACTAAGACACTTAAACGTGCTATAAGTCTGCTCCAAGACTCCTAGTAGTCCTAATCAATAAGCCACCTTCCCAACGCGACTAACTTCTTACGCTTGACGAACAATATCAAGGAATGACGTAGTCATGGCCACCTTAAGGGGTGCTATCCAAAAGGGATACACTACTCTGCTTACAACTCGACGCATTGGCCACTACGTCAACCTTGCTTGAATGGTGAAGGATCTCGCCATCATAGTTCTTGACCATATCGAGCCATCTCCGCTGTCTCTAAGCGTATGCTAATATCCGATCTCACAACATAACATAACAACCCGTCCAAAAAAAAGTGATGCGTCGCAAAGATCCATCATCTACTTGACGCCCTCAGGAGGCAACAAATCACGCTTCACACATCTTCGCTGCAAATCTCAAGTGTCGCTTGCCGATCTGCATCCCAAACACCTAATCCCGATAGTCCTCACCTGACCCTTGAAGCCTACGAGTGTAACCACCAGTGTAGGAAACACAAGCGTCAAGTAAGACTAGTCTGGATCACAACTCGACCTCTACAATCCCCCGAACCTAAACTTCCTCCAACCTCAAGCTGGTGCTAATTCGAAGAGAATCAAAACTTGAAACCACGCCGCTTCCTGAGACTGCTCAAACAAGTCACCTATTCTAGGTAAGGGATACCTACTCCTGATGGTAACCATGTTGAGTTCCTGTTAGCCACTACACATGCAACGACTCCCGTCCTTCTTCTTCACGACCTGCAGATGGCAAACCCCAATGCTAGCTACTCGGGCAGATAATCCTTTTCCCTGAGAGCTCATGCAAACCCGATAGCTCTTAGAATCCAAGTGACGCCAAACGACTGAGGTCCTCACAATTATTGTTGTTCCGAGCATCGAGTTGAACCTAATCTCAACATGTCTACAAGTCGGAATCTCGATAGATCTCCCGAAAGCACGTCCGAAGGTTCACTGACTACCGATACTTCTTCACGACTGATTGTTTATGGCGTAATCTAAAAATAACTTGTGTACCCACATTGCAGGTACCTTCTCATCCTCACAGCTGACAGAACGCCGTCTTGACTAGCTCTCTTTCGCCGTACACGACCAACTATCCCTCCCCCACTTGGGCCTTGGATACGAACCAACTGGCCTGTACAAACCACAGTCAATTAGTTTCGGCTCAACCAATCCGTATCAATCACCATATCCATTTCTTTCGTGGAGCTTGATATGAGATTGACCCGGAGCTCAACTTCGAAGATTTCTACGGCATAGTCCTTGTAGACATTCTTTACCCCCTGGATCCTCTCGACTATAAAATCTATAAACGATAAACACTGCTCTCTAAACAGCCACTTAGAGTAACCTCGGATTGAGGATGTCAACCCATTTCAAAACACGACTCTAAGCTCCTTTTATCCTTATCCATTAACAACTACAATCAAAACCCATATTGGCGTAGGGAGCGTCCTCCACTCCTGGTATCCCGCACGTACTCAAACACCGATCCTTCTTTTGCTTAGGCAGGGCATTTGGGAAAGCTTCGACGTCAACATAGCTGCATCTTCGGTCCCGCCTCCGCTGCAGACCTTGACCTCCAGATTCCTAACTGCTAGAGTTGTCTCGATCCTCAGGTCTATCATCCGACAACATATTCACCTAGAATCGTCCTACGACATGCACTAATGCATACTTAACCGTACTGCTCTAGGATCATAGTTAATAACTCTAAAATTATACATGTTTTACTCGCGCTAGTTCCCCACTTTTGTTTATGTTTTAGGCCTATTTTGGACTTAATTGCTACTAAAAGGATGTGAATTGTAATTTCATGTGAATTTGGGGGTGAAATGCAAAAAGTATCAAAAAGAGGGTAAAAAGCCTCAAAAGTGGATACTTTGTGAAGAAATGGAAAAATCAATTATTTGGTTTCCATGTGTATGCTTTTCTTCCCTTCCAAGTTAATGGCTTCCCTCAAATGATTCCGGAATATTCCAGATTTCTCCACCAGAAGATGACTTCCTCCCGAAGCAAAGATCTTTATCAGATATGGAAAACAAGATTATGGAAGATTTAGCTGCCGTTTCACGCCGCTAAAGAAGATTTCGCGCCGCTAAGATCGATTAATGAAAAATTCTGGAAGATTGAGTTACCCGTTTAGCACCGCGAACCTGCCGTTTCGCGATCCCTAAACAGGTCTGCCGAATTTTGTTTATAAATTAAGGCCTTGGGTTATCAGTTCCATCCAACTTCATTCTACAATTCTCTCATAATTAGTCTAGGTCAGTAGTTAGATGGGAGCCACTTAGGGTTTCCAACCCGAGAAGATGAAGGCTCGATGATCGACATTCGGAGGAGACGGTTCGAGAGGATGTTACGCCAAATCTACCGGTCTTTAGTATGGTTTGGTTTTTCATCTGCAATTAGCATGTCTATGTGTTAGTTTCTCATTGTGTTACATTATGGTGGATGATGATTTGAATTTATGGTTTTAATAATTAGATTTATGGTTTATTGAATATTTATCTATTGTTCCTATTTTCATGTTTTAACTGTGGTTACTTGAAGTCGTTGTTTGGGATTGTGTTTGTTAATTGACAACTAATGAATGTGATTCTTACCTCTCTTACCTTTCAATCCGGTGACGCGGGGAGACGTGGTGAGTAGTTTTGATCGGACCTAGAGTAGACTAGATTGTAGAGTTCCACGGTTGACATTGATTAGGGTGACTTTTACTAGATTTGTCTGACAACCAAGTCCTTGTAATTGGGCCGAGAGATCAACCTGGTTGACAACCTCAGATACGTATGTTAGGGTGCTTTATGGTTAATTTCCTACAATAACCATTGAATCTATGTTTTTGGTAATCATCTGAAAAAGTTTCTTAAATTATCATAATGAATGCAATTGTCTCCGATGTTTGCTTGATTATCAGTTTTCCACGTCTTGGTTAGGTTTAGATTTTAATTGTTTTCATCTTTCATAATACTTTTCCAAAAGCAAAACCCCCTTTTTCTAGATTAATTAATTAATACTTTAGTTGACATCTAGCTTAACCGTTCCCAGTGGTAAGAACGATACCTGGTACTTTCCTACGCTATATTACTCACGATCGGGTACGATTGCCTGTGAATGTGATAATACTAGTTGGGTAAATAAAGGGTTAAAACTTGTGTCGCTTTTTATATATAATATTTACCGCATCAAGTTTTTTGGCGCCGTTGCCGGGGAACGGTTGCTTAGGTGAATACTGAAGTTTAGTTGATTAATCGATCCTTGATTGGGAATTTATTCCCGATTAAGTTATTTGCTTTCTAGTTTGTTTATTTTATTTCTCTTTTATATTTTTCGTGCTACGCCAGGTATTTGTTTTGTTTATTTTGCAGATATGGATCCAAGACTCAAAGATGCATTGAGGAAGATTGACGAGCGTTTGGGATCATATGAATGGCCACCATCCAATTTGTTGCAAATACCGAAGGAACCGGATGATCAACCTTCTTGGAAATCAAATTTTTGTAAGATGAGGGAGGAATTGGAACAAGTGGCTCAATTCAACAGTCAGCTGCAGGTAAGTTGTCCAAGTTTTAAGGTTAACAATGATTCTAACGAAATTTTTTTACTTGGACAGGGTTCGCACTCAAAGATGGAGGTAGAAGATACTTGGTTCGGGAATGGTGCTGAACTTTCATTACAAGAAGATGCCCGACCAAATGACAAACAACCAATCGAAGAGCCTCCGACAATAATGATAAATTCCATTGATCAAACCGTTATCGAAAAGCCTGGGCCACCAATAGAGGATTCATGGATTCAACATGAGGTACTTCCACCATGGTCTGATTCTGACGAAGAGTTTTCATGGCAGGTTAATGCAACCGAAGAATACTTTGATGATGACTGCCTAGATGGACTCGGAGTTTTAATACAAGATGATCTATCCGAAGAATCCTCGCCAGATCAAACCTCCCCTCAACAAAAGGTAAATCATCCATGTGTTAAGTCCGATGATTCTAACAGTTCTTTAATTTTACAGGATGAAACAATGGATGAACAATCGGATGACGAATTCTGGGAAGATTTTGAGCGTATCTTGCAAGAGGGATATGAGGTAGAAACTCCAAAAGAAAATCTATCCCTCATTCAGCCAAAGGTAAATCTCCCAATATCTGATTGTGATGATTCTAACGATGAGCCTTTGTTTTGTCAGGATAATCCACACGTAAGTCGGTACGAAGATCCTTTTTGGGAAGCCAGTTGCCAAAAGCAATTGGATGAACCAACACACATAATGGAATATCTAAAGGATCTAGTTCCAAAGATGCCAAACTCACGCGACTCCAACTCTCAGTCTGCAAATCAACAAAGTGAGAACCGGAATGGTAAGTGGTACGCTACTCTACCTGGCGGGTCGCACAAAGGTAAATCAACAAATCCAGGTCACCCTTGCTTAATTGCAAGTGAAGGGTGTTTTGTTTCAAACGGGAGTGCTTAAACCCGGAGTCAGGCTCGAGACTCATGACAAAAACAAGCGCTTCTCGGGAGGCAACCCGTGAGTTTTCAAGTTTTTTTAAGTCTTTGGTGTGTTTTTTAGGGTCGTAGAGTGTCTTTTATTGTCTAGGATTGATACCCAAATCGTTTTGGTCAAATTTGAAAAAAGTGGACAGACAGGTTTTCGCTATCGCGAAAAATAATTTTCGAGCCGCGAAACTAGGTATCCGTGAAAAAAAAATCTTCGCGGCGCAAAGCTTAATTCTCGCGAACGCGAAGAGCTAACTATTTAAAAAAAATTAGTTTATTTTTTTTCAAAGCCTATCTAACCCAAAACTCTTTTTCTCTCACCAAAAGTTGATTCTTAATGTTTTTAACTTCCAATCTCTTCAACTTTAAGTGTGGGAAGACTTCGGCTTTTTAAACACTAAGTGATAACCATACTTTGTCTAATTTCTCAAGCATCAGGTATTTACTACACTTTGATGTTCTACATAACTTGCTCGAGATATTGACAACTTATCCCTTAGTTTTTAAAGAAAATTATTTTTGTGCAAAAAAGGGATAAAACAAGTTTTAAGTGTGGGGTTCCATGTGGTAACAATTTTCAAAATCAAATTTTAATGGGTTACCAATTACATATGGTTCAATCACTAAGTATGGGAAAACTCTTTCTCAATAGTTTTGCAGTTGCATGAAACAACATTTCCGTGCAAAGCCCAATAGTCTAAACCTAATGTTTCGAAAGGGAAAGTTGAGACTTTATTTTTAAAGAGAAATTTGACTAATGGTGATTAAGGATTTGGGTTTCACGTGTTGGTTAGGGTGTTCAATAAAGTTTTGAAATAAAGTTTCTGTCCACGTTGTTTTGTAACGCGATTTGACTTGACTTGATTTTTGGTGTATCGTCCTATCTATCTTTTTATTTTGTTTTTATCATTTTTTTTCTTTTAGTGTTTTGTTTGTAGGTTTTGGTGTGGAAGACTCTCGGATTCTCTTATACTTCATGAGCCGTTGTTCAGCTTCAAGTCTTTTAACCCGGGGAGTTTCTGTTTCCCTTTCGCCTCTCTACTTGTTTTTAATTGTTGTTGCATTGAGAACAATGCAAATTTTAAGTGTGGGAAGAGGGTTAAGTAGACTTAACTTGTTTTGATTTCTTAACCCATGAATTAGTTGATCAATATTTTATTTTTATTTTTTTATCTTTCCACATGTGCTTTAATTGTTCTTGCATTGGGGACAATGCAAATCTTAAGTGTGGGAAGGGTGTTAGAGCAAATATTATTGTATCCGAGATCTCAAGATGAGGAAATAATATTCAAGTCAAACATTGTCAAAGGATGGAAGTCAAAGAAGAAAGTCAAGCATCAAAGTCAAAAGTCAAAGTATTAATTAGATTAGTCAAAGTCTTAATTAGAAATGTCAATGTAATTGTTAGTGAGGTCAAAGGTATAAATAGTAAGTGATAAGGAGTGTTAGTAGAAGACTAGATAGAAGGAGCATTATTGTAATATTCATATGTGTGTGTTCTAGAGAGAGAAAGTTGATATTGTATCAATTTGTTCATGAAATGAAGATTTGATTGCTTAATCCATTGTTTCTTGCACTTACAAGTGGTATCAGAGCTATGGCAGAAGATTTGTGCACAATTGGATGAAGATTTGAAGAAATTTGATGAAGAATTGAAGATTTTTTGAAGAAATGGGTTTTATAGATTTTTGTGTAGATTTGTAGATTTTTGTTGTAGATCTTGTAGATTTGTTTGTGTTTTTGTGTTTCTTGTGTGTTTTCTAATCATCTCCAATCACTCTAGATCATAATTGTACTCAAATATGAGTTTTGATTTTTGAAAAGCTTCAAAGTTCATCCATGGAGTTTTTGAGAAAATTTTGAAAATTGGATGAGTTTGATCTATTTTTGGTAAGTGTTGCTTCACAAAAGTTGTTTGTAATCATGAAGTAAGCAACATATTTGAATTTGATCAAATTTGGTGAAGATTTGTGAAAATCGTTCTTGAATTTTTAGTTTGTGTTCTTGAGAGTTTATGAGTGATTGTGTGATTTAGTGTGTTTTTAATTCGTTTTTTAGTGGATTTGTTTCTAAAAAGTGTTTTTGGACATAAATCTACCATTTGTTTTTGGTTTTAGAGGTTATTTTTGTGTTTTTAAAATTTTTGGGTTGAAGGTGTTCTTCATGTTCTTGAAATGTTCATGATGAAGAAGATGAAATTTTTGTGGTTTTGATCCATAATTTTTAGAAAAGTTTGCTAAAAAGTTGTTTGTGGGTGTTTGAAATGTCTCGAGCCTAATTCTGTTAAGTCTCGAGCTTGTGACATCATTTTTGAGGAAACATCTAGTCAAACAAACTTTCAATTGGTCAAACATTGTGGGCTGCATTGTTATTTGAATTCTTTTTAAATGTCTCGAGACTATATGCGTTGAAGTGTGCATGGACTTTTACACGTGATCCATATTTCTTTTAAAGGAAAGAATCCTGATTTCATGTCTCGAGTATATGTGGTCAGATGGTGAATCTTTGATTTTTCCATTTCATTTGCAATTAAAGTAGCATGTCTCGAGTCACATGGGCATACACATATAGACGCCACATGCATACACACTCATACTGATGTAACACACACCACAAACATACCGTATCACATAACACCATTTTTATTAAAAGATCAAGAGTTTTCATTTTCTTTTTCGTGTTAAAACGTTCAAATTTCGGTGTGTTTTTCGGGGATCTTTGTTGATTTTCGAGGACCGTTTCTATTTTTTGTACGTAGTGTGCCGTGAGAGCTATTGAGGAAAATATTTTTCGAAATTTTTTGAGTTTATTTGATAAGGTTTCGAGCGTTCTCAAGTCAAGCCTATGAAACATGTTTCATCATTTTATATGAATTTCGTGACAAACGCTAATTTTGCGGGATGTTTTCGATGCTCGAGATGACTTTGCCGGGAAATGTTTCTATTTTTTAGACATAGAGTGTTGCGAGAACTTTTGAGAAAAGTGATTTTCGGGAACTTTCGAGGTTAACTGATAAGGTTTCAAGCGATCTCAAGTCAAGCCTACAAAAAGAATTTCATCATTTTATGTGAAATTCTTATCAACCGGTCATTTTGCGGGACGATTTCGGTGATCAAAACGATTTTGCCGGGAAATCGTTTTTGATTTTATTGAAAGTTTGACTGATAGAGTATTGTCTCGTAAAATTTTCAGGTCCAATCAGCGAGTTCTCGACGTTGTTCGACGCGCGTTAAAAGTGATACGAGAAACTTTTTTCTCACATTTTTCGAGCTCAATTCGGGACTACCTAGAGACGTTTCGTTCATAGTTCGGTGTTACGGGTTGCTAGAGAAGGAAGTTGGTTATATGTTGGTTTTTGTTTTGTAATTTTTCGGTGTCGTTCGGTAGTGTTTTGTTAAGCTTTTGTAGGTTCCGTTATCTTTTTCGTTAGTTTTATTACATTTTTAGTCCAGTTTCAGTTAAGTCCGTTAGTTTGTTATCTTTCAACTTTTGTCACTTTTAGTACCTGGACTTAAAGTTTCAAAAAGTTTCATTTTCAACCCCTGGACTTTTAAACTTTCAAAGTTTATCATTTTTAGTCCCTGAACTTGAAATTTTTCACATTTTTACACTTGTAGTCCTTGAACTTGTGATTTCAAGTTTGTGAGTCGTTTAAGTTTCATGTTTTGTCGTTTTTAGTCCTTCAAGTTTATTTTTACCCCTTTTTCTTCGAAATTTTTGATTTGTTCAATATAAATCGTTTGTGCACTATTCATACTTCTAATCGAAGTTTCTGTTGACGATCCTTATTATCCTCTGTGCAGATAACAATGGATTCTGATGATGAAATACGGTATGAAAGAGATTGGGATACAACAAAGAGACTTGAACGTGAGAAGGCTGTTCTTACAACGCAGCTTGCAAGAGCAGTTGCTCAATTTAAAGAAAAAGAGCTTCATATGAAAAATCATATCAAAGAACAAGAGCTTCAAATGAAAAATCAGATTAAAGAGAAAGAGCTTCAAATGAAAAATCAGATCAAAGAGAAAGAGCTTGATTTTGAAAAACAGCTTGCAGAGACAAAGCTTCAATGTAAAAAGCAGATTAAGGAATCAAGCAAGATAAATCAATCTAGCATGAGAAATGATAGATCTAGTAGAGAGAGAAAGTAGAGAGAGAAAATGTGAAACTCATATGTCATTAATCTTGAAAGGCTTCACAAAATTGGTGTATCTGAACGGACAATTTTTCTAAACAAACCCAATGCACTCAGAGATTTTTATGATGTTAAATGGGGTTTAGGATATGAGAATCCAAATTTGTTGAAAAAGGCTTTTCAGGAGAAATCTGCATTTTATGATCTTTCAAGTATGTTAATGAGCACCAGATTTCCTTCTTTAAAAGGTTTTGAAATGAAGGAAGAATTCTCAGAAATGCAAGAGATGAAAAAACATGATCCTTTATATTATGATCCTAAATATCATAGGGTCAAGTTTGTATATAATTCAGACACTCTGAGAATCAAATCAAAAGACTCGTCTAATTCTTCTGATTTTCTGGTTTATCCTGATATTAATTCATCTCAAGAATCAGATGTCGAAGCTAAACCTTATGTTCCTACATTGGTTTTAGAAGAGAAGATTGTGGATCTTGAAAATCTTCTCAAAACGACTCAATCTGAGTATGAATCTCTCAAATTCAAAGAAAAGACTGAGCACAATGCTGAAAGAGAGATGCTTCTTGAGCAAATCCAGTCTCTACAACAAGTTGTGCATGAAAGTGAGCATGATCTGGTTAATGAAAGAAACAGGTTTGCAAAAGACAGAGAAGAATATGTTCAAGAGATTTTAGAGCTTCAAAGGACAGTGACCGATCTTCAGAAATTGTTAGAAGACAAAGGTGGACAGGAGAAGAAAAATGTGGAATTAGAGTTTGCGAAAGAAAGGCACATGTTTGAAACAGAAATTGAGAAGCTTACAAAGACTGTTTCTGATCTTCAAAATACTTTAATAGAAGAAAGAAAGGTATTTGATTTGAAAAGTGTTAATCTTTCAAAGAAAATATCTGAGTTAGAGAGGAAGATTATCCTAGATAAGAAGAATTCTTTGAAGAAACCGAGTCTTCGTATTGGGAAATATCAAAATATGATGCATGAATTTGAAGAAGAGATCCAAGTTGTTCACTCAGAGAGGAAAGTTGATGACAAGAAAAGTATTGAGCTTCAAAAGCATATTGTTGACTTACAGAATCAGTTATCTGATGTAAGACATCAATTTAAACAAAAAGAGAAGGTTCTTCGACATGAAAAGACTGTTTTAGAACAGATAATCGCTGAACCTAAAAAGCCAACTCTTGTGGAAACAGATTTTGAGGATCAAAAGGAAGCGTTTAAGGCTGAAATAAGGAAGCTTACAAGCAAGTTATCTGAATTATCGACTGACATCATGAATGAGCAACGAATGCGATCTGATCAACAGAAGAAGCTTAATGATCTTCTTGAAGAGAGAAACAACTTTTCTTCCAAAGTGAAGGAACTTGAGAAGACAATTTTCAAAGCTCATGATTCAAGCTATGTGGATAGTACTTCATGGAGTAATATCAACTCAAGTTGTCAGATTCGTACTTCAAATCTCTTCTATGATCGTCGTGTTGATTATTCAGGTAATCATCGTTTTTCAAATAGTAAGTTTGTTTGGCAAGCCAAGGGATCTAATGCAAAGGTAAATCATACAAAATCTTTTGCTTCAGAATCGACAGTTCATAAGAACAAATTTTTTCATGATACATCTTTTGGTAAGTCTCAGTTAGTTTATTCTAGAAGTAAACTTCTTAGTCTTTCCAACAGAACATCATATGGTTCTTACTCTCCAAGAAATGATCTTGTATGTGACGATTATATCGATGATAGATTTGGGATTTACAAGATTTCTTCTTATAAATCAAATGCATCTAACATTCGAGGATCTACATTCAAGTGGATACCAAAATCTTTCTTGTCTTGATTTTGCAGGTTAATGGCTCCTAAATAATTCAGTTCAGGACCTGATCTTCAATTATTGGTGGCTCTTGAATAACTCAGTTCAGGACCCGTACTTCATTATATGCGCTTCAATGTAAGTATCCCTCTAAACTCTTAGTTTAGAACTTGACCTTAACTGTCTTTAACCGTGGTATTCATCATGAGGAACTTACTTGTGTTAGTTTCTTTCTGATTCTGAATCGTTCAAGAATTGCCACGTGTTATAAATTTCTTGTCATAGTTATTTCCACATCTCCAATATTCGTTGTTATTATTCGGTGGAAATACACTCGCTTGAATTCCAATTTGATTTCAATGCACGTTATTTCATTACAATGATTCAATTCTTATTCAGATTATTAATTGTGAATTGTTCTTCACAATTAAACTTTCTAATCATTGATTCATTTATTGAATACACTGTGCTTACTGAGTCTATCTGTTTAGCGCTTGAATTTTGTTCTTTGGAATTCACGATCAAGATCTTTGATTTCTACAATCAATCATCACTTGTTAGAGCATTTGAATGAATTTCTTCAACATCTGATCTCATCAACAAATGTTCCCCATTTCTGTTCAACATTTGTTCCCCATATACATATTGTATCACATATGAATCACCATCATATCACGTTTCCGTATGAATATACTCAAAGTTTCAACGAATATCATTTCATGATATCAACTTATGTGTGATAGGATATAGAAGTTTCTATGATCAATCCAGAGCCGGAGGATCTACCCAAGAAACATATCCCTAGGTTAGACCTAGTTTGTGAGGGTGTGAATGAGGTAAAATGTACGAGAGCTTGAGTGTAGGGGGAGTTAAAAGAAAATGGTGAGTGTGAGACAGGATCAAAAAGAATAAAAGAAGATCCTTCCCAAATCTATACAGTTATCCGGGTAACCACATCATCTATTCATTCTCGATTCTTTGGAGATGAATATTGAATCAAGACATGGACCCAGTGTCGATAACTTGTGTCACCCCACCAAGCTACTCAAATATCTCTTAAAAGATGTTTGTTTCAATTTCTCACGGAGAATTAGCACATCATCTATCTAATCTTCACTCGGAAGATTTAGATATTGAAACAAGGAAGACATCCTCTCCGGTCTCCGAACTTCATATTCTATGCACAAGGGTCATTGATTTTCAATCTGCGTCCCAGGTTGAATCAATATTTGAGCCTAATTGATATGATGATATTTCTTTGACACTTGCACGAGTCTTTGTGATTCCAATTGCATATCTTTGTGATATTGCCGGAACAGTCTGAGAACTTAGTTTTATAACTTTGATTCAGTGATGACTGGAAGTCCTATCAGTGCTACCCTGTTGCCAACACTGAAAATAGGCCACACAATTCTATGAGTTGTTGTGTCAATAGTTGCTACATGTGCTTCTATGTTAGCCGATTACCTATCATTTGAGGGGGAGCAACTTGAGCTGGATTTGAGGGGGAGCACTCTGATATGAATGAGATATTTGATGATGACGTCTTTGATTGTTCATGATGCTCAGGATTCTCCTAATCATCATGAGGGGGAGAAGTTTCATCAAAGACATATGCGAAGACACAATGAAGGTATAGGAACTATGTGTAAGAGTTCAAAATGATATATGTTGAAGAGTTCAAGATATCAAGTATTGTTGATTGAAGATTTCAAGATGTTTGGGTAAATCAAGTATCAATGTTGATAGTGATACAAGTGTTGATATTTCATGAAGAAAAAGATGATAGTGTCAAGAGTTGAAGATGAAAACATTTGAAGAACATTCTGATGGTGGATTGAGAGGAAATATGAATGAAGAGGAATAATTGATAAAGTGTTTGAAAGAAGAAAGCAAGAGTTAAGGGGGAGCTAAAGAGAATTCTGAATTTGAATCTTTTGAATCTGAGGTTGAAAAGCCTTGGATTTAAAGGTTGATATCAAGTTGTGAAGATTGATGAGAATGTTGGATTGGTCAAGGATATCAAAGTTGGTTAAGAAGCTTGACAGTGTAGTGGATTGATTCAAGTGATCTACAATGTTTTTGATTCAAGAGAAGAATTATGCTTTTCTAAAAGACGAGTTCATGTTTGAAGACTTTGCTCTGAAGATGATGCTTGCATAAATGGGGAGATTGTTTGGTGTATGGCTTTTGTAATTGGAGAAAGTTTGTTTGACTTGAAGACAGAAGATCGTTAAAGCTGAAGCTCATTTTGAAGAGTGATCTCGAATACAAAGGGGGAGATTGTTAGAGCAAATATTATTGTATCCGAGATCTCAAGATGAGGAAATAATATTCAAGTCAAACATTGTCAAAGGATGGAAGTCAAAGAAGAAAGTCAAGCATCAAAGTCAAAAGTCAAAGTATTAATTAGATTAGTCAAAGTCTTAATTAGAAATGTCAATGTAATTGTTAGTGAGGTCAAAGGTATAAATAGTAAGTGATAAGGAGTGTTAGTAGAAGACTAGATAGAAGGAGCATTATTGTAATATTCATATGTGTGTGTTCTAGAGAGAGAAAGTTGATATTGTATCAATTTGTTCATGAAATGAAGATTTGATTGCTTAATCCATTGTTTCTTGCACTTACAAAGGGGTTAAATAAACTTTTGTTTGTTTGTCTTTATTGTGCTTAATTGCTTATCTTGGTATGATTTGAATTATATGACATAGTTTTTTCGAAATCCATGATCCTTTTAAAATTTTTGTGGAAGTTAAAAGAGTCTTGCATTTAGGAGGACACTTTTAGAGTTTTTATGAGTTTGAAAAGTCATGTGTATGCTAATTGCCATGAGTGATCCTTACCCTTTCCATGAGAGATTGAGCCTTTATTGCATATATTTTATTCATTTCGTGAGGATACCGACTTTGAACCAAGTAGACCTTGTCACTTTGAATGCTTGTCGAGACCACATAAGGAAAGTATGTCACCATTGCACTGATAGAGGCCTTCGTTTCAAACCCAATTTTTAGCTTTCGTTTCCGTTAGATAATCTCATTATAAGGTTATCTAATTTACCTTAGCCCTTATTCTATAAGTACTCACCTATAGTACTTTATCCCCTGAAACCCCTTTTGAGCGTTAGCCTTTCATTTATTTACCCAATTCACCATATATCCCTTAGCCTATTTTTTTTATCTATCTTTTGGCCGTAGCTTAAATTTGGAAGCTTTTCATGTTTTTGATCCATTTTATGCACTCTGACAAATAGAGAAAGGGATTGAGAAAAGTTTGGAGGTTGAAAAGAAAAAAAAGGGAAGAAAAAAAAAGAAAAAGAAAAAGAAAAAAAATAGTCAAAAAAATCCCGACTCAAAAAGAAAAGAAAAATAAAAAGAGTCGATGTGCGAAAAAAAAAATAGAAAAATATCGAGCCACAAATAAGTAATATGCTTAGGCCGATACAAGTAGTCATCCCGAGCTCTAAAAGAAATTCCAAAAGTCAGGTGTTGTAAATTTGGATCTTGAACTGATTGGTTTTCAGGTTTTTGCTACAACCCTTAGTCACTTATATATATCCTTTATCCTACCCTTTACCCTTAGCCTAACATTACAACCCTAAAGTCCTTTTGACGGTTGACAACTTTTCAGTGGTAGAGATAAGATTTGGTGACAAGCCTATGCGTTGGTAAGAGATCGAGTATCATGTGATCACTTTATATAACATATTACCCCTTGAGAGATACATGATACGCGTTGCGTATTTGTATAAAAGTCGCTTTATTTTACATCTTTTTAGCTTAGATTTTTATATTTATCCCACAACTTGAGTCATTTTAGTATCTTATTTTCATTTTATTCAATGCATGAAGTTAAGGAGCGTTTTACCTATTTTTAGCTTAATTATTGGACTTATATATATCTCTTTTGTGTGCAGATACCAATGCTACATGAATGCTACAGCATTAAGGACTGGACAGCTCAAGTGTTGAAGCTCTTTCGGATCACAAATATTGCTAGGAGCAGATCAAAAATTGTCACATCCCGTTTATTATTTTTATTATTATTATTGTTAGTATTATTATTATTGTTATATTATTATTATTATTATTAGGGTTTAGGTTAGTGGGTTTCTTGAGAGTCAAGTAAAGGGAGGGAGAGGCCCACTTAGTTTGTTTAAAACCCTAGAACTACAACCTCCTCCTTGTATTACTTGAAGCATAAGAAAAGAAGGAGAGGTTGAGAGAGAGAGGGAAACCGGCTGAAAGAGAGGGAGAGTCGCGAGGAAGGAATCGCCGGAGTGGGTGAGTTAGCGTCGCCATCGTTGAAAGGTAAACCTCGCACACGTTGGGTCGGATAGACGTCTTGCGGCCGTCGCCGGTTTTAGCCGGTGACGGTGGGCTGTAGGATGTTGTTCGGTCGTCGGCGATGACTGGTAGTCGGGCGGCGGTGGCTATACACGCCGCCGCTGCCGTTTGGCGTCGAGTGGTGGCGGTGGTTGATCACACCGCCGCTGCTGCCTTCTGTGGAGTTCGATCGACGGTGGTGGTGGTCTACGACCGCTGCTGCCGTCGCCTGGTGGTGGGTCGCGGTGGTGGTGGTCCCGTGTGTGTGTGTGCGTTTGGCCGGCGATGGTGGTGGTGATCCACATCCGTCGCCGCTGCCTCCTTGGTCAATGAGCGGCCGGCGGGGGTAGTGGTAATCCACAGCCGCCACCATGGCTGTCGTGGGTGATGGGTGATCGTCCGGGCGGCGGTGGCGGTTAACGCCGCCGTTGCTGCCGTATGTGATGTAGAGGACGCACCAGGGGCGTCTTCGCGCCGCGAGGCGGTTGTGCGTAGAAACCCTCGCGTCGCGAGGGTGTTACGGTGATGGTCGCGCCGCGAAAGCAGCAGCTCGCGCCGCGAGTGGCGGTGGCAGGTTCTTGCTGCTGCTGCCGTCGTGGGGGCTGTCCGGTGCCGCCCTCGCTACCATTTCCAGTTTATTTACTAGTTAGATCAAACTAAGTGGTTATGGGTCGATGGATTTATGTATGAATGTGTACACATGTACACACGTGTTATTACAGAGTTGCGGGAAAGGTTCGAATTGTGGTTGCGTTTGTGATTTGTACGTGACAGGTGAGTGGGTTTTACATGCCTTGTGTTATAATTAATATGTATGTATATATTAATGATGATGTGTTGCGATGGGCCGGGTTGCGGGATGACCCGAAGAGTGGGAAACCACTAAGGCCGGATTGCGGGATGGTCCGGTGAACGGGAAACCGTTAAGATGTAATTGATGTGGATGTATGTATATATATGTGTGTTAATTGTGATATCTTGTGTGTGAAACGTACTCACTAAGCGGTTGAGCTTACCCCTCATTTAATTCTTCTTTTAGGTACGAGTTCGGGGGTTGATAAAGGCAAAGCTCCGGCTTGAGGGCTCCGGCTAGACGGCATTCCGATCCGATTGATGATTTTTCCTATCTCGTTGTTTTGTTAGCACTTTGGATGATATCTTTACTTAACTTGAGAATTTTTGAAAAACTACTTATTTAATAATTTAAGCAAAGGTTTCTTTTTCTTCTAATCTATCATTTAATAATTAAAATGGGATTTGGGCGTTACAACTTGGTATCAGATCCTAGGTTTAAGAGAATCAGCACGCACACTTGCGAGTGTGTGTGTGGTTGGACTTAAACTAGGCGATTTTGGGAACAATCGGTTAAGATCGGAATGGCCAGTGGAACCGTCAAAACGGAGGTGAGCATTAGTACCTTTAATATTGTTATATGCACGCATGTTGTAGTAGTTTTATTTGTTGACACATGCATAATTGCATAATTGTATGTGGATTTGATGAGGATGGAATATATGTGATGATGAGTTGTATTTATGATTTTTTTTAATCAATAGGTTGAGGTCTAAGTAGGACGGTATCAAAACCAAACGTAAACACCTTGGTACGTTGAGGATGGATTATCGGGCATGTTCTTGTTTGATTGTTGCCCGGTGATCTTTTTCCAGCTATCATGAATGGTTGGTTATAGTAATACGGCGCCAATAATAGTGTTACTATAAACACCTGTGTAGTGTTGGATTTGATTAAGTTCTGGGGGCCTTAACTCATTAACGACGGTTAGGGATGAGCATGCTTATGGTATTACGACTATATGTGGCTAACTGTTGTGTGTAATGCCTGTATATGTGAACTAGTCTGTATTTAGCATGCGCTGTAAGGACTAGCATTAGGGTTGGCATGAGCACTAGTAGTAGGGATGCGTATAAGCACCTTAGTGATATATAGAACTGCTTCGTTTTAGTTGTAAACTAAGATGTTTTAAACCTTCAGAATGGTGCAAACTAGAAGCCAGTTGGATGATGGTGATGCTGGGCAGTCGGATCAGATTGCTGCTCAGATCATTGAGACTTTGCAGCAAATGTTGCCGGGACTATTTAACCAAATGAGGGACGAGCTAGTTCAGACTATGGATCAGCGTATCGATGCGGCCCTCACGGCCCGTAACTCGGGATCTGGGAGCACGGGCCAGTCTCAAACTCACGGGATCACTTTCAAGGACTTTATGGCGTGCCAACCGCCATTCTTCGAAGGGAAAAAGGACCCCGTGGCTTGCTACCGCTGGTACTCGGCGATTGAGGGGGCGTTTCGCACTTGTGGGTGCCCGGAGGGATCAAAGGTTCTGTTCGCTGTGAACCTTCTTCGCGGAGCAGGAAAGGATTGGTGGGACTTGGTTCTCAAGAAGTATACAGAGGTGCAGATCACAGCTTTGACCTGGGAGGAATTTCGGGCTCTGTTTGATGAGGAGTTTCCTCCTTGCATTGAGAAGGAACGAATAGCAGCTGAGTTCCTGAAGCTGACCCAGACGACCGAGTCAGTGAACGAGATTACCGCACAGTTTCTGGTGAAGCTGTTGTTCGTACCGGGCTACGCGAATGATGAGTCGCTGAAGATGGCTCGCTATTTGGGGGTACTGAAGCCGGAGATTAAGGGAGCGGTGGCTACGGGAAGGTGCAAGACCTTCAGCGACATGACGGAGGTAGCTAGGGCTCAGGAGCTAATTCTAGAGGAGCGTCAGCAGGGAAAGAGGAAGGCAGAGGATCAGCCGGCACCGACGAAGAAGTTCAAGGGGGCAAGGAACGACAATAGGAGTGGGACCTCGAGTTATCCCAAGTGCGGACGGTATCACCGGGGGGAGTGTAGGCCGCGGGAGTTGTCATGCTATAAGTGTGGCAAGGCAGGTCATCTTAGTCGAGACTGCAAGGAGACTGCGAAGATCTGCTTCCATTGCTACCAGCCCGGGCATATCAAGCCCGACTGCACCCAGCTGAAGAAGGCGCCAACTCTGGCCGCGGCACCGGCGACACTCATGATTACTGACGGCACCACCAAAGGGAAGAGCGGAGCTACTACCACCCGTGGGCGAGCCTTTCAGATGACTGCTGAGGAGGCACAGACGGCACCTGACGTGATTACAGGTTTTTCCTTGTCATGTTTTATATAGTTATCGATTGTAGTCTACCTTGTTAGTAATGTGAATAGTATGCCTGCTATTAAACGTGTATTTTAGGCGTTTTTCCTGTCAACTCGAAACCGGCCTTAGTGCTTTTCGACACGGGGCCACGTGGTCCTATGTGTCGCATAGGTTCTGTAAGGATTTTCAGATCGAGCTCGGCAATCTGGATAGTCCTTTGGCGATCGATGTAGCCGCAGAGGAAGTGCAAGTGGTCGAGCATGTGTACCGGGGTGTAGCATTGACATCTTCGGAGTTTGGTTCAGTATTATCCTCATCCCCATTCCATGAACGGAGTAGACGTGGTGGTCGGGATTGACTGGATGTTTCCAAACCGGGCGACAACGGATGTTGCGGGGCAGCTGGTACGCATCCAGAATCCAAGTGGGGGAGAGCTGGTGGTATACGGCAAGGGGAGAAGAGTGTCCACATCTTTCTGTTCTGTCGCGAAGGCACGGAAGTACATCCAGCGGGGGTGTGCAGGTTTCTTGGTTTATGCGATGGCGGATCAGACGGAGGAAGGAAAGCTGTCGGTAGCAGATGTGGCAGCTGTCAGCGAGTTCCCAGATGTATTCCCAGAGGATCTGCCTGGCCTTCCGCCTGATAGGCAGATCGAGTTCGGCATCGACTTGGTGCCCGGAGCGGCTCCGATTGCGCGAGCTCCCTATCGTCTGGCTCCGTCGGAGCTTCAGGAGTTGTCTGAGCAGTTGCAGGAGCTCTCGGGGAAGGGGTTTATTCGCCCGAGTAGCTCAGCGTGGGGAGCACCGATCTTGTTTGTAAAGAAGAAAGACGGGAGTCATCGTATGTGCATTGATTACCGGGGGCTCAACAAGGTAACCATCAAGAATAGGTACCCTCTACCTAGGATTGATGACTTGTTTGACCAGCTTCAGGGGGCGTCGTGGTTTTCTAAGACCGATCTCCGGTCAGGGTATCACCAGCTGAAGGTGAAGGAAGCGGACGTTCATAAGACCGTTTTCCAAATCCGCTACGGCCACTTTGAGTTTTTGGTAATGCCGTTCGGACTTACCAATGCTCCAGCCGCTTTCATGGACCTTATGAACCGTGTCTGTCGGCCGATGCTCGATCGGTCCGTGATTGTCTTCATTGATGATATCTTGATCTACTCAAAGTCAAGGGAGGAGCACGTCGTGCATCTGCGGGAGGTGCTTGAGGTTCTGAGGAGGGAGCGTCTCTATGCTAAATTCTCAAAATGCGCTTTCTGGTTGCAAGAGGTTCAGTTCTTGGGCCACATTGTTAATCGGGAGGGCATCAAGGTGGACCCGGCGAAGATTGAGACAGTTATGAACTGGGAGGTTCCGAAGGCACCAACCGAGATCCGGAGTTTCCTGGGGTTGACCGGCTACCACCGACGGTTCATCCAGGATTTCTCTAAGATTGCAGTACCGTTGACGCGATTGACGAAGAAGAGTGAGCCGTACGTTTGGGGATCTGAGCAGCAGGTGGTATTCGACACGTTGAGGCGGAAGCTGTGTGAGGCACTGGTTCTGACTCTACCAGAGGGGGTGGAAGATATGACGGTCTACTGTGACGCATCTCGGCTGGGTTTGGGGTGTGTGTTGATGCAGCGGGGTCGAATGATAGCCTACGCTTCGAGGCAGCTAAAGCCTCACGAGGCTAACTATCCCATGCACGATCTTGAGCTTGCGGCGGTGGTCTTTGCCCTTAAAATATGGAGACAATATTTGTATGGGGTGAAGTGCACCATTTTTACGGATCACCGGAGCTTGAGATACTTCTTGGAGCAGCCGAATTTGAATATGCGACAGCGGAGGTGGCTTGACGTGGTCAAGGACTACGATTGCGAGATTCTTTATCATCCAGGCAAGGCCAACGTGGTTGCCGATGTCTTGAGTAGGAAGACGGAGCACACACCGCTTCGGATCTCACATCTGAAAATAGAAGTGACTACCTCCTTTGTGGATATGGTTCTGCGGGCACAGGAGGAGGCAAGTCGGGAGGAGAACCAGAACGGAGAGCGGATTCGGGGACAGATGGCCGCATTGGTCAGGGATAGTCGGGGGTTGCTGACTAGGTTCGGTCGAGTATGGGTTCCTCGTGCGGGCGCGGCACGGCAGACCTTATTAGAGGAAGCCCATAAGTCCAAATTCTCAATTCATCCAGGAGCTAATAAGATGTATCGGGATCTGCGGACTGGTTATTGGTGGTCGGGGATGAAGAGAGATGTTGCTCGGTTTGTGGAGTCGTGTTTGAGCTGCTTGAAGGTCAAGGCTGAGCATCAGAAGCCTTACGGCAAGATGCAACCTCTGGAGATTCCCGAGTGGAAGTGGGAGAACATCACCATGGATCTGATCACCAAGCTTCCGAAAACCCCTCGGAAGTTTGATGCGATTTGGGTCATAGTGGATCGGTTGACCAAGAGTGCTCTCTTCCTTGCTATTCGAGAGAGTTCGACCGCGGAGCAGTTGGCAGAGATCTATGTGAAGGAGGTGGTGTCGAGGCATGGAGTGCCAGTATCGATTATTTCGGATAGGGACGTGTGCTTTACTTCTCGGTTTTGGGAGAGGTTTCATTCGGAGTTGGGTACTAGGTTACATTTTAGCACCGCGTACCACCCTCAGACGGACGGTCAGAGTGAGCGTACAATTCAGACCTTGGAGGATATGCTTCGAGCTTGTGTTTTGGACTTCGGAGGCAGTTGGGATACGTATCTGCCCTTGGCGGAATTTTCGTATAACAACAGTTACCATTCGAGCATTGGGATGCCACCTTTTGAGATGCTCTATGGGAGGAGGTGTCGTACCCCCATCTGTTGGGGCGAGGTCGGACAGCGTGTTCTCGGTAGCACCGAGGTGGTTCAGAGGACCACCGAGGATATTCAGAGAATTCGGGAGCGGTTGCGGACAGCTCAGAGCCGACAGAAAAGCTATGCGGATCGGCGGAGGTCGAACTTGGAGTTTCAGGTGGGAGACTGAGTACTACTCAAGGTTTCCCCTTGGAAGGGCGTGAGCCGGTTCCGGAAAAGAGGCAAGCTTGGGTCTCGTTACATCGGACCATTCACGGTCCTCGCGCGTGTTGGGAAGGTGGCTTATCGTTTGGAGCTGCCTGCGGTGCTGGGTCAGATCCACAGCACGTTTCGCAGTTGCGCAAGTGTCTCGCCGACGAGACGGCGCACATTCCTTTGGACGATATTCAAGTGGACGAGAGTCTGAATTATGTCGAGAGGCCGGTAGCGGTGTTGGATCGGAAGGTGAAAAGGTTGCGGAGCAAGGAGATCGGAATCGTAAAGGTGCAGTGGCAGCATCGGAAGGGTTCTGAGTGGACTTGGGAGCCGGAAGCTGAAATGCGAGAGCATTACCCGGAGCTCTTCTCGGACTGATTTCGGGGACGAAATCCTTGTAAGTGGGGGAGAGTTGTCACATCCCGTTTATTATTATTATTATTGTTGTTAGTATTATTATTATTGTTATTATTATTATTATTATTATTAGGGTTTAGGTTAGTGGGTTTCTTGAGAGTCAAGTAAAGGGAGGGAGAGGCCCACTTAGCTTGTTTAAAACCCTAGAACTACAACCTCCTCCTTGTATTACTTGAAGCATAAGAAAAGAAGGAGAGGTTGAGAGAGAGAGAGAGAGAGGGAAACCGGCTGAAAGAGAAGGAGAGTCGCGAGGAAGGAATCGTCGGAGTGGGTGAGTTAGCGTCGCCATCGTTGAAAGGTAAACCTCGCACTCGTTGTTAACTATGTTCGCTTCGTTTTGGGTCGGATAGACGTCTTGCGGCCGTCGCCGGTTTTAGCCGGTGACGGTGGGCTGTAGGATGTTGTTCTGTCGTCGGCGACGGCTAGTAGTCGGGCGGCGGTGGCTATACAAGCCGCTGCTGCCGTTTGGCGTCGAGTGGTGGCGGTGTTTGATCACGCCGCCGCTGCTGCCTTCTGTGGAGTTCGATCGACGGTGGTGGTGGTCTACGACCACTGCTGCCGTCGCCTGGTGGTGGGTCGCGGTGGTAGTGGTCCCGTGTGTATGTGTGCGTTTGGCCGGCGATGGTGGTGGTGATCCACACCCGTCGCCGCTGCCTCCTTGGTCAATGAGCGGCCGGAGGGGGTAGTGGTAATCCACAGCCGCCACCGTGGCTGTCGTGGGTGATGGGTGATCGGCCTGGCGGCGGTGGCAGTTAACGCCGCCGTTGCTGCCGTATGTGATGTAGAGGACGCACCAGGGGGGGGTCTTCGCGCCGCGAGGCGGTTGTGCGTAGAAACCCTCGTGCCGCGAGGGTGTTACGGTGATGGTCGCGCCGCGAAAGCAGCAGCTCGCGCCGCGAGTGGCGGTGGCAGGTTCTTGCTGCTGCTGCCGTCGTGGGGGCTGTCCGGTGCCGCCCTCGCTACCATTTCCAGTTTATTTACTAGTTAGATCAAACTAAGTGGCTATGGGTCGATGGATTGATGTATGAATGTGTACACATGTACACACGTGTTATTTCAGAGTTGCGGGAAAGGTTCGAATTGTGGTTGCGTTTGTGATTTGTACGTGACAGGTGAGTGGGTTTTACATGCAATGTGTTATAATTAATATGTATGTATATATTAATGATGATGTGTTGCGATGGACCGGGTTGCGGGATGACCCGAAGAGTGGGAAACCACTAAGGCCGGATTGCGGGATGGTCCGGTGAACGGGAAACCGTTAAGATGTAATTGATGTGGATGTATGTATATATATGTGTGTTAATTGTGATATCTTGTGTGTGAAACGTACTCACTAAGCGGTTGAGCTTACCCCTCATTTAATTCTTCTTTTAGGTACGAGTTCGGGGGTTGATAAAGGCAAAGCTCCGGCTTGAGGGCTCCGGCTAGACGGCATTCCGATCCGATTGATGATTTTTCCTATCTCGTTGTTTTGTTAGCACTTTGGATGATATCTTTACTTAACTTGAGAATTTTTGAAAAACTACTTATTTAATAATTTAAGCAAAGGTTTCTTTTTCTTCTAATCTATCATTTAATAATTAAAATGGGATTTGGGCGTTACAACTTGGTATCAGATTCTAGGTTTAAGAGAATCAGCACGCACACTTGCGAGTGTGTGTGTGGTTGGACTTAAACTAGGCGATTTTGGGAACAATCGGTTAAGATCGGAATGGCCATTGGAACCGTCAAGACGGAGGTGAGCATTAGTACCTTTAAGTTCGAAGAAACAAGTAGTATTAGTAGTAGTTGTAGTAGTTATAATTAAAGTTTATTTTAGGAAATATTTTGGAAAACAAATACTCTCTTACTTTTACAAGTCTTGCACTTTATTTCTTTTATTTACTTGCACTTTAATTTTAGTCATTTACATCAAGTCATTTACTTATCGCAATTTATTTTCTGCATTTTTTTATCGCTCTTTAATTTACGCAATTTACTTTCATGTCATTTATGATTACCGCAATTTACTTTAGAGTAATGAGTAGCTAATCTCTTTAGCTTGGGTGTTAGACCATAAAAGTGAGGTTTTAAATCACAGGAAGGTGGACATTGTTTCTCAATGATAACGTTCCACCATTTTATTCCAAGTTTTATAAAAAGACCGAAACACTTCTTGACGACATGATCACTTGAAAAGTGTTAAAGTACCGATGGATTCAGACATGAACCATTTGATTGCATGTCATGGCGAATGATATGGGAAGTAGTCTAGACATAGATGCTAACTTTGTTATTTCAAAATGAAAATCTCGATGAGTTGGACACTAGTCAAGGTGTTAAACTGTAGTGGTTTAGATATAAGTCTCTTAAAACAATCCAACTTGAATGATATGGGAATCGGCCCGATAGGGTGATTTTTAACAAAGACATTTGTTTATCCATATATTTTGAAAGCACCGTTTGTCACCAATCACAGGTCCGGATACCATGCAGACATGTGGGTTGAAAGCCAAATAATGGTACAATGGTGAGAATTCGGAAGGATCCATTCAAAGTAGATGGTGAAACAAATTGTTGATAAACTAATAATGCTACTCATTGTTGTAGTATTTGCCCACCGGAATTTGCATTTATTTCCCACTTAAAAGTCTTACACCCTTTCTTTCTTTATTATCTGTTAAGTCACCAATCACCTAATCAATCAATCATTCCTCAAATTCGCCATCTGAAGTTAGCTTTTCAACTCAAGATCTTACAACTAAAGATACCTATCCCTGTGGAATACGATACTTGGTTCTTACCATTTTATTACTTGAAAGACGATATTATATCTCATTGTATACTTGCTCTGAGGTATAATTAGTCCGTGAGTGTGAAACAAAATAGCTCATCAATACACATTATCAAAAGTGAGGGTAAAAGATTGAACATGACTTTGATGACTTGTGTCTGAATTGTGCTTGATTTCTTGCGACTATCCTTGTTCTTTCAAAGCATGATCATAGATGGAGGATAATTTTGTCGTTATTCTTCTTATTTTATCAGATGTTTGCTTGAGGACAAGCAAATATTAAATGTGGGAATTTGATAACTCCAAAATTATACATGTTTTACTCGTGCTAGTTCCCCACTTTTGTTTATGTTTTAGGCCTATTTTGGACTTGATTGCTACTAAAAGGATGTGAATTGTAATTTCAGGGGAATTTGGGGGTGAAATGCAAAAAGTATCAAAAAGAGGGTAAAAAGCCTCAAAAGTGGATACTTTGTGAAGAAATGGAAAAATCAATTATTTGGTTTCCATGTGTATGCTTTTCTTCCCTTCCAAGTTAATGGCTTCCCTCAAATGATTCCGGAATGTTCCAGATTTCTCCGCCAGAAGATGACTTCCTCCCAAAGCAAAGATCTTTATCAGATATGGAAAACAAGATTTTGGAAGATTTAGCTACCGTTTCGCGCCGCTAAAGAAGATTTCGCGCCGCTAAGATCGATTAATGGAAAATTCTGGAAGATTGAGTTACCTGTTTAGCGCCAGCGAACCTGCCGTTTCGCAATCGCTAAACAGGTATGCCGAATTTTATTATAAATTAAGGCCTTGGGTTATCAGTTCCATCCAACTTCATTCTACAATTCTCTCATAATTAGTCTAGGTCAGTAGTTAAATGGGAGCCACTTAGGGTTTCCAACCCGAGAAGATGGAGGCTCGATGATCGACATTCGGAGGAGACGGTTCGAGAGGATGTTACGCCAAATCTACCGGTCTTTAGTATGGTTTGGTTTTTCATCTACAATTAGCATGTCTATGTGTTAGTTTCTCATTGTGTTACATTATGGTGGATAATGATTTGAATTTATGGTTTTAATAATTAGATTTATGGTTTATTGAATATTTATCTGTTGGTTCCTATTTTGATGTTTTAACTGTGGTTACTTGAAGTCGTTGGTTGGGATTGTGTTTGTTAATTGACAACTAATGAATGTGATTCTTACCTCTCTTACCTTTCAATCCGGTGACGCGGGGAGACGTGGTGAGTAGTTTTGATCGGACCTAGAGTAGACTAGATTGTAGAGTTCCACGGTTGACATTGATTAGGGTGACTTTTACTAGATTTGTCTGACAACCAAGTCCTTGTAATTGGGCCGGGAGATCAACCTGGTTGACAACCTCAGATACGTATGTTAGGGTGCTTTATGCTTAATTTCCTACAATAACCATTGAATCTATGTTTTTGGTAATCATCTGAAAAAGTGTCTTAAATTATCATAATGAATGCAATTGTCTCCGATGTTTGCTTGATTATCAGTTTTCCACGTCTTGGTTAGGTTTAGATTTTAATTGTTTTCATCTTTCATAATACTTTTCCAAAAGCAAAACCCCCTTTTTCTAGATTAATTAATTAATACTTTAGTTGACATCTAGCTTAACTGTTCCCAGTGGTAAGAACGATACCTGGTACTTTCCTACGCTATATTACTCACGATCGGGTACGATTGCCTGTGAATGTGATAATACTAGTTGGGTAAATAAAGGGTTAAAACTTGTGTCGCTTTTTATATATAATATTTACCGCATCAATAGTCAACCGACCGAGTGTTCTAACGAGCCAACTACTCTCCACACTGACTCTACAGGTCTACAGATTTAACTAACCTATAGTGCAAACCGACTCCAAACCAACTCTATAGGCTAAACTCAACCCATAGTGAACCCAACCACGCAACCAACCCTTTCCAAAACCTCGGGATGCCTCAAAATCCTGTCAAGAGTCAAATCCGAACGAAAACTATAAACACGACTTTTAGAACTCGAGACGTACGATTTTCAGCATTTTACACTTTTAAAGATCGAGCGGTTTAACATATTTACAACAGGTTTTAGAAAAAACATATCTAAATAAAAGTTTTGGATCAACGTCTTAAGATTCCAACGAATCAAGAATGGACTGAATCGGGTTTGAAACGAGTCTTGTGCGAATTTTTGAAAATGGTTGCGCTGTTTTCGTCTAAAACAGGAGTTGTTTCGGAAAACTCAGATTTTGGACACTTTAGCATAAAAATTTCAGGTTGTTCGTGTGACAATAAATTGTAGTAGATGTCTTGGGGTTTTTAAAAAAACATATCGTATGTATAAATCCGATAAACGTGCGACGAGTTATGAACTTTACAAGTAAGACATAATTTTCAGAATTTATTTCTGCAGCTTATAATTATAATAAGATGTTTCTAAAACAAGACGTCTCCGAGAATATAACCGACCCAACGAGCAACTAAAATGAATAAAACACGTTTTGATTTTGACGGAATAAAACACATTGAGCACGAAACGAGTGGATCGAATGACACGAAAGAACGCTTAAGAAGTCCGTATACATATGTAACAAATCCCATAAATGCAAACATAATTTTACAATTGAACAAACACAACGAACGACAAGGAATTCGTACCGATGCTCATAACCCACCGAGTGTAAGTAAGCAGTCTATTTACACAGCCTTATTAGTTCCTATCAGTCAACCAATTCCTATGGCCACTACTCCGAACATCCAAACAAGGGCCACTTTAGAAACATGCCTAACACAAGGCAATACTAGAATTTACAACAAGAGTGTCCGCCTACACTCACTACTCAATACCAAGGTTCTTGCAACTTCCAGTCATTAGTTCGCACACAACTCTATAGACTAGATCTCTTACTCTACTCATATAAGTACAACATGCATCAATTAACCTCACTCAATCACCAATAACTAGAGCGTCTCACTACACTCTCCTATCATAAGTAATGCTCAGGCAAGATCCAATTACTAGTCAATAGTGCGTGTGCAAACCTAAAAACTAGATCACAACTTTATCAATTCGTACCCAGAACAACACAGTTGACCTCATGGTCATACACCCAATCACAGCTATCCAATCCCCAAACATAGTCCATTTCTCGAGATTCCCAAGATTTATCCAATTCCTAGCCCATACAGGCGTTTATAGTAGTACTATTATTTGGTCCCGTACTACTATAACCAACCGGTAATGATAATTGATTCGGGGTCACTAGCCAACAACCAAACAAGGACATGCCTAGCAATCCCTTACCAAATTATCATCGTATGAACTGGGTCTTGGTACCTGTAACACCCGTGTTTTTGGATAAGACGATTTCGGGTTTGGGTAGAAGATAACCTTTTAAGAAAATGTGATAAATAGCATTTTAGATCAAATCCTAGATTTTATAGTATAGTGGGATGGGGAATTGAATTAAAAATCCAACGGTTTTTTCGGAATCGAAATCGGAGCTATAACGAAGAAGTTATGACCGAAACAAGTTTCACCCAAAAACACCCAGATGGCTAGCGATCGCTAGGCATCAGGCTAGCGATCGCTAGGCAAAGTTTTCGTGGGTTCTGTTGGAGCTCACTATCACATCTTGATCGCTAGGCCTTCCCTCACAGAGCTAGCGATCGCTAGCACTTACACCTAGCGATCGCTAGGTGTGCTGCAGCAAAGGAAATCGGGTTAAATACCCCTCTTCTTCATTTGGGCATATCTCTCTCATTTCAACTCCGTTTCTCTCTATTCTTTTTGCGTTCTTCTCGGTCTTTCGAGATCTTCAATACTACATAAATGGATTTCAAGTATTTGGGAGTTCAAAAACGTTGGTGTAAGTAAATCTCTTCACCTCCTTCGAGTTTTAAGCTTAGATTTGGGGGTTTTCATCTCCAAACCTTTCCTTCCATACTTGTCTTAGATTTGGTGTTATTTTAGGTGGATTTCATGTTATTGAAAGTGTTGGAGGTTAGATCTATTATTTTAGGGGGTGGAGATCTCCATGGCTTCATCTTCTTCACCATCCATCCACCATTGTTGAAGGTTCTTCATCCTAGGGTTTTCACCCAAGATCTTGAGGAGGTAAGTTCTATTTATGAGTTTTTAAGTGTAGATCTAGTCTTATATGTTGTGGATCTAGAATTATTCCAAGGTATTAACTCCTTATCAGTTTAGGTGTTCACTCAAGCTTTAAGCTAGGGTTCTTGGTGAAATTTGGGGCTTTTGGCTTTACGAGCCGCAAGGTGAGTTGCTAAAACCGTTTTGTTAAAACTGAGAGCACATCATCTTGCTTGATTTACATATATTGTTGGTCATTGTGAATAAACATGATTTTGGATGAAATGCCTAATTTGTTAGGTTTAAGGATTGCCATGAAATGACTGAGTAATGATGCTTATATGAATGGCTTGATTTGGATTATTGTATACATGGAGTTGATTATCGTATGCTACTATTGTATGAGTTAAATCCATATGATTATATGATGAATGTATTTATGAGAAATACGTATTATTATGCATGCCACGGAATGATGCGAAGGAATTGAATCCCGAGCATGTTGGCTTATATGAAATGAATGAAAGTATTGAGACTTTCAATAATGCTTAAATTATGTAACTAAAATGTTATGGAGCACCGCTAGTCAAAAAGTGGACCGGGATGTCACTAGTCAAAAGGTGAGTACCCATGTTTTTACGTAAACGTAAATTGGACAATGTGGCACTAGTCAAAAGGTGTACACTGTGTCGTTTTTGAAATGAGATTGATTTAAAGTGGCACTAGTCAAAAGGTGTGCACTTTCAAGTTTACACGAGTTCGACTCAGTCTTGGGTGGCACTAGTCAAAAGGTGTGCACTTATGTCCCTCGCCATTCGTGTGGCCGAGAATGTTCCTGGCCTCTGAGGTTGTCTATTTGAGTCTTCGTGGGAGGACGACAACGGGGTGTCTCGACTCTGAGGTGTAACTTGCTTGGCAAAAGTGGGTCGCTCCCACGGTTTTCAAAGATAAAAGATAAACCGGTTTAACAAGATGCATTTTGTTGTTAATACACTCTTGCATATCTCACATGTCTTAACATGCTTTTATATGTATGATATTTTGTTGATACAACTCACTAGGCTCCTTTGGCCTAACACTTGCGTGGTGTCGATGTGTCTCTCAGGTACTAGGGACGCTGTTCCCAAGTAGGTGCCGGGATTGAGAGTGAGCTTTGGGGGATGTGTGAAGAGACCGGTCCATCTAGACCGCGAGTTGATAGTAGAAACTGTTGACCTTTTGTAGTCTTTTCCTTGTTAGGAATTAGACTTGTTGGTTATTATACCACTCCATTAAAGTTCAGATTTTGTAATTGTACATTACTTTATACCCCATTTTTGGGAAGAGCTCACGCTTTGGCGTATATTTGTATTAACATCTTTCGTAAATGAAGGTTTTTGCTTGCTCCAATTTTTGGGGTGTTACAAGTTGGTATCAGAGCTTTAGTTTAAGCGAACTAGGTGTTGACGGTAGAATACCTAGGCATTGGTGTTTATGAGCCCTGTTTGCAGATCTGAGCTCATAGTCGCAAGCATGAGACAGCCAACGTCCAGCAAATCGTCAGAATGCTTTCTATAAGCATTTCTCACATTGGCAGCTGCATTTGCTGGAGGGGCCTCACCTAGAGGATCTTCTAGGACGTACCACTTCCTCTCGTGCCTGAGCACAATCATCAGATTGCGCTCCCAGTCGAGGAAGTTAGCTCTAGTGAGCTTGTCCTTTTCGAGAATGGAGCAAAGAGACATGTTATTAGTGTTGGTTACAGTGTTTGCCATCTACACATTTAAAAGATTTGGTTTTAGTAACTGTGAATAGACTCCCAACAAGTATCAATAAACCCTTAAATGATAAGTATTGGGCTAGGATCTTTATTTCATACGTCCTGATGTACGGCTTGCTCACGTCACACCAGGCCCGTACTATTTCGGTAGGTAAGGACTTTTACCAATCACATCCAACTGACATGACTCCTAGATCTTTTCGGGACATCGGGATTTACCGTACATGTTTTAGTCCCTCTAAGTGCATTTTGGCCCGATACGACACGGTAAACATTATAGAACCAAAATAGATCGCACCACTTGGGTATGGTGTACTTATCACACCCCTCTCAACTTAGGGTTTGAACGTAAGTGCCCAAGGCTTGTTCTCTTCCAACACCCACGTACCTTACGCCAAAAGAGTCCCTAAGTGGGTTGCACTTACTGATCTATGATTTTCTAGGGTTTTGAAAAAAGTTTTGGAAAACCTTTTTAATTTCCAGTATTTTGAAAAAACTAACTGTTTAAAAGGTAACTGATGTTTTATAACCAACTGTTATTAAAGATACACGTTATTTAAAACTAACTGTTTTAAAAGCACTTGCTAATTAAAACTAATTGTTTTAATAGCATGACTGCTAACGAAAACTAACTGTTTTTGAAAGCATACTTGTTGACTAAAAACTAACTGTTTTGTCAACATGCCTTTATAAGAAAAACGATCTTATAAAAATATAAGGTTTATTTAAAAATAAAAACTACCGTTTGAAAAGGTTTGGAAAAACTGGTAATTTTAGTTTTAAAAACCTATTAGATCTCATGATTAAATAGTTTTAAAACTCTCTCTTAATTTTAAAACGTTTGATAAAAGCTAAGCAGACAATAATTATCAACTAATCATGAGCAAACAGATAAACATATTTACGCAGTTAAATATTAACAACTATGCAGTTAAAACGTCTAATTATAGATTTGCCAACTAATTCCTAAAGGACCAAAATGACCTACTAATTATAAGTCTTCAATTTTCTCGCGTAGCTCCCACTGGCCTCGGCACCTCTGATGGAACTCCGGAAGGAAAAATATTTAAAAGCTATCCTAAGGTCATTTACATTATAACGGAGTTGTAATTGGCACGCAGGCCTCTCCAAAATAAACCAAGGGTCTAAGTTGGCAAATTCTATAACAAACACAAATAATATACACAACAGGTATAATAATAGTTTATGCATTTATACAAAGCAAGCAATATATAAGGCATAAAAACAAATCCTAGATCCATTAAAGATTATCTCGTTCGGTTTACCGTAAAACATGGTTTTAACTGATTTACAAAACAAACTGTTTTTATAAATCGAAAACAATATTTTATTCTGAAATCGGTTTTATAAAATTACATAAGATTTATAAACTATAAATCTATTTTATAAAATAAAACCACTTTTCTAAAATATTCGCTTTCATCCAAGAAAACATCAAACCGGACATTCCGAACCACCTGGTCGGAATATTAAATACTGGCCCAAAAACTGTGTCGTGGTTCGACCAACTGGTCAAACATGACACCTGGCCCATTTGATCAAAACCGGGTCAAATAACTGGTTTGATAACACAATTTTACAGGGATAAACTTTAATTAAAATCCCATAAACAATTTTATAAGACAATAAATAAAAATTATCTTAATAAAATTAATTTGGATAAAAACCTAAAACCAATAAAACCCTTTCGGGTCTCAAAACTGGACCCAAAATTTATGGGCTTTGGGCCTACCAACATGCGGGCCCAATTAAAGCGAAAAACCCAAAAACACGACACACGATCACCGCCAGCAACAACAGCGGCAATTGGCTGCCATCGTCGCCGCGGATGCACGGTTCCAGCGACGATAGCAGCGGCAAACACGCCACCACCATCGCCACCACCGTTATCAACCGGCGACGACGGTAGCAAGGAGAATGCCACCGCCGCTACCGATCAAACATCATCGCCACGCCACCGCTACCATGTGGTCGACGATCGAAACAGATCACCAGCCATCGCTGCCATCGTCCTCCAACGACAGCAGCAGGCATGATCGATGCCACCGTCGTCGGTGGCGTTCGGCGATTAATGCGGCTTCGGCTGCCGCCACCTCGTATGGTGACGACGACAACGCAAGCGCCATCGCCGCTAACCCCCGCCTTGGTGCAGCCGTGATTCAGCGATCGAACACCCACCGTACGAATGTGGTTCGACCGCCACCGCCGAGCACAGCCACGAGATTGTGGCGCGGTTCGGTCCATCGGCCACCACAGTGGCTCAATTGCCACCATCGGAAACTGCCGGCCACCACCACGCTGGTGGTTCGGCCTCGGCCCTGTCATTGTTCGCGGTTTCTCACCGCCACCGTTCACGGCCACAAGCCGAACTGGTGGTTTGGTCACGGCTTGGTGCGGTACGGATCCTGCCACCGCTTGAGTGCGGTTTGGCCGCCGCTTGGTGGTCCGGTCGGCTGCTGTCGCCGTTCCGCCGCGGTTGTGGTGGTTCGACTGGTGATCGGTGGGATGGTTGCGGTGTTCCACGGTTCGCCACCTATCACACTACCGTTTGGGGTTATTCGTGTTTTTCAACTTTTAACGAGATAAACACAAACAGATAAAGATTTAAAGCTAATAAAAATAAAATTTATCTAAACTGACAAAGATTAAAAACTGATAAAAGTTTAAATCTTTGTCTAAACTGATAAAGATTAAAAACTGATAAAACTTAAAACTTTAACCGAAACTGATAAAGATTAAATTTTATACGAAACCGATAATCATCAAATCTTTATTTAAAACTGATAAAGATTAAAAACTGATAAAATTTAAAACTTTACCCGAAACTGATAAAAATTAAATTTTATACCAAACAGATGTTTATCGAATCTTTACCAACAAGAAAAATCTTAACGGATCTTAAACAGATAAATAAAATAAAACAAATAAACATGTGGCTCTGATACCACTGTTGGGATTTTGTGGGATCCTCGTATCAAACTGACACGAGAACAACTATGATTTCAAACCTAACTGGATTGAGATACACGACAAAACCATGTGAAACAAACTGTTCCAAAAGGTTTAAACAATCAAACCTAACTGGTTTGATTAAGCGAAAGCAATAATGAAAATCCCGAAAACATCACAGATCTTAATTATTTATTTTATTATACAATTAGTAATAATTATGGGTTTAGAATTATTACCTGGATTGCTTGAGATAAATCCACCCGTAATCGACCAAACGGAATTCCTTCTAGTTGGATCTAACCCCAAACTATCACGAACAAACGGTACGCGAAGAACACGATCGAATAAACACACGGAAACCGAAACTGGTTTCGGGTTTGTTGTGGATCGAAGAGAGAGAGGGAGAGTATGGAGAGAGAGAGGTTTCTTGAATTGATTATTCAGTGAATAAAACTGATAACCTAACATATCTATTTATATGGAAAACCTTCCATATATCAGATAGCTTCCATAGTTATTTGTATTCTTTCTTTCTCTCTAAGAAAAAATACTTACCATAATTATCTCCTATTCTTTCTTTCTCCTTAAGAAAGAATATTCACCATTATTATATTTTTCATATAATAATTATTTCTAGATAATTATAAACCAATTAATTAACCTTTTATATATTTATTTAACTAATAAATATATAACTGTAATTTATTATCAGAAACCTTTTACTTTTGGAGTTTTTACAGAAAACACACAACTGTTTTATAATTTACTATTATAAAACCAAACTCTCCAAACTGGGGTTATTTTACCATTCGAATTATAGGTCTTCACATATGTGACCCTCAAGTGTCTTATAACGTTGGATGTGCGATCAAACGGTTTGTCAACTTATGCACATAATTACTAACACAACTAGTCCCAAACGATGACCAAACGAGTTCCTAAGAAACCCTCTAAGCTACCTTGACAAACAGATTAAAACGGACGCGAAAAACGAGCTAACGGGCGACGGGAAGGTTTGGCGCGATCTGACCCGCGCCGGATATCACAACAGCCCTTAAACGATGCCTAAATAAGTTCCCAAAACCCCCATAAGCTATCCCCTTCAAAACGATTTAAAAACGAACACCAAACGGAAGTCGCAGCGGCAAGCAGGTCTGATGCGGCCTTGCCGCGACCTGCAAGTCGCGCCGCGGCTTGCCAACGCACAGAATTAGAAGCCGGGCGATTTCCCTGCGACTTAGGAAGTCGCCGATGTACTCGTCGGGACACAAAATCTCGCGTAGCGCGACCATAGCCCACGCCACAACCTGTACGGGGTCTGATTCGATGATTTTAATGTTTTTTTTCCAATTTTTTCGAAACCCACGATGTTAAACTTGATTAATACGCAAACCCTAACAATTAATCAGACCTAAACACGTTTTCATCGAAGAACGAACGATAACCAACCCAAAACAATGATTTAAACGAAACCCTAGCTTACGAGAAGTCAACAAAAAGAGAGTTTGGAACCCTTACCTTACGCGAATGGATTCACGAGACCGACACCTCTTCTCCCGACTTCGCTCTCTCTCTCTCTCTCTCTCTCTCGGCTGATCTCTTTCTCTCTTTCTTTTCTTTCTCTCCAAGCAACCAGAATAAATTATGAAGCTAACTATGAAGGATGAAGGTTTATATACTAGTCGGGTCGGGCTTCCTTCTAGTCTAAGATTAGGCCCACTCCTAAATCTTAATTAATCCCCACTCTAATTCCTAATTAAAAACAATATTAAACTACTAAAAATAAATTAAATAAACACGGAATTGGGATGTTACAAAGTCATTTCAGATGCATCACTCGGATTATCATCAAATGTCTTTTTCTTTGAATTTCACGTCTTTGATGAAACAATGGATCAATATTCAATTTGGTAGCAATTTCCTTTGCATATCCGATGACATCTAAAAATTTGGTTTCAACTGTGAGGGTCTGATAAAAGATAAGCACAAATTTTGTAGATAATCTTTATGTAAATCCTTATTGTGTTAGCTAGGTTTTGATTTAGTTTCCTTACAGATAGCTTTTCAATCTCTTATATATATTGTTGTCAACCATGATATTAATATAGTATATAGTATATAGTATGTAGGATTTGCTACCTTGATGTATTAACATTGTATTTCATCTGTAAAAGTGCAAAATCCCAAAGTTTTGTTTTTTTGTAACCGCTGGTTTTCGAAATATATTTTATTGTTAATAAGGTTGTATAATATGTGTATAGACAAAGGATCGCATGTGAATTTAAGATTTATGAGAGAAGCATGAGAAGTAAATCTGAACCGTTGAACACTTTTAATCTCATGCTCTCCCATGACTTGCTTCTTATAATGAATTGTTCTGGTGCATCTCGATGTTTCTTATCTTGGTGCATCTCTTCCTAATGTGCATCCACTTCTCAACCAATGCTTGACAACCATTTCTCATGCTTATCACATTAACCCTAACTTCTCACCAAAAGCCAATCCTGTATGATTGTGTGTGTATGTTAATAGAACACTTATGTTTTCAAATAACATTGTTTAAAATGTTTTTGGAAAATAAGATATATAACATTATCGGTAAGGAGGGTGTTTCGGAGTGCTTATTAAAAACAATTTATACTTTTCAAAAAGTGTTTTTCTCATTTTTGAAAAGTTGAGTTGGAGTAAATTTTAGAAAAATGTCTTCTCCCTCTTAGAAAAGTCATAAGCATTTTTTAAAAATCTCATTCAAACACTTAAATAATTTAAAACTCCTTCTCCAAAATAAAATAAGTTATAAAGACCTTAAATAAGCACTCTCAAACACCCCCTAAAAATTCGGGATTGTTACATTTTGTTCATTTCAAAACTCCAAAATCTGCTTATAAATATCAATATGATCTAAAACTCCATTATAAAAAATATAAAATACTATTTTTATTTTAAGTTACCGTAACAAATTTTTTTCTTTAGGTAAGAGTAGAATGTAAACTTGTATATCTTCTAATTAATAATTATTACAAGATATTTATAACTAGTCTTTCTTTTCTACTAAAATGATACTTCACATATTCGATTATTTATACTAAGGCTATGTGTGCCGCAAGCTTTGGCTTAGCGGGCTCGAGCCCGTCGGGCTGGCCGGGCTGAGCAGGATGCGGTACGCAACCTTGGATGTTAGCGGGTTTGGTGGTGAGAGGGCTCGTATAGCCGTTGTCCAACGGCTATTTAAAAAAAAAAGAACTCTATAAATACTCTCATACACCAACTCATTCTTCACACCAACTTTCATCTCTTCTTTCCGTACACTTCTATTTCTTTATACACCAACTTTCATATCTTCTTCTCCATACACACTATGGCACAACCCGATTACTCGACCGGATCATCATCCACGGATACCGACGAGGAATGGGAACGAGATGCGCAAATGTTTGCAGCGTTCATTTAACAGGCGACCGCATCACCGTCAATTCCCCGTTCGAGGGCCCCTAACATAGACAGAGATCGGGTAGATGCAAACGCACGGCTAATGACGGACTACTTTTGCGATTACCCGACGTACACAGATGAAATGTTCAAACGACGTTTCAGGATGAGGAATGATCCATTCATACGAATAGTTGAGGATTTAAGCACACGGTGTCCATATTTCCAGCAACAAACCGATGCTCTGGGTAACCCGGATTTTTCTCCAATATAAAAGTGTACGGCGGCAATTAGAAAAATGGCGTACGGAATATCCGGCGACTCATTTGACGAGTACGTCCGCATGGGAGAGAAAACATCACACAATTGTCTAAACAACTTTTGCACAGTAATTGTTAGAGTGTATGGACAACTATATTTACGCAAGCTGAGTTACCAAGATATTCAGCAGTTATACGCCGCGCATGAAGCTCGACATGGGTTTCCCGGCATGCTCGGTAGTCTTGACTCCATGCATTGGGATTGGGGGAATTACCCGGTTGCATGGCAAGGTCAATTCAAGTGAGGCGATCATCTGTACCCGACAATCATCTTAGAAGCGGTGGCCTCCTAAGACACATGGATCTGTCACACATTCTTTGGTTGTGCCGGTGCCATGAACGACCTCAACGTACCCGGTCAGTCGCCCCTCTTCGACGATGTGTATGACGGAAAAGCGCCCGAGTGCCATTTTCAAGTAAATGGAGTCACGTACAAGAACGGATATTATCTAGGGGATAAGATATATTCGGAATGAGCTACTTTCGTCAAATCGTTTTTGTTTCCGAAAGACGTTAAACAAATTAAGTTTAAGAAAGCGCAAGAAGCGGCACGTAAAGATGTCGAACGGGCTTTTGGCGTGCTCCAAAAACGTTGGAGTATGATTGTACAACCGGCACACACATGGGAGATAAGTAGATTCAGAAACATTATGTACGCGTGTATCATATTAAAATATATGATACTCGAAAACAAAAACAAGGCCATTTGTGTTGTCCCGCATTATATACCGGATCCACCTAACCCACAACTCACTGAGGAGGAACGTACCATAAATGTTCTCACAGTGAGAAATAGAGAGACTCACCTTAATCTTCGGTCGGATTTGGTCGAACATATTTGACCTCTCGATATAGTTTTTAATGTTTAATATTATTGTTTTGTAATTTTTTTTAAAATGTTATGAAATTTTAATTTTAGTATTTTAGTATTTAATATATATTTAATTTAATTGTTTATTTAATTTTATTATTTATTTGTATTCAATAAATTAAAAAGTGAGAGAGTTGAAAGAGTTGGGGTACGAGTTGTAGAGGGTCGCAGAGGGTTAAGAGAGTGTTAAGAGATGGTTGGAGAAAAGCTCATATGGCAGTTGATGTGATAGTTATGTTGGGAGGGTTGGGATACTAATAGCCTAATACAAATTGCATAAAAAAAACATATCTTCATTTGATTTTCATTTTCATTTTAGAAAAACGTATTTCCAAAATGTCATATTCAAAACTCAATGGTCTGTGTTAAACATTTGTATAGTTTAGGGACCCCTTTGTAACTTATTTGTCTATATAATTGTTGTCAATACACGCAACCCCTTTCACGGGTTTTCCACATATTCTCACATGGTATAGAGCCACCCAAGAAACCCTATTTTTTCTTTTCTCTATTTCACATCTGCCGCCGGCCGCATACTGCCGCCGCCGGTCGCCGGCCGCCGTCCTATTTCCGATTGCATCTGCTCCGGCGATCGCACCCAACCGGATTGGACACCACCGTCGTTGTGCAGCCACCGTTTGCACTAGTTTGCGGTTATCTTCCCTGAACTCCAGTCGTAACCGCCGCCGTTTGCGTCTGCCGGAATCCTTAAACGCCGCCCACTTACTATCGTCGCCGCCATCAGAACGCCGGCGATAGTCCTCTGCTGTCGCGCGTCGTCTTGCTCGACCCTCGCAGGCGACCCTCCTCTATTCGTAGTACCCTGCTGGAACAGCGCCGGAACGCTGACCTCGTCGGAACAGCGCCGTCGTGTCTCGTAGCTGCGTTACTGCTGTGCTGTCGTCATCTCTTCCACGATCTGTGGCGTTACCGTTTGGATTCTCGCCGGATTCTGAATCCACCGGCGTCGTTTCTCTTTCACGACCTTAGGGCGTTTCTTGGCTGTGTATAGTGAAAAAGAAAAGCCAACTCTTTCTTGGCTGTGTATGGTACAAAAAAAAAGAAAAGCCACCTGTTTCTTGGCTGTGTATGGTACAAAAAGAAAAGCCAGCTGTTTCTTGGCTGCTTGTGGTGAAAAGAAAAGCCACCATTTTTATATATTAAAAAAAAACATTAATAAAAAAAATATATTAAAAAAAAAAACTTTTGTTTTTCTTTCAGATTGCGTGTTGGTACCCTAGCATCGCCACTGATTTGCCGCCGACTACCGTCCGCTGTTCACTCATCGCCTGTAGGGTTTGTGGTACATTACTATCCCTCTACCCACGGTTAAGCTTCACGCACATCTTTTTTCGCACTTTATTAGCTTTAATTTTTTGTGTGTTTTCATTTTGTTGCAATGTCGACCTCTTCACAAAACAGTACCCTCACTAGCCCCACTGCTAGCCAACTTGTCTTTGCTCTCACAAATGTCTACTCACAATTTAGTTTTCAACTTTCCACCGACGGTTCCAAATACAAACTTTGGCGTCGAATTTTTCTTGATATGTGCAAAGGTGCCAAAGTCCATGGTCACATCACTGGCAAGTCTAAACCTGCTGGTGATGATGATGAGGACTGGGAGGCAATTGACTCCCGCATCAAATCTTGGTTTTACTCTACCTGTGATGCAAATCTACTGCAAATCATCTCGAGTGATAACTGTACTGCCAAAGACCTTTGGGATAAACTTGACGAGTTCTTTCTAAATAATAAGATGTCTCGAATGCTTCAGCTACAAGAGCAATTTCGTAACACCAAAAAGGGTGCCTTGTCCATTACTGATTTTTGTCACCAATTAAAAAATCTGGCTGATGCCCTTGCTGATTGTGACTCCAAAATCGATGAAGTTGAACTTGTCATGCAAATCCTGCGTCAGTTACCTCCCTCATATCACAACATTGTAGGTGTCATCACCAACACCAAACCCTTTCCCTCTTTTCTTGAAGCGAAAAACATGCTTCTTCTTCATGAGTCTCGTGAAGAGTCTATTGAATCCCATACAGATCCTCCTCTTACCTCTTCCGCTGCCTTGTATTCCTCTGCTCAAAATGGAAAACCGAAAAATAAACCTAATAGAGGGAAAAATAATGGGCGTTTTGCTTCCAAGGGGGAGGGTAATACTAATGTTTCTGCAAGCTCTCACTCTTTTGCAGGTAGTCAGGGACACTCTCAGGCGTACTTTGGGGCTTCTCCTCATGCTCTACCAGCTCAACCAGGCCTTCTAGGTGCGCCCCCCGCGCAATCCGTTGGTGTTGCTCATCCTCAACCGTCATCCACGATGCCGATCTCATCTCCGTTTGATCAACCTCTACAGCAGTCTGTACCGGTGCAACCACCGCCGCAACCTTCCTTCAGCGGTTATGCTTCACAGTATGGACAGACACAGTTCACTAACCTTTCTTCTGTGTTTCAGCCTACATCAGCTCAAGTGCCGCAAGACAACAATTTCTATATGGATTCTGGTGCAACCAGGCACATGACATTCAATCAAGGTACAATGCACTCTCTAACTCCTTGTAATTCTAATTTCATACAAGTTGGTAATGGTGCTGTGGTTCCTGCTAGATACATTGGCCAATGTAGCTTTCCTTTTTCCTCTTGGCCTCTTAAGTTAAAAAATGTTCTTGTGTCTGATAAAATCATCAAGAATCTCATTTCTGTTCGTCGTTTCACTGTTGATAATTCTGTCTCTGTTGAGTTTGATCCGTTTGGTTTCACTGTCAAGGATTTTCAAACAGGTCGTCCTCTTCAGCGTTGTGACAGTGATCATCACGATCTTTATCCTGTCCTTCCCTCCTCTCCTCCGTCTGCGCTTGCGTCGGCCAATGTTGCTGTCTCCTTTGACACCTGGCATCGGAGACTTGGTCATCCGGGTGCTCCTGTTTTTCAGTTTCTTATGTCTCGCAAGTTTATCTCTTGCTCTGGTAAGACATCTTCCTTATGTCATGCTTGTCAATTAGGAAAACATTGTCGGTTACCTTTCTCTGTGTCTTCCACTAAAACCTCTCGTGTATTTGAACTTATACACTCTGATCTTTGGACATCTCCTGTCACTAGTTTAAGTGGTTTCAAGTATTATGTTCTCTTCTTGGATGACTTCTCTCACTTTTTATGGGTGTTTCCTTTACGTGCTAAATCTGAGGTGTTTTCGACTTTAAAAATATTTCATGCTTATGTGCTCAATCAGTTTAAAACGGATATACAACTTTTCCAATGTGATAATGGCCGTGAATTTAATAATCAACCCCTCTTGGATTTTTTCAAAACTCATGGCATTAAAATCCGTTTTTCCTGTCCTTACACTTCCCCCCAAAATGGGAAGGCTGAGCGCACGATTCGTACCATCAACAACACGCTTCGCACGTCTCTGATACAAGCCTCCCTTCCACCTACTTTCTGGGTTGAGGCTCTTCTTTCCTCTGTTCATACCTTCAACCTTCTTCCGTCCACAACCATTAAGTACAAGACTCCTTTTGAGGTCTTGTTTGGTTTCTTCCCTACCTACACCCATCTTCGTGTCTTTGGGTGTTTGTGCTATCCTAACACCTCACCCACTAGTCCCCACAAGCTTGCTCCTCGATCCTCAGCCTGTGTCTACCTTGGTCCAAGCACGGATCATCGTGGGTATCGCTGTTTAGATCTCATCACACAAAAGGTCATCATCTCTCGTCATGTCACCTTTGATGAAACCCATTTTCCATTTCCTGACTTCCAGCCTCGTCCCTCCTCGGAAGACTACGACATGTTTGATATTGACGAGTCTCTACCTTCCCTCTTTCCTATGGTCGACACCTCTTCCCCTGCACCGGATGTTGATCCCTCTACCACTGTTTCCTCTTCTCAGCCTCCACCTGCTGAGCCTTCTGGCACTTCTTCTTCTCCTTCTGTTCCTACTGCTGGGCTTTCTCAGCCTCCTTCTGTTCCGGCGGCTACCTCTAGTCATCCGATGACTACTCGTTCTCGCACAGGCTCTCTCAAGCCTAAACAGATCTTCAACCTTTTGGTCACTAGTGACATCTCTCCCATTCCTCGGTCTACTGCTCAGGCCATGTGTGACCCTCATTGGCGGGCCGCCATGGATGCTGAAATGGCTGCCATTATTTCTAACTACACATGGGATCTTGTTCCTAAACCCTCTGATGCTAACATAGTTGGCAATCGTTGGCTGTTTCGCCATAAGTTTGACAGCAATGGACATCTTGAGCGTTACAAAGCCCGTCTTGTTGCTCAGGGTTTCTCACAGCAACCTGGACTGGACTTTGATGACACTTTCAGTCCCGTTGTCAAACCTGCCACTATTCGCACGGTTCTTAGCATCTCCATCTCCCGCAACTGGCCTATTCATCAGCTTGATGTTAAGAATGCCTTTCTTCATGGTGATCTCACTGAGACTGTTTACATGCGTCAGCCTCCTGGCTATGTAAACAGTTCTTTTCCCGATCATGTCTGTAAGTGCAAGATGAATCAATCTAGCATGAGAAATGATAGATCTAGTAGAGAGAGAAAGTAGAGAGAGAAAAATGTGAAACTCATATGTCATTCAATGTAAAAGACTTAAGATACAATACAAGGCAATGAGGTATTTATACCTCATTCCTAGAAAAGATAAAATGTACACAAATGGTCCCTCAACTTCTATTATAAATCTAACACTAACAATCTCCCCCTTTTATAAAAGAAGGAGGGACATACAAAAGAAAATTAACTACTTGACTAAGATTGCTTCACGGAAGGCTTTCTCAACTTAAACTTGATTTCTGCAAATCTGATATCATTTCTCAGCTTCAATCTTCTATCTATCTCCTTTACAAAATGTTTGATCAACACCTTGTTTGCAGCTGAGATATCATGTACTTTATGCCTATCCATTTGCAATCTTGTATTCAACCCATCCATCACCATCTTTAAAGTGTCATCACAAAATAACATCACTTCATGAGAATACATCCTCTTCTTATTGCCTAGAGAATCTGGATATACACATGAGATCTTGGATTCATCTGCATCATAGAACACCGTGTACAAGACAAAGTCCTTTTCTTCACCAATCAAACTTCTTTGAGGTTTGTGACAAAATAACTTTGATGACCAATTCTCAAGTCCCAGTTGAAAGTCATACAGATGAGCCAATGATATTGAAGCCTTGACATGTCTAACTATAGCAGTTAAAGCAATTATCTCCTCTTCTGATCTAAAAGCTTTTCCTTTGAGATCATATAAAATCCCAAAGATCACATCAAAGCTCACATCTTGAAAATCAGCTTCAGTAATCGTATATTCCTTCCCATCATCTCTGGTGAAAGTAATTACTGGGTACCAGTACGCACTCAATATGTTGGTCTTGTAACTCTTTACTGCAACAAACCTGTAGTCTGACACTAAAGCTTCTCTTCTTTGCTTGTTCACCTTCCTCATGTAGATATATTCTCTTCTTAGTTCTTCTTTCAAATTCTCAATCCCATACAACTTCACATAGCTCAGCTTTCGCTCATGATAACAAAACCGGCTTTTGTATCTTTCCTCCAAGTACTTCCCTATAGCTCTAGTAAACCGGTTCCATTCAGTTCTCTTCAAGAATTTCCCTGAGCTAGCTTTCATTCTTTCCCATAACTCCACCTTCTTCGGATCAACTGGCATCAAATCATCTTGAGGCAGCACTTCTTCTAATAACGGACCTTCCACATCATCCACAGGCTTTTCTTTCTCAAAATCGAATTCTACATCATCGAACATATCTTTCAAACGAATGTCTTCTTCACACCTTGCCTCTTGAACCTCCTCATTCGGTACTTGATAATCTCTAATTTCAGAAGCTACATTCTCAAGTAGCGCTAGAACTCTATCTATTTCAGATGTAGAACTAGACACCCCTGAAAACTTCACTCCTCTTTCTTCAGTTCTTCCTACTGACATCTCTTCTTGCACTGACCCCAGAAAATCTAGAGTGGACTGTAAGACTGGTTCTGATTCCATCTCTTCACCTCCCGCTAGAACAATTGAATCTCTATGTCTTGCAGGTTGTTTCTCTCTCGGAGGCCTTTCCTCAAACCTGTCAACGATCCGTACATTTGACGCGGTTGGCACCCTAGACGGCTCACTTTCAAGTCTCCTTCTTTTCCTCTCCCCCTCATGACGATCATGATCATCATGATCATCATGCCGTCTAGTGGGCCGTCTAGCAGCAGTTTGACAAGTCTCTTCAATACCCCGAATCCGATCAGATAGCTGTGATAAGCCATCAGTGAACATCTGGTTGATCTCGGTGAATGTCTTGGTGAGAGATGCATCAAGAGTGGCCTGAAACTGCTGAAATTCCGTATGAGTAACCAAGTGGGCCTGAGACCGTTGTTCTTGAATAGCTCGTTGTTGTAAAGCAGTCTGTTGTTGGAGAATACCCACAAGATCACTATCTTCAGCTGAACCCGACTCCAAGAGTTTAGAGAACAACAACCCCTTCAACTCTGGAATAGTAAGTGAATCAGCCGCTGACTGAGAAGGCTGGGAAGGGGGATCAGACATTGGAGCTTTACCCTTAGCTAACAAAGCTACTTGCTTCTCCAAGGCAGAAATGCGAGCAGTCTGCTGCTGAATAACCGTTGCCATCTGTTCATTGTTAGCTCGAAACAAAGATCGGGTAATAAGCTGATTGGCCGTAACAACAACTGGAAGACGCGAGAAATCAACATCAGATGACGATGCCATGACAGTCGGAGGAGGTACTGAGATAGATGGGGCAGACGAAGCAGAAGAAGCCATAACTGTGGAAGATGTGGAAACCGGGACTGAATCTGACAAAGTACTACCAATGGGTGTTGAGGAAGAACCCAAGATAGTAGATTGTTGCCGTAACTCCGTGACAATAGAAGATGTGGGCAAACTAACGCCGAGGTCACTCAGACTTCTCGTTGATCCAAGATTAGAACTCAAGGAACCCATGTTCAGTGTTGGCATGATGTTAGCGCTGATGGGATTTCCCTCCGATCCTGGCAAGTCCGCAACAAATGCAGAACTCACTACGGTGGTTCCGGCAGGGCTACTAAAGCCTCCTGCAAAGGTGGTTTGCACCTGTGTCCTAGCCAAAGAAAGATTAACATTTGAAGCAAGTGGTTCTAGACTTGATGAGTGAACAAGTGAAGTCGTGGGCGGGGGCAGCTGCCTCACTGTGTCGGTACCACCAACCTCCAAGTGAGGAATGGGTACAAGTTGTGATAAGTCCCCGTGAGAAATTGAAACTACCGTTTGTTGAGAAACGGTAGAGTGGGTGAGTTGGGTTGTGCATTGCATGAGTGGGGATCTCATGTCTTTTTCAATAGGTGGTGGCAACATATGCTCACCCCTAGTAGATGTGGCTACCCGGCTAGACTCGGTGTGGGAAGGGGTTTGTACTTCTTTTCTGGCCCCTGTCTCACTCTCATCAATTCTTTTATCTCGCTCAGCCATCCTTATGTCACCTTGAGTCAACGACCGACTCGAGCCTTGATCAGGCATATCATCATCATCATCATGGTCATCATCATCCCGTGATCCGTGAGGGTCAACAGCCAAATCATCACTTGAAGAAATACTATCTTCAGAAGAGGAGTCATATCCCATAAGCCGATGAAGACGTTGTGCCAACTCATTCGGAGAGTAGCACTGTGTATCGGATATTTCCACGATCGGTTGAGATAAATCAAGTAAAGACTCTGCAACTTCCTCAAGTTCAGGAAATTCACCAACAAATTGCTCATTTACCGGTGAAAGAGCAAAATCATCCAACTCAGCTTCAACATGAGTATGCAAAATAGGTGACGTGGCTCCGTGCTCATCTTCAATTGTAGCAAAGACATCATCCATCTGAACTGCCGAACTGATTTGGCCCAGTTGAGCTGCTACATTGATGGTAGACGAGTGAGCTAGCTGATCAGAATGGACCCCACCTTCACCCCTCTCGGTATTTTCCCTCAACACACCCTGACCAAGATCCCGTGATCGTTGGTCCCTAAGAACTAAACCCTCACTTCTAGGGATAACACCTTGGGTAGGTCCCTCCGGCTCTGGCTGGACCATAGGTGGAAAACGAGACCTATACTCTCTCACACACGCCACATTCTGATCAGCATAAGCTAACAACTCAGAGAATAAAGGGACTTCCGGAGCATACACCTTCTTTGGATAACGAATTGACTGCATGTCATGGATCTTCACTTTTTCCGCATCTGATCGGCGCGGAATATCTGGATTCTGACGCATCGCACTTGCAATAATAGTGCTTAGAAATCTCGGGTATGGTAGATGCGTTTGCTTCTTGGCCAGAAGCTCCTTCAGATCATGAAAAATCAACGAAGCATAATCATAATGCTTGTTGAATAAGACTCCATAAAACAGAACCAAAAATGACTGTGTCGCCGTGTCTTGTGCCGTACGCTTCCCCGTCAAACACCTACTAAGTATCGTGAACAACGTGTTGTATGTTGGAGGTAGGTTGGACTTGTTGAACTGAGACGGTGCATTTATTGCTTCCAGATGACCAACTGATTCAACCCCAGCCATTGCAACTGCCAATGATGCAAATTGTTCAAACTGAGTAGCATTCGGACGACTGTTTGCTGCTGGAAATCCCAGTACACGTCTAAACTTGTTGACTCCAAAACTGATGGTATAGTGATCCAGCTCGGCTGTAAAGTGATGATTTCCCGGATCAGCATGAAACTGCAGAGTGTTCCATACTTGTTGCGCATAAAGCATTGGAACTTCTACTGTCTGTGTAAGAACAGTGTACAAAGGATGATTTCGTAGAATGGCAGTAATAACTGGAGCCTTCACCCTTGCATGAGGATTGAAAGGAACGTTGTTCGATATTGACGGCTGATATAATGACGGACGAAGCAGTTGTCTATCCGCATCAGCATTCGGATTGTGTGGAGTTGATTGTATTGAGATTATATCTGAAATCTCCATACCATCTGAATCTGGGAAAGTATAATCTTCCATTTCTGTAATTCATAAAAAACATTAGATAAATCTTTTACATTTAGATTTTTTATGAAAAACAAGTGTGAAGAAATAATTCACACAGTGTGGGACTTGAGAAACAGATACCCAAACGAAAGACCAGTTGATCAAAATACTGAACTCTTTAAGATTTAAATATATATAAGCCTTCCATTTGTTTAAACTTTAAAACTTCACTTAAACTTGAGTTTAACCAATATGTGCCATGTTCTTAATAACGAAAGACTTATACATACTTTGTTTAATAAGTTCAATACATTGTAGAGTTGAAGGTCATTCTTAAGGTCAAAAATAAGAAGTCCAATGTCTCAAGTCCGTATGATCCGGAACAACGGGTCATTCACACGTTTCGGTTTAAAAATATCAAGAATACAGTCCCAAGATGTTAACCCGTGTTTTAAGATAAGTTGTTACAAACATTATTAACCTACTAGCCTAATCGGTATATGACCGAGTGAATACCTATAGGCTTCGTAGAACCCGGGATACGTATACAAAACTCACACGACACAAAGTACACTACAGATTCTTGAACTTGACAGCAGCAACTTGAACAAATCCGCACGATTTTGAAATTCCAGAAAGATTGGAATTGTGAATCGAAACACCATATTTATAGGATAGTTTGAAAACTGAAATCTTAGTTATGATGAGATGGACACGTGGCATTTAGCAATTGGACCAACAGTATCTCGAGCGAAGAAACAGGTTTTCAAAAAGGTCGCTCGAGATAGATAAAGTGGCTCGAGATAGATGAACCGACTCGAGATACTTATCTCGAGTGTATGTCTCGAGTCCCACTCGAGTTACTTTCAACAGATATCAAACAAAGAAAATACAAGTACTCGAAATGAATGAATCGAGTTAGGTGTCTCGAGTTAGATGACTCGAGATACATGACTCAATTTCATAGTGTACAACAGCATTGAGTGACTCACACTCGAGTTGGATGACTCGAGTTGTGTAAATCAAGTTGCTCAATACGAATAACTCGAGTAGTATGTCTCGAGTTGATTGATGCGAGTGGTTGAACTCGAGTTATATGGCTCGAGTTACACGAATCGAGTTGTGTGTGCTCAAGCTGTTTTACTCGAGATGCAAGACTCGAGATATATGTGCTTATAACGACTGACTCGAGATGTATACTCGAATTGGATGTGCTCGTGACTCGAGTTAGATGGCTCGAGTAGTGTAACTCGAGTTGTGTGTGCGCGAGTTGTGTGACTCGAGTGAAATGGCTCGAATTGATTTATTCGAGTTGCTTGACTCGAGTTAGATGACTCGAGTAGTGTAACTGACTCACGCTCGAGTTGGATGACTCGAGTAGTATGACTCGAGATGACTGACTCGAGTTGCAAGACTCTAAATGCTCGACTCGAGACAGATAACTCGAGATACATAACTCGAGTGATGTGTGCTTGAATTGTGTAACTCGAGTTATGTGTGGCTCGAGTTGTGAAAGACTCGAGATGTGTATGGCTCGAGTTGAGAGACTCGAGTTGTATGTTGTGAGTGCTCGAGTTGATTGACTCGA